>VWZW01002760.1:675097-1146380 GCA_013397115.1 Edolisoma coerulescens
CCGACCCGCCGCTGCTCATCCCGCCCGAACCCGCTTGTCCCCGCGGGCTGCGCCCCAGGACCACCCAGGGATGCGCTGCTCGGAGAAGCTTTTTGCCCCTGGACCGGGCTCGCCCTTCACGGCGAGGACGAGCGGGACAACGCTCGGGACGGGTAGAGCGAGCGCTCGTCACCGACGGGGTCTCGCCACACACGGGAGCGCCGGGGGTCGGGGCAGCCCCGCTCCCTCAGGGGCAGCCCGAGCGGCTCCTCCCGCCCGCTCCCGGCCCCTCCCGNGCGCGGGCCGTGCGCAGGCGCGGAGGAGCCGCGCAGGCGCCGCGGGGCCGTGGCGGTGCGGGAGCGCATGTGCGGAGCGGCCGCGGGGTGAGCGCGGGCCCGGCGGGATCAACGCGGAGCCGGCGGCATGAGCGCCGTGCCGGGGCTGAAGGAGGACTGCGAGGAGCTGCTCGGCGCCTTCCAGCAGGCAGACACCGTCCGCTTCGAGCGCTTCGCCGAGCTGTGGCGGGAGCGCCGCTTCCACACCGTTTTCTAGTGAGTGAGGGAGGGAGGGGATGGCTCCCGGCCGCCCCTCAGCCCAAGCCGCGCCTGCCCCTCGTTCTCCCCTCGTTTTCCCCTGGCCAGGCCCGCAGCCCCCGCTGCTCAGCTTCCCCCCGAGGGACGGGCAGCCTTAAGGGGGTGCGGGTGAGCCGTGTGCCCGCTCAGGCCTCGCTGAGGGAGAGGGTTGCGTGGCTGGGGATCTGAGGGAAGTGAAGCATCGGTCCCTGTGTGATGCTGGAAAAGAGTTTTTAATTCAGCGTATTTCGTGCATTAGGAATGTGTGTGATTTGAGCGCTGACTCCCCAGGGAGCTTGGTGTAATCCTCGTGAGATTTAAAAGTGGGATCGCAGGACATTGCATGTTTCACGGAATCAGAGAATATCCTGAGCTGGAAGGAACCCACACGGATCATAGAGTCCAGCTCCTGGTCCTGCACAGAAAACTCCAAGGGTCATACCCTGTGCCTCAGAACCTTCTTCAAACTCTTCTTGAACTCTCTCAGGCTGTGATTCCTGGGATTGTCCTATGCAGGGCCAGTAGTTGTACTCAGTGATCCTTGTGGGTCCTTTCCAGCTGAGGACATTCAGTGCTTCTATACTTTTAGAACATCTAAAGCTTGTTTCTCCATTATGAATTTTCTAAAGCCTGCTGCTTTATATTTACTTGCTTTAACATGCTGCTTGTTTTTTGGTTTATTTGTTTGCTTTAGTGGTAGAATAAGAGCTTTGGAGAGAAATAAGCTCACAAAGAAGACTCTAGAACTGGCCCAGCAGTACTTCTTGCCCCCCTACTCCTTCCAGATCCGAGTTGGTGCTCTGTACCTTCTGTATGGGCTCTATAATGCCCAGCTTTGTCAGCCGAAACAAAAGGTAATTGCTCCTGAGGTTTTATTCTCAGGGGATACTAGGCATAAGATACGTGGTATACCACTGTTGACTGTGGCATCATGAATGGTTAGGGCATTTCCTCTCTCTTTCTTAAAATAAAAATACTTAAAACCAGATGGGAAGCTATTGGAAAAGGCAGGGACAGAGAATGTGCTCATCAGGTGTAGGGTGAACCCCACTACAGCCTGAGTTATTCTTTAGAATTCCAACAGAATGGAGACTGACTGAATAATTTCTAGTTCCTGTTAATTCATAAATGGGTTGAGAGGGTGCATGCCTGAGTGACATTCCTCCTTGCTGCTTTTAGGATAGGAGACCAATATCTAAAGGAGTTACAAACTCAGTGCAAGGAGAAGTGGTTTGCTTAGGAACTGTGTGATATATGTTTTGTGTATATGCAAAATTGAGTCCAAATTCTTTAAATAACTGACTTTGGAGTAGTCTATATGATGTCTCGTATTTTGACCTCAGAGAAATCAGTAACTTTTATGAAGATGAATTTAGGTAATTTTAAAGCCACTGCTGGATAGCAGCTGTAAGAGAGTACATGAGTTATCAAGAAACTTAAGCAGAGAGAAAGTGAAGTGGGCAGAGTGGATATGACAGGAGAGAAAGGAAGAAATAAGGGAGAGAGAACATTTATGAGCATTTCAGTGGCAGCACGACCTGGTATGAGTATTGTTTCCTAATCACTAGACAATGGGAGTCTCCTAGCTGCAGACTGTTTTTCACACTCTTCAGAATGTGAAGACTTAATGTTTCCAAATGTCAGAAAGGGCTTGTGTTCCATGTCACTGTCAAAGAAAACTGCAGTGAGAAGATTTAATACAACAGTATGATAATAATATAATAATCTTATCAGCATAAAATGTTGACAGTAATAACAAATGTTCCAGTGGGATCCTTTCTGCAGCTCTGTTGTCGTGTGACATGCTACCCCCTGGACATCCAGGTGTTGTCTGTAGTCAGATCACAGTAGTCAGCTCAGTTGATTTTTATTGTTGAAATGTTGGTGTACCAGTATGTAACTCTTTTGTTGCAGATCAGAATCGCACTCAAGGATTGGCCTGAGATCCAGAAATTCCAGCAGGATCTGCTTGACTCCCAGCATTATGATGCAGCCTATGTCTTCAGGAGACTGCGACTTGCCAGAGCCTTCCATTTCACAGCAATGCCAAAGCTAGTGAGTTATTACATTAATGACTTACATTTTTAAGTAAAATACCCTCATCTTTCAATGCCTGACAGTTCAACAGCACTTGTGGTTAGCTCAGCCTTGAGGCTGTGTTGAAATGTAATATTTGTGGCTTTACATAGGTAGGTGATGTAGAGCTTAGAGGATGTTTGAATCCTTCTCACCTGAAAATATTTTTTCAGTATCTGTTGTTCCTAATAGAATTGAGATGTGTGACCAGTTGGAGAAATGAATCTGGGTGCTGGATTAGATTCTCAAGTAGAGAATAATTTGTGAAAAGTGCTGACTCTCTTCATCATCAGCGAAGCTGTTGCTGATGAAATGGATTTATGCCTTTCAGCATCTCCCATCTCCTGACTGATGGATATGCAGTAGGAATTGTCAAGAGGAGGTGCCATTTACAGTTTTCTTTTAGGTTACAAACATTGTCTCTTGTTTTAGCTGACCTACAGAACTAAGAAGAAGATTGAGGAAAATTATTTTAAAGAAGAATTTAAGGACCCGAGTAACAGAGTAAACAGCCTCATCACTAATGATGTACTGGAGGTACAGTGACTTTTAAATGTTTTGTTTTGATTCCTCTGTTGTCCAAAAGCTGTAACTTCTCTAATCAGCACAGTCTTATCCCTTGTATTCTTGTGGAATGCAGACTAAGGTAATAACCTGTGATTTTACCAGACACTCAGAAACGTGGCATTTAGTTTGGAAGAATTGTGGTACCTTTATCAATACTGAAATATGCCCTAATGTTTTGTGGTTTTGCCTCAGTAAGATGTAAAAGGGTGTAAATGGTTAATTGTCACTTAGAGTAAAATGGAAAATGGGGGAAAGCATGTTTGTTTTGATTCGTCCGCAGGTTGTAGCTGGAGGATTGATACTTGTGGTAATATGAATTTACTTACCTGCAAGTTTATAGCCTTCTCTCACCTTTATTTCTCCTTTCAAAACTTGGTGTTTTTTATTATATGATATATTTTATAAAAACCTGAGTAATCCAAGACAGGTAAAAGTTCTTATATCGCTCAGTGATAGAACTTTCTGTGCAGGTTTTTTCGTATATTGCTGGCAAATGTGTATCAGTAAGGCTGACTGCAGTGGTACAGAAACCTGTGAAGTAAAATGTTTCCTCCAAAAGATGAAAATAAACCACGGTATCAGAATGAAACCTCTGTGAACACTGGCCCTGAGTAACCTTAGTTTAAATAATACAAGATACTCTTTCTTCTTTAGCTTATTTGATGGGTCAGTGCTAGATAGCAGGATTTCTTGGCTCCCTAAAACTCAGATGATCTAACCAGAATCAGTTTCTAACATTCCTCCTGGTCTAATGGTCTCCTTAGAATGGTTTCTGTAACCCTGGGTTCGTGCATTGAGGACTGATACTGCTTTACTGCTGGAATCTTTTTTTCCCTGAAGGACACTTTTTTTTAAAAATAATTTCAGGAACTGATGAATATTCACGACCACTATCAGAAAATGAAGTGTGTCATTTCAGCTGACAAGTCCCAGCCAGACAAGGCCCTGAGCTTGATAAAAGATGACTTTGTGGTTAATCTCAAAGACATAACCTTGGAACATCAGGAATGGCAGCAGAACAGAATGGTAGGTGGTACCAACCACTATGCTGTGGTGACTTAGCAGGTTGGGTGAACGTGTAAGAACTGGATTTCTTGGTGTGATTACCTCTGAGCTGGTAAATCCCAGGAGAAGGAACTGTGACACTGAAGGCATGGAATGTGTAGAACCTGGGACAGGGATGTGGTATGGAGGAAAGGACTTGTGTGTGGTCCTGCCTCTGGGATACCACAACTGACTGCTGAGAGGGAAGCCCTGAAGGTCTGACCTCATGGAATAACCTCTGTAACACATTCCTGGATCAAAGAAAGGCCGCAGTGTAAGGTGGATGTAGAAAATGGGCGTGTGTGTAAAAACTTGTTTTGTTTTTTACAGTTGGATTTTAGCTGTCTTGTATATGACAAGAATGTTTAAAGAAAAACACTTTTTTTTCCCCACAGAAATTATTCCGAAATGCTAAAACAACTGATGAAACAGAAAACAAAAAAAAAGAAGGGGCTTTGCTAGAATCAGAGGTAAGGAAACTAAACTACTTTGCTGTGTTGTACTGGCCAAATCTGTTCATTTTTTGGCTTCAGATCACAGGCTAAGCAGTGTAGGTCAAAGTTTGGTGGTGTCAAAATGAGTTCCAGGGACAGCTGCTGGGGCTGGTTGCTTGGTTTTGTTTTTAACTCACATTGTCTTCTGTTGAGCTGTGAGCATTTACTGCTGTGACAGCTCTTAGATACTCATAATAAAAAGTCTCTCCCAGGTAAGGAGGGAAAAGAGCTGTATTTTCTTGGCCAAACTCCTTTACACTTCCTCCTGGCATTTCAACTAAGTGCAGTATTCATTTTTCATGCTACTACTAATTGTCTCATGTTGTACTTGTCTGCTTATTTCAAGTATGAATTTGAGTAAGATGTGAAGTTTCAAATTTGATTTTTCTCCTCCTGGGCTTTGTAACAGTGAAGGCAACCAAAATTATGCTCTGCCTTTTTAATGGAATTTGAACATTTTTTTTTCTTGAAGTACCATTTTGGTGGCATTGAAATTATGTAGAACTAATTATAGAGTTACAGCTGTAGTGAGATATTGCTCCAGTGATTGCCTGATGTAATATTTCAGTACTGCTATGCTAGAATAAGAATCTTTTCTGATTGGACTCTTGTTTCTTTGCAGGGTTCTGAGAGAGCAAATGCCCTGGCCAGAATCAAATACAGGTCTTACTCTGCAGTTGTTGAGGTGGGTATAAGATTTCATAATAGGGAAGTATTTATTTTTCAAGAACAGTTTTAAGTACCCGTTTAATGTAAGTGTTGGGTCTAAAAGGAATGAGTTAAATTTGCACTCTGTAATTAATTTTTTTAATGTTATAGTTTTCCTAACACAGTAGGGAAACCCAAAGCTATTATTCTTGTTAGATTTTTTTATGGAAGAGTGCAGATAAGGCCTGTGCTTGGGGGTTTTCCATTTACAGAGTATCTTTTAATGTCTATGCTCTGTTTAAGTAGATGGAATTTTAAGGAGATGTAATAAAAATACCTGAGAGTTTAATTGCTCAGAGTCTTTGAGTCTTAGATATTGGAATCTGGGAAGATGGTTGTGAAAATGGAACTTGGGAGTTTAAAGTCAGTTGCAAGTTCTTGGAAACTTTGTTTCAATAGCTTCTCCTTTAAAAAAATATTGTTGGTTTGTCTTTTTCTTAGCAGTCCTATGAGAAACGTCTCAGCTTTCTCTGTTTATTAAAATCTTGTATTGAAAAATGTGTCATTAAATGAAACAGAGCTGGATTTTATAACCATCCAAACTCGGGAATGTGCAGTGATGTTTTCTAGGCACTTAAGCAAAATATGATGCTAAGGAGGGTTTGCAGTGCAGCAGTTTTTGGAAGTATTCCTTTTGTGTAGGGGGATGCAACATGGTGTGGGTTGGTAGTAACAGAGAATGGACTGGGAATTAATGAATGTTTCATTATCTGCATTTTGAGTTATACACTTATTAAATCATAGAAGGGCATTGTCCTGTTAAAACTGAAGAACAGCGACGAGTGGGAATCCTCCCTCCCTCCTTGCCCTTCTCTCCCATCTCCACCCTGCACTGAGTTGATGCTTTGGTCCCTGCTGGTTTGTCAAGGGACCCCCCCCTCTGTAGAAATTCAGCTTTTTTTGTGTCATTCAGGCTTCCAAATCCAGGAGACACCGCCAGGTGCAGTTGGAATCTTCCGAAGCAGGATCCAGTTGTGGGAAGTCTCCAAGTCGAAGTAATAAAACCAGCAGGAGACCACAGCCAGCAAGGAGAAGAGGTTCTTCAGAAGTCAGAGGTATTTCTCCATTGCATCCATGAACCTGGGGAAATTGCAAAAGTGTATCCATTGCTTTGCTAGCTGGGTGAAATTTTGCCATTGATTAGCAGAACACATGGGAAGCTACTTTTCCTAAGGAAATTCTCTTTCTGATACCCAGCTTTTCAACTGATAGAAGTTGCTCTGCTGTCCTAACCTTTTGTTTACTCCTTATTTGTTACAGGTTAAATGAAATTAAACAGCAAAATGGTTTTTAATTGTCTTTGTTTTTTGAATTATCTTCATTTTGAAGATGGGGATTTATTTTCAAAGTTCCAGACTCTGATTTCAGACTTGCTTAGCCTCTGCTGGGAAAAAAAGTTACTGAGGAAATTAATCCCTCTTCAGAGATGAGCATTAGGCAGTGTTGCCTTTGCTTGACTTTAAAAGAGTAGATGAAGTGTTGAGGAGCAGTAAGGGCATTTTGAATTACCACTGAACTGAGTTGGTGATTAATTTCCTTTAAATAGGTGGTGTTAATGAAGGTTTCTTAGTGAGCCATATTGAAGGTACTGTGAAAAGTTGGTTTGCCTACAGCATTTGAGCAGGATCTCAGGAGAGCAGCAGTGAACAATCTTTTAACTGCTGGACAAGGCATGTAGAAGCAAAAAAAAGCTGACGGTTTTTCCTCAAAATCTGTGTGCAGGTGAAATGCAAGTGGCAGAGGAAACTGTTACTCGGCATATTGGGATGCCAATAATCACAGAAGAGAACTCGGATGAAGGAGGTACAGTGATTGGAATTCCAGCAAACCTGTGACTTGTTTTTAAATACCCCTCTGCTGTGTTTTTCAGAAACTAAAGCTGAGATTTTGGATCATGTCTTGCTGCCTTGCAAAAGCTGGATTTGGTTTTAGCCTGTAAATTGTTGCATGAAAATTGAAACTTTGAAACACCACGGCGAAATCCCAAGAGTAGTTTTTTCTACACAGGTTTCATAGTGTGTTCAGGGTTAAAATGGGTCCAGTTTAAAGGAGTCTCATTCTTCTGTAATACAAGTTTGTCTCGAGGAGCTCCACTGTGTAGGGAAAAGTGATTTTTTTGGTCACTCACCCACTTACAGAAGATGACTGTTCTGGGAACTCAGGAAAGAATAGCCCTTGCTGCCCTCACCTTTGCTGAGGGGACATAGGAGGTTCCCCTCTAGCCTTAGTTTCAGCTGGGCAGTGTTTCAGGGACTGAGCTCCAGTCCAGCAATAGCATCCTCTGCTGTGCTAGAACTTGTCTGACATCATTGGGGGAGGACTCTGGGAACTGCAGCAGGGGAGTGGATGGCTTTGCTGTCACTCAGGCTACTGGAAATAATGTCATTTTAATTGGGAAGCAATGGTGAAGCAGATTGCTCAAAACTCACAGTGGAGTTGCTCTGCAGAAGCATCAAATGGAGATGTTGGATGATACTGAGCTGCTCTGCAACCCAGAAGCTTCAGGGTCTGTTCTCAGCTGCTTGAGGAGAACGTGGCACAGTACAAAGAAAATTGCATCCTCTTTATCTTGAGGTACCTTATTTATCTGTGCCTTGGGAAGAGCCCAGGGAGCTGCTTTGCTGCCCTGGCCAGCTAAAAGCAGGATTTTCTCTGGCAGTCCTGGCTACTCTAAGGCTGATGGGTTTTGCTTACAGAGTGGAAGGCAAACTTGATAGACCAAAGGTACCTGTTCTTAACCTGAAAAGAGGAATGAATTAGGTCACTTTTGGTTCTTAACCTGAAAAGAGGAATTAATTAGGTTGCTTGAAGGGGGAGCAAAGGGTTAGCTACAACTTCTGGAAAGCTTTGATGACAATAGATGAGTGTGAGGAGTATATCTTTTGCAGTTAATTTACTATCCAAAATTGTATGTAATGGAAGGATATTTGATACAAGGGAATGTAATAACTATTAAAATGTATTTTTAGTGACGTTGCACATTTATATTTGCTCTTTTTAGAAGCAAAAGAGCATCTTCTAGTGCTGAAGTGAGATTACATTCTCTGGTCACTTTTATTTGTAGACAGTGGGAATTCATTCAATTTTAAATGCTCAGATTGAAGGTGCCATGGTGCATTTCATGTTGTACTTTGTTTACTTTCCCTTCACTTGTCCACTTGTTGTGGACAAGGAAGTTTCTTTCGAAAGCAGGGACATTCTCCATTTCTCAGATTTTTCCAGTAAATTCTGAAGCATTAAAAATACCCATAAGCAGTCTCTTCAGATATTTTGTGAGTATTCCATTTGTGAAATTCACAGCAAAATCTGAAAGGTGTTGGTGAGGAGCAGAAAGCTCTCAAGATGGAGTAAGTTTTGAAGTACAGTATTCATCAATGGAATTTCTTTTGATACTTTGATAGTGTGCTGTAGACTCTAGAGGGGGTTTTTTTTCATATTTAAAAAACATGGGGAGAGGGATTGGGAGGGGATCTCGAGAGCTCATCTAGCTAATTTCCTGTGCTGGATAGAATTAATTCTACTTGAACAATTCCCAGGAGGGAAGATGAATTTAAAAGCTTGTAAAAAAAACCCCTCTTTATTTTCTTTCAGAAGCATCTCACCCCAAGAGGAGAAGACGACGTTAGAGGATCCAGTTGGAGAAGCATTAATGTTGGCTTTAATGACAAAATGAAAATGTCAGAGGTAACACTAAGTGCTCGTTTTGGATACCTTTGAACATAAAAGAAGTGTCTGGGACCAGAACCACGGGTGGTGCTGGAATGCTGGTAGTGACTGGGATATTTCAGCTGCTTCGTGGTGCAGCACCTGGTGCCTTTATTCACCTGGTGAATGCTTCTTGTGGGAGACCAAAGTGGCTGTGTCCTGGCTGAGATGGAAAGAGAAGGCTCAGAAAATATTTGCCCATATAAGACATGTTTGTAATCTTTTATCTCCAAACATAAAATTAAGGTTGTTGACTGTTGAAAATTAGTACAATAAATTATTTCTCACGGTTGACTTGCTCCATTTCATGGTGTGTAAACTTCACTGTAAATCATGGTTTAATCCCACACAAGTGGAAATGAACTTGCTGATAAGCCTTTTGTTGTACCCTGTCTCCAGCAGATCTGGAGTTATTGTGTATTCAAATGGAGGGAGGTAAAGTGTGTTTATTAATTCTGCAGATAACCCTAAGGTGTACGAGGGCAGGACTGGAATTCAAAATGATCTTTATAAATTGGAGGGGAGTGAAAGAAGTGGGTGTGGAAATAAACATGGATCTCAGTGTTGAGAACAGGCACAGCATGGGGAAATATTTGCTTGGCAACAGTGCAGCAGAAAAATCAAATGGACTGAGAATCATGAGCTGGAGTGTTTTCTGCAAGCACTAAAACCAGTAGAATTTGTGTCACTCAGCCTTGGTAGGCTGTAGCCTTAAATATCTCCGCCTGACCGCAACAATTTAAGGAGAATGTGGATAGTTACTCTCCTTGGAATTTCTCCATTTGATCCCAGCTGTTCTTTCAAGAAAGACCAAAGGAGTTGAAGTGTCCTTTTCTACAAGAAGAAATATAAAATAGAAATTTGAAAGATTTTGAGTATAAAAGGAAACTAAATTGAATGAATTAGTTTGGTAGTATGATTCTTCAAAGGCCAGAGGAATTCAAGTGCTCTTACCTAGAAGAAAAAACAGTTAAATGGAGATAGAAATGGTTTTACCATAAAAGGTTTCCACATTAAATGTGTTGTTTGGCAAGGAGGAATGGGCCTAAATGACAAAGAGGTTGGATGCTGGAAAAGCTGATGGTGAAGTGCCAGTGTTGCACTCGACTTGTTAATGAGGAAGGAGGAAACACTTTGTTGTAAAGCCAAACCTTACTGCACTGTAAACTGAATAATCAAATATTCAGTTGAGTAACCAAAGTCTGTAGTCTAATCCATAAGTTGTTATTAGCCCAGATCTAATGGTTATAGAAAAAGAATGCTTCTACACAGATTAAAAATCCCTGTAGTGGTAATAGCACAGTTAAAGTCATCATACATGCATTTAGTTCTTACCCTTTTTTTCTGGTTTATTGTTCACTCTTTCATTGCACTCTTTGTCCTGAGGCTGGGCTTAGGCTGTGGATGGAACATGCCAGAGCTGTGGTCTGCTTAAAAGGACTCCTCTATGGCTGCAAGGGCTTTGGAGGTGTCATTTCTGTAAAATTTGTACAATTTGGATTTACTTGGGTTTTCTGACTAACAATGCGTGTGCTTTTCTGTTACCAGCACAAACTCTCCCTCTGTGCATGTCTGCTCCTCATTTTTGATGAGCAGGTACAAGAGACATAAAAGAGACCTCAGAGGGAAACAATCAGACTCACTAACTTGTTTAAAGAACATGTTTAATACTGTTCCCTGTGCTGGCTCTTTTTCATAACATGACCATCTAATTTGCCTCTCCTTGTATCTTTGAACCATCCCAAGACCTGGGTAGGGGGTGGAATTTGTCACAATTTTTGATAGTCAGTGACATGAGTCCTCCCTGCACTCCTCTGCAGATGATTTACAAAACATGCAAAGGCTTGGCTGGGCAGAAGGATGGGTGCATTCAACTAGCAGTTATTTTCATACTGTAATAATGAAAACAAATGTTGTGTAATTTGTTTGTAAAATTACATAGATGTAAAATGGAAGTTATGATTAAGAATAAACCTAGAACTGCTGACTGTATGCATGGTGATGTTTCAAAACAGTAATCCCGAGAATTTAGAGGCAGCTGTAAGCAGAGTTTCACAATGCTGGTGTAATTTTTAAAAGAAAAAATCCCTTGCTGCAGTCTGATGGGCAATTACAGGCTTTGAAAAACAGGAGAGGGACTTCCTAAAATGCTTCATTGAAGAAACCAGCTGTCATTTAAAAACACCACAACAATAATTCTGGACTTCCAAACAATAGTAGTAGTAGACTTTCTGGGATCTGAATTCTCTCCTGGTTGTAGCTTCTGCTGTAGTTTAAGGCTGCAAGGAAATTTAATCTCTGTAATGCCAGCCTAAGTTCCAGCTGTGCTGATGGATAGGAGTGAGGCCATATGACAGAGCGTATCTGGATGTTGTTACAGTTTTCAGACATAAATTAAGTACATGTGTTTTGGCTGAAGCTCCTCTGAGGTAGATACACAACTGTCTGTTCATCCAAAAGTACTCACCGTTTCTTTGGCAAAGCTAAAAGATCCTCTTAGTGGAGGCTTGAGCCAGTGCTCAGTGTTTGCAAGGATAATGTGGATGATGAAAAGCAAAATAAACCTAAAACACCTACAGGTGACATCAGTTTACAGAATCACAGAATCAATTACCTTGGAAAAGACCTCTGGGATCATCAAGTCCAACTTTTGACTGATCACCACCTTGTCAACCAGACCATGACACTGAGTGCCATGCCCAGTCTTTTCTTGAACACCTGGAAACTGTTTTAGTGAAAGACATTTTACAATGCATTTTTTATTCTTATTATTAAAGCAACCAACAAGGTCTAATTAAGTCAAAGTAAGTGCAAAAGGCTGGACAAATTCAGCTCAAATACCAGCTCGGGAATGCTCCTATAAGCAGCTGTGCTCAATCTGGAGGTTTTTGCAGCCTTCAGACTGAAGTTGAAACAACAATATGGGAGTGATGTGAAAAAATTCCAAATGCCATGGATGACAGTGATCTGGGGTGAGTATAGTTTGGTGTCGATGTAGGTGTCACCTCTAGAATAACTGGAAAATCCTCCAGTAAAAGGGATTTTGCTGTTTATTATAAGGCCAAATTGTTAACTGTGAAATTCTCTTATTAAGTAAAAAATTCATGTTGCTACAAATTCAACATCTCTACTGTAGTGAGTGTGGAGAACAATTAATTAATCACCATCTGCATAAACACACATTCCAAAGCTGGAAAGACTGTTACATTCACTCTAAACCTGTTCTTTTTCAGACTAAATTGTAAAGGTGTCTGCTCTCTTTTTGTTGCTTTTTTTTTAGGATTCTAACGGTAGACCTGATCCTAAAGGACACTTTGAGGTTTGTTCTAGTATTATACTTACGAGTCTTATTTAACAGGACCCTATGCAGAGTGTTTGTGTTCTCTCATCACACATGCCTAACAGGTTTCTTCAAATGACACTGATATTTCATCCCTTCTTTTCTGAAATGTTTCGTTTTGAAGTTCAATCTACGTCTGGAGTTGCCTACTTAGATTTTACAAAGCTTGCTATGTGGCTTCCTCAGCCCATTTTCATCTTGGTCCTCAAATCTGGGCACCTGATTAAGCCAGATAATGGAATATTTCTCTCCACCTGTGTGGAGCCCAGCACTTGGAAATGGGACTGCAAGAACTTCATGAGCTACAAGGAACTGAAAAATGTGCTAAGCTCTGTCTGGCTCCTGGCACTCAGGACTTAGAATTGTAGAATATCCTGAGTTGGATGGGACCTACAATAATCATTGAAGTCCAACTCCTGGCCTAGCACAGGACACCACAAGGGTCACACCATGTGCCTGAAAGCATTGTCCAAATGCTTCTTGAACTCAGGCAGGTGACCGTTCCCTGGGGAGCCTGTTCAGTGCCCAACCACCCTCTGGGGGAAGAACCTTTTCCTGATACCCAACCTAAACCTCCCCTGACACAACTTCAGGCCATTCCCTCAGATCCTGTTGCTGGTCACTAGAGAAGAAATCAGTACCTGCCCTTCCTCTTCCCCTCACAAGGAAGTTGTAAACTGCAATGAGGTCTCCCCTCAGTCTCTCCCAGGCTGAGCAGTCCAAGTGACCTCAGCTGCTGTCGTACAGCTTCTTCACAGCCCTTGGGTGAGTCTTCTCTCTGCTGCGAGGTAGTTTGGCTGCAACAGAAACCATCAAAGCAACAGTATCTTTCAGCAGCTTGAGCTTTCTGTAACAGACCCCAAACTGCTTCCTCTGTAGTCACAGCAACGTAAACTTGGATCTGGGAAATAAGGCAGGACATAAGGGCCAGCCATCAGCTGCTAAGGGTTATTGGAGATGAGGAGTAACTTGTTTCTTTCTTTATAAGAGAGTTTTGTGGGGGGGTTGAAAAGTGAGGTGGCAATTAAATCCGACAGACGGGCTCACTGCTCAGCAGGTGATGCCGACACGGGGCTGCCGCTGTCCGTGTCCGTCCCGGTGGCGGTGGGGGTTGCCTGTTGTATTTCACACGTGCTGCCAGCCGGTCAGCCCAGCCCTGAGGACCCGTGAAAAGACACGGCACAACATTTTGGAAGAGGCAGCGAAGCCCTTACCCTCCCCAAGCCGCATTTCGGGATGCAATGTGGCAGAGCCCCGGCCCCGGTGCCGCCCCGGGAGAGGCAGCGCTGCTCCCTCCCGCAGCCCCGCGGGACCCCGCGGCCGCGCCCGGCTCCCNGGCTGCGGGGAGCGGGATGCTGATGGGAGCGGGGCGCTGAGGGATGCTGGTCGTCCCGGGAACCGGCACGCCGGGGGAAACCGGGCCCAGCTCCGGCGGCCCTGCCCCTGGGACAGCGGGGACCCTCCGCCGCGGGGCCCGGCGGGGAGGGGGAAGGGGGTTCGGGGGTCCCTGTCCCCCCGGCCGGCTGCGGGCGGTGCCCCTCGGCCGCGGGTCTCACAGGGAGTGGTAGCGGGGCGCGCTGCCCGTGTGCTCCGCACGGAAAGGGTTCGTGTGCACAGACACGAATTTTAGGGAGGATAAAGGAATAGGAAAGCCGGCTTTTGAGATATTAACGGAGAACAGGTGTTCTTGTAATCGTGGGGGACTTGTCTGTGTCTGGGTGCCTGGGAGTTGTCGGGTTTTCTCAGCACAGTATAATAGAAATGATTAGAGGGATGAGTGCCTCCAGATTTTTGATTGATGAGGGTGTTGTTTTGATTGATGGTGTTGCTGACCCATCGTGGCTCAGCTCGTGGTCGTGGCAGTGGCAGTGGTGCTGCTGCCGGATATTTCCCTTAATATTTCAGATCACAGCACTGGTGAGTTGCTGAACCTGAACTGCTGCTGTTAGACACAGCCCTGGCAGTCTCCTCCTGATTTACTATAAAAATGCCAACTTCAACACTTCTTGAAGGTTGCCAGGTTGATTTTGCTGCATCTTTTGCCAGCTTTGGAAAAATAATCACGTGAGCCTTTAAGAGATGCCAGGATGGCATATAGCAGTTTATAAGGTCTCAGGGAAAAAATCCTAGGCTTGAGCTTTTTATTAAAAATATTTGACTTAATCAGGAGTCTAATTTCTCTCCCCCTTTTGCCATTTAGTGATGTTCCTTTGTGTTGGCTGTTCCTTGTTTTCTTTCAAGGCTGTGTCCCTAAGGAAGGGTCATCTCAGGCCAGGCCCAGGCTGATGGGTGGAGTTGTGGATTTTCCACAACATGGAGACATTTGGTGCTTCAGTGTGGCCTTAGGAGAATTTGGGACTAACCTGGTTTGTTTAGAGCAGTAATAGTACACTTCTACCTTGCAGAATCTCTCCTTCCATGAGTTAGATTTTTAAAGCAGGGATCCATATCTGACAGGTGATTCCTCATCTGTTTGAAAATTGCTGAATGTTTTGATTGAGAAATAATAACCTGAAATGAAAAAGACTGGAGGGAAGCCTGATGTTAAAATGAATATGTTGGCATTCCTTGGACTTGGTGTACTTGTATTAAATTCCACTTAGATATAAACTATGATTTTTATTGGAGTGGGAAAATCTGGATTGTTCTGTGTGGCTTTATATCCAGCCTCAGCAGATGCCAGCCTTTCCTGTACTTGTATGGAGCAGTAGCACCATCAGCAGGACCGGGGGATTCTCTTGACTGGGGAGCTTTGGGAGGAGCAGGGGCACTCTGAGAGCTCAGGTAGTGTCCACTTCTGTCCTTGTGTCAGAGCTGTTCCTCTGAGCAGGGCGAAAGAGCCAGACAGTCTCTCTTCCTCTGTGATTCTGAGCTGCCAGAAGAGGTGGCAGTGATGACTTGAGGTGATCAGAGATATATTTCAGAGCTGTCTGCTCTGGTTTAATTGCTAAATAATTCATTGTTCCTGCTGGCTCAAGGATCAGAAGTGAGGGAAGTTTGGTTTCCAGTAACTATGGCTTCAGCTCAATTGGAAAGGAGTGTAGCTTGGACACAGCTCAGGTCAGTGCCAAACAGAACTGTGGATCGTTTGAATACATTTCTAATGGTTTTAATTAAAGGTGCAGGAGCAGACCATCCCCAAGTGCTGAAAGATGAGCCAGTGGGGAAGGAGACTGGCTTGGCTGAACAGAGAGCTCTGGCTGGAACTCAGGGATAAAAAGAGAGCGCTCCACCTGTGGAAGAAGGGGCAGGCAGCTCAGGAGGACTGCAAGGAAGTTGTGAGGTTATGCAAAGAGAAAATCAGAAGGGGCAAAACCTGACTAGAACTTAATCTGGCTACTACTGTAAAAGACAGTAAGTAATGTTTATATATATTTGCAATAAAAGGAGAACATCCATCCTGTGGATGGAGGGGGGAAACAGTAAGAAAGGATGAAGAAAAGGCTGAGGTACTTAATGCCTTCTTTACTTCAGTCTTTTATAGTAAGATCAGCTGTTCTCAGGGTGCCCAGTCCCCTGAGCTGGAAGACAGGGATGGAAAATGGAATGAAGCCCCCATAATCCAAGGGGAAATAGTCACCTGCTATACACAGGTCTGTGGGGCCTGATGAGATCCACCCAGGGCGATGAAGGAGCTGGTGGAAATGCTCACCGAGCCACTTTTCATCATTTACCAGCAGCTCTGGCTAACCAGCGAGGTCCCAGGTGACTGGAAGTTACCCACCTGCAAGAAGGGCTGGAGGGAGGATATGGGGAGCTACAGACCTGTTAGTCTGACCTTGGTGTCAGGGAAGGTCATGGAGATCACCTTGAATGCCACCACAGGACAGCCAAGTGACAGCCCCAGCCAGCGTGGGTTTATGACAGGCAGGCCCTGCTTAGCTGGCCTGAGCTCCTTCTGCAGCAAGGTGACACACGTAGTGGATGAGGAAAAGGCTGTGGATGTCATCTACCTGGACTTTCATAAAGACTTTGACACCGTTTTCACAGCTTTCTCCTGGAGAAACTGTCAGCTCATGGCTTGGACCAGTGCATTCTTTGCTGGGCAAAAAACTGGCTGGATAACTGGGCCTGGAGGGTGGTGGGGAACGGTGTCACGTCCAGTTGGTGTGTGGTCACCAGTGGTGTCCCCTAGGGCTCAGTGCTGGGGCCAGTCCTGTTTGGCCCTTTATTGATGATCTGGGTGAGGGGATTGAGCGTGTTGGTGACAACATCAAGCGGGGTGGGAGTGTTGATTTGCTGGAGGGAAGGAAGGCTCTGCAGACAGATGCGAACAGGCTGGGCTGATGGACCAAGGCCGGTTGTACGAGACCACAAGGTGAAGTGCCAGGTCCTACACTTGGGTCACAACAACCCCATGGACCACCACAGGCTGCTGAGGAGCAGCTGAGGGAGCTGGAGGGGCTCAGCCTGGAGAGGAGGCTCAGGGGGCACCTTCTCACTCTACAGCTCCCAGACAGGAGGGGGCAGCCGGGTGGGGGTCAGGCTCTGCTCCCAGGGAACAAGGGACAGGACAAGAGGAAACGGCCTCAAGTTGTGCTTGGAGAGGTTTAGATCGGATATTAGGAAAACCTTTTTAATGGAAGGGATTGTCGAGCATCAGAATAGGCTGCCAAGGGCAGTGGTGAAGTCACCATCCCTGGAGGCGTTTAAAAGAGGTGTAGGTGTGGCACTTGGGGACATGTTTTAGTGGTGGGCTTGGCAGTGCTGGGTGGGCGTGGTGATCTTAGAGGTCTTTTCCAACCAAAATGATTTCATGATTCGATGGTATCCTCATAATATTAAGACCATTCTGTATATTTTAAAATCAAAGATCTCCCAAGAGAATATATTTAAAAGAGAAGGCATACATGACTGTTCAGAGAAGTTTTTACGTACTGGGAGTGTGTTGGCTTCCATTTGAAAGTTCTTGTTATTGTATCTTGGTTTTGGTTTTCCTCTTGTGTTTCACTTTGATGTAACATTGCTTAAATTCTTGCTAATAATAGACCTGCATCACATCTGGCTGTGTTGAAAGCAAATCTTAAAAAATGCCTGCTTTGTGGAAAATATTGATTGCACTTCTGTGCTTTTCTAAATATGTGAAACACAGTTACTTTTACAAAGAGCCTGTATTTGTGATATGCACCCATCCCCATGAGAAAACATTCAGGTACATAGTCAGACTTCAAAGTAAATAGCAGAACATTTAAAATCTGTTTCCTTCCTGTTTTGATTCAAAGGTGGGGGGATATTCTCCAGGGACGCTGCCTCTGAGGAGAGTTTGTTTTTCACAAAGATAGGCAACTTTATATGCCTTGGAGGAGAGGATGGAGAGGGCTTCGCTGAAGAACTGGGCTGCAGTTACAGAGGTGCAGAGAGCTTTCAAAAGCTAAAGGGCTGTTGGGCTCGTGGATCCTATGGCCAGGCTTTTAATAACATTTTTAGATGTTTGAAGACAAAAGTGAGTTACCAAACCAAATATTTTTGAGCTTGCAAGGCACCTTAAAACAAATGTGTCCCCAGAGCCTTGCTGCTGTTGGCTGAAGCACTGGTTTAAAATGCTTAGGTCACCATGAAATGGGTTCTGCTCAGTGCAGAGGGATAATTATGGAGGAAGAGCTGCGGGTGTGGTGTGGCTGAGGACGTGCTGGAAGCGCTGCGGCAGCGAGAGCGCTTCCAGCTGCGTCAGGCTTTGGGAAGTGCAGCACTGTGCCTTGCCTTTGCTCCAAGTAGTGATGCCAGCACTTCCTGAGGGACCCATCTGCAGGAGTCTGGGGTGTTTATTTTCCCTCTTGGAGTGTTCTTTTGCTTCCTGAGCACGTGGGAAACAAGTGAGTTCCATCTGGGTACGTCCTTCCGTGGTGCTGCTGAGCTGTAGAGACATCTCTTAAGTAAACAGGAGCAGCCATCATTATCAGGGGACATTTCCAAAAACGTCAGGTGGCTTTATTTTGAAAAGCAGCCCCTGATGTGCCTTAGGATGATGTCAGGACTGATGGGGTTGAGCAGTCCTTAAGGAGACTTTGTGTTCCTGTCCCATTTGTGCGATCTGTTGTTGATGGCTCTGGTTCTGCATGGAGAAAGTTTGATCAATTATTCAGCACGGGCTTGAGTCTAAGCTGTCTCAGAGCTGGCAAGCCACTACCTCTACAAACTGCGTGGTTGGTTGTTATTTAGGCACTCTGACTTTGCACAGACTGTTCTTTGTGTAGTTTTGGGAGATGAATTCCCAATCAGAGGAGAGTATGGTTATCAACCAGACACACATACCCCCAGCCTTTGACAGTGGCTGTAATCAAACCCAATTAGGCATGTTTTAATCAATCAGGGGTACTCTGTTGGCTGTGCTATCCAGAACTAACTTCTTGGATATGTTCCTTTTTATGTTTAAGATAGGTTGGCTTTGTGTTGGAGGGTTAAATGAGTGGGTAAACGGTTAAAATTGCCAGTGATATCCATCAGCAGCTACAGGGCTTGGTTAAAGCAATGAAAAGTGACCTTGTGGCAGCCTTCTCAGTGGGTGTGAGGGAGACAAAGTGCCATTTGTGAAGTCTTGAGAAGAGCAGCACCAAGAGGGGGTATGATCTCAAGAACAAAGTCTCTGATTGCATCAGGAGCAGCAGACAGGTTGAGGAGGGAAGAGACAGCGTTAGCCAAAGAAAGGGTGCTGGGAGGGTATCACAGAGCCCACCCTGCACACAAACCCACAAAATGACACTTGTTCCTCCCTCCGTGTGTCAGTATGGAGCACCTGGGTGGCCTCTCTTCATTAACACAGTCCCCGTTTCTGGCTTGGAATCACCTGCGTGGTGCTCCCTGGTGAAAGCTGCTGGTGAGAGGGGTGCTGCAGGGTCCCTGAGGGGCCCTGGGGAAGGGCAGGGATGGAATGGGGCTGGTTCATTCCCTCTCTTAGGGTACCTCGCACCATTCTGACCCCTCTGTTTCACAAGCACCTTTCATGGCCCCTTGCAGGGGGCACAGCTGGGACTTCTGTTGGGCATCAGCCATAGAATCCTAGAATGCTTTGGGTAGGAAGGGGCCTTAAAGATCATCTAATTCCAACTCCTCTGCCATGGGCAGGGACACCTTCTGCTAGACCAGACCTTGCTCTGATGCTGACTTTGAGACTGTGGAGGTTTTGCTTCCCCTCCCTGTTTGCCTGTGCTGTTTCTATAGTGCTCTGCAATGAAATTTGTTATTATTATTATTAATTATGATGATGATGATGTAACTCTAATGTACAAGATACTGGGTGCCTCCAAGGAGTGGGGACTCAGTCCTAATTAGCCTTCATTGGGTTTGAAAGCATCTAGGAACCTGGAGATAGTGCTTACTCCTGAAGCTGGCAGGCATGTTTTAAGATTGCTGTTATTCTAAAAAAAAATACAGGTTTGCAGATGCCAAAACTACTTATTTTGGGTCAAAACCAGAGTTTTGAAACACTTAAGCACTTCTTATAAAAATGTGGAAAATCAAAATGTGGTTTACATCTCAGAAATGTTTAGGGGGTACATTCAGATAATGTACATAAATTTAAAAAAAATTCCCCCAAATCTTTCCCATTGCATTATCCTGACAACCAAGTGCTTGCACAGTTGAAACAAAAATGTTTAGTAGCTGAACAAAAACCCAGTACTTTTAACAGAGATCTACTCAGGCCCTTGTGGTGTCTCACTGCAATTGAAAGAAGAGAGCTTTCTAAAAGAATTTATTGCTCTTTGGTGTGGTACTTTCTTTTTTCCTGAGCATTATTTCTTCCAGTGTGGGGAGAGGGATTCTGCAAATATAAGGCATCTGCACAATGCTGATTCCTGCTGGTAATGTGAATTTGATCTCAAGATAAGCATTTGGGCCACTGTTTAAAGGCAATTATTGGGATCTGAGGTTGTTGTCTGCAGCAAAGAATTTGTTATGCATTTATCAGACAATGGCAGGGGGGCATGAAGCACTGTTCTAGAGTGGATAGCTCTTCTCTCTTGTTTCCTAGTGGCTCTTTGGAACCAACATTTTCCATCAATAACTTTGGTTGAAAATACTTAAGGAGGTTTGTTGTCTGAAACCCGTTTTGCATAACATGCCTTGGTTACGCTTTGTGCTTAAAAACTTTGAGTCAACCCTGAAGAACAACACAATCACCATAGAAATCACACAAAATGCTTCATGTGTGGGAGGGTTTTGTCCTCTTTCTTGTTTTGCTGCACTTGAAATCTTCTGAGTTTCTCTCCAGAGGAGCAGATAGAAGGAAAGAAGGCTTTTTTTTTTCATTGCCACAAGGACTAGAAGGCTATTTGTTATAGCAGCTGATATTTTTGCCTCATGATTTACTTCAGATCTACACATTTAGGTAAAATACCTGTTATTGTTTGATGAAGGTGTAGATTTTAGTTGGTGAAGTTGTGATAGTTGCCTTTAAAGTCTTAAAAAATGTGCATGCTCCATGAAACATGCGTATAATTACGAATTATTTTATTTTCCAGGTGCAAAAATGACTTTAGAATTTCTATAACATCAACACTGCAATTATATTAATTGGTCATCATGTGGGGGGATACAGCTGTGCTGGGAGCCCTGCTGAAAAATTAGTCCAGGAGTTGCTGTACTTCAAAGTAAACGTTTGTTGAGGTTTTACTGAAGCTGTAATAGACGAGATGTACAAATGCTCACAGCATTTTGCAGCTTTGGGTTTTGTTCTGCAGTTTGAGTTACTTGGTTTGCTCCCTGCATTTCAGTATAACATTAATAACTGTTTCCCTGGCTTAGCTTGGATTTTATCTGAATGTTGTATCACAGATTTTTCAATGGAAGCAGAGTGCATTTCATGCTGAAGTCAGAAGACACCTGTAAACAAATTAAGGTGTATTTCTGTTCCCATAATTTGCATTGGGCAGTTCTGCCATGTTTTTTAAGGGCAGTTCACAGAAGGGATCTGACATCCTGCAGTTTTTTCTGTCTGTGCTGTTCATGCTGTGTATCAGGGTGGTCATCCTGCCTGGCTCCAAGAGCCACATGCTGGTGTTGTCACAGACTGAACCATGTGATGTGCACCTAATTGTGTATTAATTACATATTTATATATACCAATTCATAAGACCCACATGTTAGGGGCACTTCATGGGTGGCAAAGTAGTGATCCCACCACTCAGTTACGGAGTCTTGGCTGTATCTCATGGTCTTCTCATTTTAGCCTAAATGCTGGCAACCTCACCTTCTTCGTTACCCAGGAACACAGGCCACGTTATCTGATCTGTCCAAAATCACAAAATGAGCAGAGAGCTGTAATTTAACAAAGACAAATGGAATGTTATATCTGAAGGAGGAGCCCTCAAACCGTACTGTCTGTGCTGGCACAACTCAGTGTGTCCTGGTTTGGTGCTGCCCATGGATTTCCTCTTTGTCACTGGGGCACGCTGGGGGCTGTGCTGTGAAGGTCAAGTGGGGCAGAGGAGGCAGGGGATGTGCTGTTCCTTGCCACTCTGAAAATTGGTTTAGGTGTGTCTGAGTCACAGAATGGTTTGGGTTGGAAGGGACCTTAAAGATCCTCTCATTCCTACTCCCCTGCAATGGACAGGGACACCTTCCACTAGAGCAGGTTGCTCCAAGCCCCATCCAGCCTGGCCTGGAACACTTCCATGGCTGGGGCAGCTACAGCTTCTCTGGGCAACCTGTGCCAGTGCCTCACCACCCTCAGAGCCAATAATTTCTTCTTAATATCTAATCTAAATCTATTCTCTTTCAGTTTGAAGCCATTACTCCTTGTCCTATCTAGAATTGCATCCTTCAGACACTGTGAAGATATCAAGGTGACAGTGTTGCCACTTGCTCCTTGGCCCAGGCCTCCCAACCCTGTAAGCTAATGTTGAAAAATCAGTAGTTTTAAGTCTCAAAATGCACACACATCCTGACTGACTCTGACCTTTACTCTGCTTACCTCTGGTTTCCAAGTATTTCTCCTGCAAAAACATGAGCTAGAAACAAAAATATAAAACAAAGCTGACCTTCTCTTTGGTGCTAACTCAGGTCCAAGTGTTACAGAGTTAAGAAAACACCAAATAACTTAAATGTGCTAGCAACTCTGGGAACAGAGCTGCAGGTCTCCCTTTTAGAGGAAAAGGAATGGATTAAGATTTCCCAACAGGCAATCTCAGGGGGGAAAGGAGTGATTCTAGTGAGCACATTTGTTTTCAGTGCTCCCACAGCAATGGCTTCGCAGAGTATGTAGTAATTTATTTGCCCTGCTGAAGGCACAAGGACAGACCTCCAGAGCTGCTGTTCTCCCCATTTGCCTTCCCATTGCTTCCTTGCTTTTTTGGTTCAGTTCTTCACTCTCTTCACTTCCCCTATCTCCCTCCAGGGCAACGGAAAACGGGGAGTTGTGCTGGGCTTACTCACTCAAGAGCTGGAGCCCCTGGAGGAATGTTTCCTTCCTCGCCACTGCAGCGAGATCCACGAGGAGCTTTTGTCAGACCTTAAACAGAACAGTCACACAGATCCAGTGGCCAGCCAGGTGTCTCCATGGGCAGCCCTGCAGCCAGCAGCCTCTGTGGATTGCTGTAAGTCAGTCACTGTGAAAGGCAGAGCAGCAAAGAGGGGGAATGTGCCCCTTTCTTGGGCTGGAAAGAGGAGCCTCCACACTCCTGAACTGCTGCCCATGTTCTCTGTGCTTGGCAGCAGCAACCACTGGAGCATGAGCAAGAAGTCAAGATTGCCTTGGGTCAGGAAACTCTCTCACAGTGGAGTTCACAATGGACTTGTGCTCCTCAGGCCTTTCTCTTTGGTCCACTGAGCATTTGAAAGGAGCAGCTTCAGCAGGGTGTACTGAGAGTTAATTCTTCAGGAGGGCCCCACAGGCCAGGGCAGTGAGGATGGTGGGGTTCAGACCCTTCTAGGCAAAGCCGGGGCTTCCCCTCAGGGCTGTCCCATCTTGTAGCCATGCTGGAAAGGAAAAGTGCTGCCCACATGATCTCACATGGTGCTTCATCTCTTTAGCAATAGATGATCTCACCAGGAAACGTAGGCAGAAGTTTCTGTGCTATGGGTTATGGGGAGGATTAGATATGAAAGAGTTCTGCTGTTTTGGTTCATGCTGTCATGGTTTCTGTGAGCAGGTGGGTGCCCAGGGAATTTTAATGCAAAAAATGTCAGATCCCCTGGGATTAGGTGTCAACTGACTGATGATTTTGAGGAATGAAGTCTTGAATTTGGCACATAAAAATAGCAGTTGCGTGGGACCTTGTCACCGATTTCCTTTGAGAATCAACCCTTTTCTGGGAACTTTAACTTCGGGATTCTGCTGGTGTTCAGTTCTAGTATGTAAATATTCATTCACCAAATCTCACTCTTCTACACTCTGCCCCCAGTGCCTCCCTGTAGCATTTACTGTGCTAATGGGATGACAATAGGTTACATGTTGCATAATAGGGCCAGGAGTGTGAGGCCTGAACTTCACAGGGCTGGAAAGCTGTTAGTACCGTGATAATCACAAGGTAGCAGCTGTCTTACCCTCCCTTTTTATTTTTCTTTTTGAAACACACTCCACTTGTTTTATAATTACTTGGGCTCATCATGAACGCAAAAATAGCTTCTCTATTTAAGGAGAACAGATGGTTTTTCTAATGATTTTTCCTTAAGATTGAATGGGTTGTGGTTGAGTCAGAAACTGCCAGCCCAGAAACGTATGTTTTGATCAGAGAAATACTTGATTAGGTTAATTGAGTGTGACTCAGTGTGATGTACATTTGGCCAACTTAAAAGCTTTCCAACTTTGTCTTGGATAGAGATTGCAGTACATCTCTGAGGGCAGGGTAGCAGGGAAGGGAGGGCAGGTGAAGATGGATGAGCCAAAGGAACGTAACACCTTCAGGAGGACTGGGAAGCATTTAAAATGTGAGGACGCATTTGTCCATTCACATCTTTTTCCTGACAGTGAGGTCTTAGCCAAGAGCAAACCTCCAGTTTCCACCTGAGAAGCCTCAGAAGAACAAGCCAAGCTCAGACCCAAACCCAAGAGACAGCAAAGGGCAGTCTTGGGGACCCAGTCTGGAGGAGAGAGGCAGAGAGAGTAAACTGTAGAATAAATTTGCCTTTGGGAAGTTCCTGTGTCATGAGAGGGGCCAGGGATTTGGTTACACTGAGCCTTGCTAAGCTAAAGTCTTCAGAGCTCTATTTGTGACATTCAGCAGAGCATCTTTTAGCTGATGGGTAATCTTTTCTGACTTTAATAGAAAAGGAGATAGAAGATCTCCTGAGCAGGCTCAGTGTCACTCAAGGTGCTTTAGTTAGGCCATGGAGTGAGTTTAATGGGCTGTAATTTCCATGCAAGCTCAAGCTTAGTGGGACAGGGTACAGCAGAGATGATGTGGTGTTTGGCAAAACAGGTGAACTTCAGAGAATAACACAAAACCCCCAACTTCTTGACTCTTCTATGATGTTTGCTGGAGACTAAGAGATCATGATGCCTCTCTGAGACCTCAGTCCTCTTCCAGATGCTGGCATGTAGCCAGAAAAACATTTAAGAGCCATGTCCTGTGCCCCTGTCCTCTGTGATTTGAAAAGGCATGCACAAAATGCAGTCCTTGATGTTCCCACTGTCATCCAGCACTTTATCTGGGCAGTGTCCAGGACCATCTTCTAGAGATGCTTCATTTCCTGTGGCTGTTTAAGTCTGAATATAAACTCAAACCACTTTGAGAGGGTCCCAGCAGTCCTGGTTTTGTAATACCCAGCATGTCTTTTAGCAACTGGGCAGCCATCCTTTTCTTTTTTTTTTTTTTTTCTTTTTCCTCAGTGCTCCTTATTCCTTCTCCCTTTTCCCTGTGGTTCATGAAGCAGAGACCTTCTCCTCAGTGCTGCTGATCTCAGTGTTGCTGCTGTGGTGCTGCAAAGGTCAGCAGGCAGCTGCTGATGGACAGCAGGAGGGTGGCTCAGCCACGTCTCTCTGCTCTTTGAAGGGTACTTTGTGTGTCTGTGTCCCTCTGGGCACGTGTCCTGTTATGTGCTTGGAATGAATCATCTCCCACAGCATTTGTGCAGTTTGATGTGGGCAGTGACAAACCAAACAAAGAGGTCCTGGCCTCATTTCATCCCCTTTTTGTGGGCAAAATTGTGTCTTTCAGGGCATCAAGGCAGACATCACCTGTTGGGACAGTGTGTGGGGGTGAAGCAGGAGGTCTGGAATGATGAGTGGAAGATGCTCTGCCAATCCCAGAGGAGAAGGATGAGGTGTACCAGCCCACGTCCTGCTACAAGGGCAATGCAAATGTGTCCATGTGGCTGTTAGGATGTGATCTTGACAGAGATATTTGCTGTAGTTTGATATGTTAGGGTCAAGGTGTGTTTTATCCTCTCCTTACTGGATTATGAATGGAAAAAATTATTGCAGTCAGCTGCATGAAGGTGGGTAGGTAGTATGGTAGTGAGCTGTGTTGGAGGATCTTTCATTATGAATCTGAGAGAAAGGAAATAAAACTAATTTAAAATCAAAGCAAAGCACTCACAGGAGCAATATCTATCTTCCTCTAGCACTGCACAGAGTTTGGATGCAGCAGGTCTGAGTGCAGCAATTTTCCATCTTGAAAGGGCCAGGTAGATTCTTCGTTCTGTGATCCAAGTTGCAGGAATAGTTGTGGCTTTGGGGAAAGGAGCAAGTCATTAAAAATACAATATTTATTTTTCTCTTTGTTAGCATCTTTATTTCTGTAGGCGATAGAGATGCTGATACTGAAAGTCCTTCCTAAAATGCAATACCTTATCTCATAGATGTGCCTTCCTAAATAGAGGCAGGGACAGGTGAAATATTGTTCAAAATACACTGACAACCACCTGAAGAGTTTGAATCTGAATTCTTGTCTTAACTATTGGCCATGTCTCGTATCTGGTAGACAGCACTCCCCTCTGTGGTGTCTTTAGAGACAATTTTGTAAGAATTTTTGCCTGGATGCTGGAATGAAAAAGTGAGAGAGGCTCTAGAGGGCAGTGCAGCATCCCTGTGATGGGAGTGCCTCCAGGATTCGTTCGTAGGAATCTCACTCTGCAGGATGATTACTTAAAATAGATAAAAATAAGATAGAATTAAGCAGAAGTTTTTGTTATTTCACAGGGAGTTTTGATTGATGAAATTTTTTTGTACTGGGAAGACTTGGCCCTCATTTTAGAGGAGCTTTGAACATTAGACTGGCTGTGCTAATTTTGAAAAGGTTTTAATCTCTTGAAAAAAAATTACGATATTTGTGTAGAATTTAAGGAAACAAACAAACCAAACTCATCCCTCCCGTGCTTCTAGCAGAGTTCACAAAAGAACTATTTGTTTTCACACTGTTTTTCCCCTTCCCCAGCACAACCATATAATGCAACACATCCTTTGACTGGAGGTGCTCCTGTTTCCCTTGTAGAGAGATAAATCGATAAATCATTGTGTCAGCAGAGCACAGCTTGAAGCAAAACTTCCCTGTGCTGGAAGGTTTTGAATTCACTTCAGATGGGAGCTCAGATGTGCCACACACACCTGCCTACTGATAATGTTCCAAGGCTGCATCCGGAGTGGCAGGGTGGTGATTCAGGGTGTCAACCTGCTCTTCAGGGCGTCGAGCCACAACCTGGGGGCTGCTCCTGCTGTCAGAAGGGGTCAGTAGCTCCTTGCTACCCCATAAACAGCTTATGTTCAGCTGGCTGATTATTTAATGAGCATTTGGTGTGGATGTTTGCGCTGTGTGGGAGTTTGGGTCCCCAGTCTGTGTGGACTGTGCTGCTCATGTGGACAGGGTGTCATTCAGTGCTGGGCACGGAGGAGGCAGTGCTGAAATCCAGCAGAGAGGTGCTTGAGCCAGGACTGTGCTCTGACCCCTCTGCAAGGCAGCACATGATGGATTTCTGTTCACTTTCACCGTAGCAATACTTCTTCCAAATTAAAATTGACTGCCTTTCACAGCAGGAGAGAGGAGATTATCCCAAGCAGTTGCTCTGGGTGAATGCAAAAGGTCTGTATGTGGCCTCAGCATTAGATAACTGGTACTTTTGAAATACATATTTGTTTGTTTTCTAAGTAGAGCGCATCTCGTTCATCTGTGCAAATTAGAGGTGATGAGAGGAAAGGAGAGGCTGTGGATAACAGAGAGAGGACTTTACATAACTGAGGTGAAAAATAAGATGCTCTCATTTCAACCTGAGGGAAGGAAAATTGCTTATACATACATCCATAATAATACATTTTAAAAAAAACCCAAACAACCCAGTGTTTCCTCTCTCCCTTCTCTCTGGTTGCTGTATTTTCTTCAGTTCTGCCTTTAAAGAGAATGTACATGAGACCTACAAATGCCACAGCTCTACCATGACTTATTTCTCTTTTTGCAGCAGCACCTATCCACCTTCTCTGTGGTTTTTGGAAGAGCTGCTGCCGGTGGTGTTTGTCCAGGTGAATTGAACAAGCTGCCTGTCAGACCACCCTGGTTTTCAGACACCAAAATGTAGCGTTGTAAAGTAGGAGACCTGTTGGTAAGAGACTTTGTGAATCAGACTGGCTGCTGCCTGATGAATGCTGCATAGGTATTACTGTAGTAGAGATTACTGCTAATTTATGTTTGCACCAATTAATTTCCCTACATGTTTCCTAATTAAATGAGGTATGACTGTAAAGCAGATTAACAGAATGATGCCAAATTCCTGTCTACACAGTCTCCTTCTGAATGAAGCTTGTTATTTCCTCTGTGGTTTAAAACTGAGCCATGTGTGCTGTCTTCATTTAGATTAAAGAGGATGAAATCAGCTTAATTTCATACAGTTATTATTTAAGAGTGCTTTGATTTTTGGAGAAGAGAGATAGCCAAAAGGCTTGATGCCATTGAATTGATGTGCTGCAAGTTCTTGTCATTAGCATTTCTTTTGTGTTCTTTTGTATTTCTTTAAAAAGAGGGTCATCTTTTCTCCTTGGTGTCCTCACACTATTCCTTTGACTGCCTGATGCTCCAGGTGTTCAGAAGTAGATGAATAATAGGGAGGAGGGATTTTATTTTTCCTAAAATTTGAGGGTCGAAATATGGTTGTCAGCCTTTAAACTCAGCGGTGTTTTTATTGCCCTTTTCCCCCTGAGTGATTTGGCCTCCTGTTAATGGGGGTGATCTGCAGTGAACTTGGCTGAATTCTGCCTGTTTTAACAGCAAGAGATTAAAACCCCAGCGCTCTCTAAGGAAAATTTCAGAAGCTTTAAATAGATTCAGTATAAGCAGTGCCCGGGCACACAGAAAGTTAATTGTTCTACTAATGAGGGATAGTTCTGTCTCACTCGGCTGGGTCAGCTGGGAACTTAAGAGAATCAAACATGATGACTCTGCACCCTAAAGCTTCTGCTGGTGTCACTGCTTTTGAAATCCTTGCTCTTGTAAGAAGGGAAAACGATTTGGAGGTTAATATTCCCTCTCTTTATATCCTCTCATTAAGGGTGTGCTCATGGCTTACAGGCTGGATCAGATGTAACCATCAGAGCTCCTCGACTTCCCTAGCATTACTTTCTACACTGGAAGATCTTACCAAGGCTTTAAAATGAAATGCAGTTCACTTGAGCAAGTTGGGAGGGCTGTTCCTCACCTGCAGGAGCTCCGGCCTGTGCCGACTTCAGAGAAAATCTGAGCAAGCACCTGAAAGGGAAAGGCAAAGTTGGCAGCAGTGCTAGGGAAGGTGCAGCACTCTCTTGTGTGGTCTGGTTCAACACACTTATTCCTCAAATGATGCTGGCTGTTTTAGTGCTGAGAGAAACACTTTTCTGTCTAACTTGTGAGAAAGCAAGCACCGAGTGGTGTGGCAGCAGGGCACATCCACTGTCAGTCAGCGTGGCAGGAGAGCTGCTTTCCATTGCTGAGCAGGTGACACGGGAGAGAGAGAGAGAAAGTGATGCTTAGGCTGGGAAGACAGCACCTCCTGGGAGGCCCTTTGGTGCTGGGTCCCTTTCCAGGGAGCACAGGCCCGTCAGTGCTCTGCTGGGATGGTGTGAATTGCTGCTGCTGCAAGTAGAAAGTGCAAGACAGGGACTGGTGGGCGTCAGGAACGCAAATCGCTCCGAGACTTGACAAGTCTGCTGCAGTTTTGCCAAGATAGAAGGGCTGGTTCCTGGCTCATCCCCTGAACCTGTCTGCCAGTGCCATGGAGTATGGGAGCCACAAGGGATGGTGGGGTGGTCTAGACAATTTGCAGGTGCTTCAGTACGTGCCTGCCCCGGAGTTTGATGCAGTCATTGCCAGCCCAGTGTGTGGGAGTGGGAAGAGACAGAAGGACCTGCCTCACACACGGGCAGAAGGTGGATGTTGGAGCCATCCTTGAAGCACTGGCAAACAGAGCGATAATGAAGTTTTCCAGTCTGTCCCTGGGGCTGTGGAGGGAAGGGTGACCGCAGCCAGAAGTAAATCTGTCTGGTCAGCACCTCATCTCTGACAGCAAGCAGTGCCTGGTGGGAGCACAGGAGCAGGGCTGACATTAGAGCTGCTTCTCCTTTTGTGATTTCACCCATCTTCCACAGCCTGCAGCTCAGGCACTCCCCAGCCAGGGATGGGCATCTCTGCGCCCAGCTCCTGCCATGCTGCTCCACCAGGATGCAGGGATGCAAACTGCAGGCAGGCAAGGTCACACTGCTTTCCTGTAAATGGCAGGCATGTGCAAAGTGTAATGGATAATTCCATGATGTCAACGACCAAAAGCAAACGTCTCGCAGGGTGTAATTGGTTTCTCTACAGTGTCAAGTGCTTTTATGTGTTCAGCATAAATATCTTTGCATTGATTGGGAGAAGAAGATAAAAATCGATGATTTACAGCACTGAAGTGCTTAGAACATGACATTAAAATGACTCTGGGAGACTTAGCTCATAGGGGACATAGTAAATACTCAAGAGGTACAGGAAATGAAGAGACTCTTCCCAAGTCCTGAAACCAAGCAATAAATTTGATAGATGTTATGTTTCTCTGCCTAATGGATTTTAAGACTGACTTTCTTTTTGTAGAATTACTCTCTTTTTTGTTGTTTAGTTGTGGTTATTTTTTACTCTTATTTGTCTGGATGTTTAGGACCCCAGCCTAAATGGAGGCATTATTATTTTCATGAGGAAACCCTACAGCTTGAACAGAATGGAAAACAAGTCCTGTTTTGGCTGGCTTTGTACATGAAGCACCAGGAGGGTGTCTTGACTTATGAGTGCTGAGGAGCACAGATAATCACAGAAAATAAAGCTGGGCAGGACAACAGATCCATCCCTTTGCCCCACATCCAGATGAATTGTATCTAACTCACTCCTGACAGGTTTTCTTGCTGCAATTTAAGCACTGTATCTAAGAGATAGATCAGATAATCTCCCTTCTACCCATAGTGATTTTTTATTTCGCTTTTCTTTGTATCTCCTTGTGTCTCATGTTTTCTACAGACTTTTTTTTCTTTCTTTTTTTTTTTTTTTGTATTTTTTACTGGGCATTTAAATTGTCCCTTTTATTTACCCCCAGTAAGCTACCACACATGAGATGCAGGCACAGTACTTTGATTACTCCTGGTCTAGAAAATAAGACACAGTGGTTTTTGATGGAAGTATTTATATGCTACTTTTGTATTAATCAGGAGAATCTTAACTGTCTTCCATTGCTGGCAGCAACTTGTGTGATGAGCTGTTCCCTGGAGAGGATAAATGCTCTGAGCTTCCTAAGGACTTGCAACCCCTTGTCTGAGAACCTCAACTTGAGTTTGGGCTTTAAAGTAGAAGGAAACAAAAAAGACAAATTAAGGCTGAAGGATTCCAGAGCTGCCTGGTGTGGGAGGCTGTGTGATGAAGAATGCAAATGGATTGCTGCTGTGTTTAGCTGGAAGTCAGACGTTGTGTGCTTGCATTTATGTGAGGGGTACAAAGCAGGGTGTCCCTGAGGTGCTCTGCTGGCACTGTGCATCAATATTAGCAAAAGGCAGCACAGAACTTTGCTCTGCTCTGGAAGTAGCTGTGTGTAACAAGGGCAGGAAGCCACGTGAAGGGAATTGTCAATGATATTTTCAAGAATTTTCACTAAGGTTGCATGCAGCTACCTGCAGACACAAGGTAAAGCATCAGCTAGATCCAGTGTCACTTTCTTCCTCAAACCTAAAATGAGGAAGGAAAAACTGTTTGCTCAGGACTTTCTGCCTCTTCAGTGCACAGGTCTGGCATGACTTTGGCTGCCTGCTTTAATTGCTGTTTAATGAAAAAGCTGTAAAACCCTGTGGAACAGCCAATAAATCAGCAATGTACATGGAAAATTGAAAAAGCGTCTGCATTCCCAAAGTGACATGGGAACAACAGGGGATGTGATAACCTGAGATCTTCTGACCTTTTTACCCCCAAATCTCTCTGGGAACTCCTGTTTTTCCACCTGTCTGTTGTCAGAATTGATGATTTCTGTCTCACTATCTCCTCAGACGTGTGCTGCCTTTGAATCCAATCCAGCCCAGCTCTGCTCCTCTGCCAGGCAGGCTGCTGTGGGTAGTGCTGACTGTACACTCTATCCAGCACTGCCAGGAAATTGCTGCCCTAGGGTGAGGCCAGGAATACTATTATTGTTAAATTTTTAAGGAACGAGTCAAGGCTGTTGCTGAACTGAGGGTAGAAACACGCTGTGAACTGAAATAATTAACACTGCTTTGATCACAGAAGTCGGGATTGCTTTGTCTATGGCTTTACACAGAGTTACAGGAAAAAGTGAAAGGTGCTAATGATACCTCTTCATTAACCTAATCAGACTGGCAAATTAGGTCCTGGTTTCTGTTCGTGCCACCAGCGTTGGTGTGTGGCCTCTCCTGTGCCTTTCCCACTGTTCTTCCTACCTTGTGGTTTGGTAAAGAGTGATGCTGGATCACTGGGTGGAATGAATTTATGGCAGTTCAAAGCACAGTTTAGGTGGTCCAACCATGTGGTTGCCACTGGTGAAGAAAAGTCAGGCAAGAGTGACCTTGTGCTGATGAGCTCTGGCGTGCCCCACGTTATCCCGGCCTGCTCTGTCCAGCCACTGCTTGTTTTACACTTGGATCACCAAACACCAGCCCAGATCATGAATGTCTGCTGAGGCCAGGGGTTAATTATCATGCCAAGGGATGATCCTACAGGATCATGGCAGTGGTGGGCTGCAGATGTCATCTGAAGGCAGCCAAACCCCACGTTCTGTCTACTCCCACCCAGCCCGGGGAGGCGATGGCTGTGCATGCAGCTGGAGGGTCGTACTGGCTCTTAGGGGGGTTGTAGATGTGTGGTGCTCCTGAGGGGTGAACAGACACCTTGTGCCTGCTGTCCAGGCACAGACCCTTGTCAGGAGCAGTGCTGTGGGCTCTGCAGTGCTCCAGGCTGTCGCAGGCTGCTCTGGGAAGGCGCAGGGCCTGCTGATGTTATCGGGGTTGCTGTGTGTGCCATGCTGTGTGTGCCACGGCTTCCCCTTGGCAAGCCCCCCCGAGTTGTGCCACCCTGGCCTGCAGAGCAGTTCCTGCCTGATCTGACCGCTGGTCTGGCCTGTCACTGCTGCAGCAGCCCCTGGGTGCCACTGGGGAAATGTGCTTTTGGCTCTCTGGAGGGGAATTAAGAACCAGGTCTTACTGGTTCCTCCTTTTCTGCCCTGTCAAGGGAGCTGCAAGGCCCATTCCTGGTGGATGCTTTGGCCATTAAACGGTGTGTGCATTCAGTTGGCTTATGTGTGTTTGATTTAATGGAAGGAGTGGAAGAAATTCCTCTTTATCCGATACTCCATTTTTATTCTTGCCTGTCTGACATCATCTGCTGCTCACTCCTTGTGTCTTTCACAAGCCGTGGGTGGCCAGACTGGGACGAACCACAAGCCCCATAGTGCTTTCCCTTCTCCCTCTCCTGCACGCCCTTGTAAGAGCCCTAGAGAAGGAGAATCACCGTGCAAGCACACAGCACTGACTGGGGACATCTGCTCAAGCAGAAGAATAAGCAGAAGTAGTAATTTTTGCGAAGCTGCTGAGGATTCGGGAGAATGGGAATGGCAGATGAGGACCTTGCCCTCTGTGTCCCAGTGGTGGCCACGTGTGGTGCTCTGGGGTGTCACTGGCCCAGGCAGAGCAGCCCAGCAGCAGCAGGCAGGGCAGGCAGCATTTCCAGTGGGCACAGCCCTCCTGGCTGTCTCTGCAGACCTGCCGGGAAAGCGGAGGAGAAAAGCGGAACCAGCGCCTGTCCCGTTTCCTGCCAGCACCTGCCAAGGGCAGAGGCAGCACAGATGCTGCTGGTTGAGGGCATCTGCCTTGGAAGGGCACAGAGATCCTGTGCAGGGAGTCAGCATCCCCTGAGCCTGTCTGGAAGGCTTGGCTGGGGGAAATGAGGTTAGCAGAAGCAGAAGTTTCTACAGCTTGCCTACTAAGTGACGGCCCAAGTTGGCCCGGGATGCTGGAAACCACTTTTAGCCTGGGCGCTTCTCCATCTCCATGCAATCTGTGCAGCAACCAGCCACGCTAAAGAGCAGGAATGTGACTTTCCCTGGACCTGTCTTGTAGAAGGTAAAGCACCATATGGATGCTGATGGCTCAACCTGCCTGCAAAAGGTATCTGAAGAGAGAGAGGAAACACAAGGCCCACATCTTTAAAGAGAAAGAAGAGTGTGTGGGTGCCATTTCCTCAGCAACTGAAGCTGTTGCAGTGTCTGATCTCTCTGTAGTTTCAGTCTCTCTTCAACAGCATTTCTGCTAAGGGGGCAGTTGCGAAGAACTTTTGCTCCGTAATAAATTTCATGGGGAGATCAGATATGAGATCAGAATGTGTTTTTTTCTTGTTTAGTTTATATTTTGTCACGTGCTGGTTTTTTTTCACATGCTGATTTTTTTTTAAGATTTGGTATTCTTGGTTTTGTCCATTTTAAACTACGACATTGCATTCCTGATATATCCTTGGTTTTTAATTTTTTAAAAAATATATTTCCATCACTCTTTCTCCTTTCCTGTTTAATGTTTTATTGTAATCCCCCCTTCTATTTTGCAGTACCTTAATTTGAGGCTCTTTGGACTCAGCTATCTAATGTAGAAAGTTTTCTGCAGGCAGAAATCCATGGGAAGTATGGGCACTTAGAACTTAGGAAAATTGAGTCTCGAGGTGGAGAGACAGAAATTAAAGTGCTTTTAAGTCTAGAGAACTTCTGGAAAATGTTTCCTCCCTCCCTAGCTGTCTTTCTGTGATTTGCAAGACTGTGGAAATTCAATTACGGGAGGTAGCTGTGAACACAGCGAATATAGGTGGTCACTTTTTGTTCCCTTGCAATTGAGAATGACAATCCACACCATTAAAACTCAGTGCGTGTGTACTTGATATTAAACAAATTGGATAGCTCTGAGATTGCTTATTTCTTCCAGGGATACAAGGGTGAATTGAGCCAAAGCAGTTTGCAGCCCGGCATGTCTCAGCTCAAGGCTGCTAATGACGCATCCCAGAAACACAGAGCATCAGCAAGTCCTTTGTACTTTGCTAATATTTTTCCAGCAGTAACACGAGAGCAATTACAGCTTAGAAGGATGGGAGTTGGAACCCGGAGAAGATGAAAAAATTCAAAGGGAAAAACAGGATTTCTTGAAGGGGAGGCAGGGAGTGTATGTGGGTGGGTGAGGGAGCAAGCATCTGTAAATAGTTGGCACTGACAGCTGCCTTTAAAATAGATGGGAATCTGGAAAGAGAGGTGGAACAGCTGCAAGCGTGTGTATGGTTTATGGAAAGAGGGAGAGCAATGTGCAGCTCGTGAGGGAAGGAGCAAAAGAGCAGAGCTAAGCAGGAATCCATGGAAGGGATGACAGAAAGTGAGGCAAAACCAGAGTGAAGTTGGGGAAGAAAGAGAATTATTCCAAGAGATTTTCAGGAACAGGTATAAGCTGTAGTGCAGCTGATGTAAGAGTCACTGCCGTGCCTGTGACTGCCAGGGGGGAAATTGTCACTGCCGCCTGCCTGTCATCCCAGCCTGTCCTCCCTCCCCCGGCTTTATCTTTTGATTTATCGTAATAAGAAGTCAGCCTTCCTAAGAGCAGGTCATGAGACTGGGCTGAGGGATTAAAGCCAAGTCTCCGACCTCCGCGCATATTGTAATGCTTGTGAGCCATTGACTCATCCTCTTTATTGGCAGGTTGATGGATTCCTAACTAGGTTGTTAGTGGCATCTCAGCGTTGCTGCCTGAGATGTGCCTTTTGTGTTTAAACTCTGACTTAGAGAAACAAGTTCATTTCAGGCTCTTTGTGTTTCTCTCCTCCTCCTTTTCACAGCTTTTACTTCTTTAAATGTAGACTTCTTTTGACAGATCATCTCCATGGTAACTAACAGGACCGGGCTGCCTACAGAAATTGTAGTAATAAAGTGGTTGGTTTTTACACATGATGAAAAGATGATGAAGCACAATGATAGGTGATAAAGACACAGGTAATTGCTCTAGAATAATATTGCTGCCAAGAAGATGACTGAACTCCCACACAGAAGATGAACAGATGGTGTATTTATTGAAATTCATAGGCTGAGGGAAGAAAATGTAATTGATGGCTGTGTAGGTTTTGTTTCAGTTTACTATGTTCTGAGCAGGGCCAGGAGAGCGGCGTGCCGGCAGATGGAGCCCGTATGCAGAGCCACCGTATTTTCTCACTGGAGATCAGAATTCCAATCAGAGCCATAAAGGCAGCAGAACCGCTAATTGCTCTGATGCATTTTGCTGGTTTAGGTCTGCCACATAGCCCCAGTTTATTTTAGAGAGGGTGTAATTCTTTTGTAAGAGCAGTGATGGTAAATTGCATTAGAATACCGGGAACATGGAAGTAGAGCCTGGAAAAATGAACGCTTGTGAAACATGCGCTCAGTAAAAGTTTTCCAAGACCAGGCATGTGTCTGTGTTAGGAAAGGGCATCTGTGGCACGTTTCCTAACCTGGTTGTTGGTCTCCTGGTATGGCAGGTCTGTTGTGCAGAATCCATGGGAAGGCAAATCCAGAGAGTTTTCTTCTGTTGCTCTCTCCATGTTTTCAGGTATAAGTAAAAACTGGTCAATTTGATGTTGAGGCTTTAGTGAAAATGTTGTCCGCCTGTGTATGGCAGTGCTACAGGTCTGGTGTGAATGATCCCAACGCAAGAAAGGCGCTGACCTGTTGGAAGAAGCCCAGAGGAAGCCACCAATTGATCTCAGGGCTGGAGCACCTCTCCTGTGAAGACAGGCTGAGACAGTTGGGGCTGTTCAGTTTGGAGGAGAGAAGGCTCCAGGGAGACCTTTGAGGCCCTTCCAGTACCTAAAGGGGCTCCAAGAGAGCTGGAGAGGGACTTTTCACAAGGCCATGGGTGGCAGGACAGGGGGGAATGGATTTTAAGAGAAGGAGGGTAGGTGTAGAATAGATGTAATTAGGAAATTTTTACTCTGTGTGTGGTGAGGTACTGACACAGGTTTCCCAGAGCAGTGGTGGACTCCCCATCCCTGGAAGTGTTCAAGACCGGGCTGGGTGGGGCTCTGAGTAACCTGGTATAGTGAAAGATCCCCTGACCATGGCAGGGGAGCTTTAACAAGATGATCTCTAAGTTCCCTTCCAACCTAACCCAACCCATGATGATATGAATACATTTCTGCTTTGTGGTGTGGTGCAGTTGTCCTGAGTGTGCAGTGCTGTGGTATCCCTTGCCACAGGGCTTGATGCCTTCAGATTCTCCAAAAGATAACTTCAGTGCTGCCAGAAAAATAAAAAATGTCCATGGGAATCAGTCTCTGAAAGGTTTCTCTCTGAAAAGTACAAATAACCATACTCAGAGCAAGGATTGCCAGCTCTGGAGTGTCAAGATTTTTCCATATGGATAACGAATGCTACCTATTGGGAGAAACCCCCTTGGGAGGAGCTGATTGAGCTGAAGTGTTGGTGGCTGTCTTTCCTGCAGCTCCTCTCTGTTCAGCAGCTTCAGCACCCCTGTTGTGCCCCTGCCAACCCCCGCAGTTTCGTGATTTATTGGTGATAATGCCTGGGTGCTGTTTAGTGCATCCTATGATTCTCTCTTCCTCTGCAGTCTGGTGCTACTTTATTGATTGTATAACTCATTTTCTCATCAAGCTCTGCAATGAAACCACTTCCCACTTGGGTTTACCTCTGGTTGCACCTACTCTCATGTTGACTGCGTTTGTAGCTCTTGCATGCAGGGAGCTTTGAGGTGTATAAATACGAGAAGAAATAGGTTTTTCTTCTTACAATGGCAGTGCCAATGAGAATGAAAACAAATACGTAGGTAGTATGGAAGAAACTCTCTCTCCAGGACACTTTGCCCCAGTGAGGAAACTTAAAGTTTCGGGTTCATCACTTGACAGTGTTTGTGTCAAATTCACCCTTCCTTTTATTCCTTCCCTTCAGAATGTCAGGGCACCCACATCTTTTGTGGCACCTGAAAAACCTGATTTGCATGCAAATTGCTCCCGCTTAGGTTGAAACATTTCTGTCATTCTTCTTTCCAACTTCTTCCCTTTTTCCTGCAGAAAAGGAGGGGTGGAAAAAGTTACTTAAGCGATACACCTTCTTCATACAAGATTCAACAGAATTGCTCTGGAAGTGGAAAGATGAGCTTTTTTGAGACCTGTCAGGCAGCCAACAAGCGGAGCATTGAGTTAGAGATGCCTGAGAGATGTGCTATATAATAAAAGAGAGAACTGGAAAAAGGAAGAGGGTGAATCTGAGGACTGAAAAGAGACTGACCTACTGCTATATCTGAGCTGTTACTCGAGTGCATGAAGCGTGGTTGGAGTCATATTAAGACAGCCTGGTGACTGTCATTGTGATGACTGGTTCCTAAGGAGCCTCCTGATTTATTTTCAGTGCTGTCCATCCCTAAATGCTAAATCCAGGCTCTGCAGACCTCACCGGGGCACCCAGCAGGATCTGAGGGATCTCAGCAGCCTGGGGGAGTCCTATGGAGAAGATGGTACAGGACATCCTTCAAAGGATAAGCCTTGCTTGAGATAAAGGGCTGGATTTTTTATCCTGAACTCAGATTTGTCAGGTGCCTGGTGGCCGGAGTGCTGCCAGCTTCTCTGTCAGCCTGGCTTTGTTTGCTGCCCAGCTGCTGGCCTCTTTCCTTTCCCCCTCCCAGTTCCTGCTCTGCCTTTCACCACTAATTGAGTGTTTCAGGCAAAGCTGGTCAAAACATTTTTATTCAAAACTTATTTTGCTGGCAGCCAAGCTTGGCAGCATCAAAGAAAAAGATAAATAAAAAGATAGTGTCATTTTTCTGGGAGAAATTATCATTTAAAAGTTGGAAGCTGAACTGTTGTCACCCAGTTGAGGAGGAATACATTGCCAATTGCTTTTTCCTTTTCTAGTTTACCTTCTTACCCTTTTTCCTTCCATCCCCATTCCCCCTCCCCATCTCTTTTTTCCCTTCTTGGCTGTGTTTCCCTACTTACGCCAGAAAGGTCAAGGGAATTTAGGCTGACACGAAGATTTTCTCTCCAAGTTGAGTGTTTTTCATTCAAAAAGTAATCAGATGTTTTTCAGCCTCCCTTCCCCCCAAAATGTAATGGTTATTCTTGGGCTGGTTCCTGCCTCAGATAGAATCACAGAATAACACAAGTTGGAAGAGACACACAAGGATCATCAAAGATGGACTAAGGCTTCTGTGGCTTCCATGCCCATCCGGGCAAGTAACAGCCAGTGGGGCAGCGCTGGGCTGATGCTCTGTGTGCTGGTTCCCAGACCTCTCCATCAGGCAGCAAAGCCCATCCATGAAACTCTCTGTGTCTCCTGAGTGTCCCACTGCTTACATGCACATGGTGGGGGCTGAAAGAAGGATGTTGTTTTGGAGCGACGTTACCTGGCCAGGAGAACAACCACCTGTAAGAGTTTCTCCTTGGGATGGAGGAGACTCCAGGCTGGAGGAGGGGGTTCTGGTGTCCTGGGAGACGGAAACACTGAATGGGTCAGGTTGGAAGGGACATCAGTGGGTCATCTGGTCCCACCTTCCTGTTCAAGCAGGGTCATCCCAGAGCACAGGGCACAGGATTGTGTCCAGATGGTTCTGGAACATCTCCAGTGAGGGAGACTCCACACATTCTCTCGGCAACCTGTTCCAGTGCTCGGTCACTGCACAGTAAAGTTCTTCCTCATGTTCAGGTGGAACTTCAGTGCATCAGTTTCTGCCCATTGCCTCTCTCCTGTTGCTCGGCACTGAGGAGAGCCTGGCCCATGGTCTTGACACCCATCCTAAAGATATTTGAATACAGCGATGAGGTCCTCTCTCAGTTATCTCTTCTTGAGGCTGAACAGACCCAGCTCCCTCAGCCTTTCCTCATAAAAGAGATGCCCCACTCCCTTAATCATCCTCATAGCCTCTGCTTGAACCACCCCAGGGGCTCCTTGTCTCTCCTGTACTGAGGAGCCCAGAACTGGCTCTCCCCTCCTGGCACAGGATCCATTACCAGAGAGCTGATCTGTCCCTGTGCTGCTTGGAATAAACTGAGAGCACCTCAGGAAAACCAGCATGAATAAAGATAACACTCCAGATTAATGTCTCACCCTAGTTTAGGGGTGATCTGGGATTATGCAATATCTGTGATGATCTTGTACAACTGAGTAGCAGGACAGGGGACTGGTACTGACTGCTGTGTGCACAGCACACCAGTTGGGTGGCGTGGCAGTCTGTTAGTTGCTGGGTGATCAGCAGTGGGAATTACCTCTCAGATACCATTCCTGCTGGGACTGCTGCCCCTGAACCTAAAGCAAATGATCAGAAAGGTTTATTTGACAGGTAAAGCTAGTGGAGAAGGTTATTTTTTTCTTTGATTAACCAAGTGAAAGCTGCAAACCAAGCAGTTCATTTTTCATCATTTGTTAACAGCTTGCAATCTTATGGGTTCAGATTGTTTTTAAATTTAAAAATAATTTCAAAAGTTAAACAAGAATGAAATCTGTGGTGCAGTGCCAGAAGAGTGGTTGTGCTGTGTCAAAGCAAAGGTCCCTGATGCTGCCTGGTAGCAAGTACCTGGGGAGAATATTTAAGAGCAGAGCCTGGCTTTGGGTTCCCAGTTTCTGACAATCAGCAGGGTGAGGACTTTCTAACCCAGAGGTTGTGTTTGATGGCCTGTGATGAACCCATTTATCCCTTTGGTTTTTGAAATTCTTATGCTTCTAGGCCCTGCAACACCTACAGCAGTGAGTTCCACAGCCCTGTGTTGCATGAAATATTATTTCTGTGCACTGTGATTTGTACCTAAAACCTGCTCATTTTGTTGTGTGCCCTCTAGTTGTTTTCTAGAAAGGTGTAATTACAATTCATTCCTTATTTGCCACCACCATAACACTTACTACCCCTGTTTTATTACTCCTCCATCTGCTCTGATCCCATAACTACCTCTTTTATTTGACAAAATTAAGTTTTTTCCTTGAGCAGAAGCCCTCGCAGACCCCTCATTACCCAAGTTGCCTGTATCAGCATGGTCCTATTATATGGTGTGTCTATTCAGTCTTTTAAGTCTTTTAAGAAGTCTCTTAAGACTTCTACACCGTAGTGAAGAAAGGGGAGCAGTACGAATTTGTAATGGCAAAACTTTTTGTGGTCTTACTAGTTCTCATAATATTTTCTTCATTTGCCTTGTTCCTGAACACTGAGGTGTTTTCAAGGAACTATTTGGGCAGTCACTGAGATCCTTTTTCTGGGTGAAAACAGTCCTGAATTATGTCCTTCAGCTTCTCTGCAGGTGCCACACTGGTGCAAAATTTGGCTTTCGTACTCTAGGCTTATCATCATGAATGTTCCTTGTACACCTTCATCATCAATGACCCCACCAGCTCTCAGAAAGGCATCCTGTTTCTGTCACACTTGAAAAGGAGTAGTAATTAAATTTTTATGCAATTAGAAAGTTGCTGACCACAGTCGTTTTTTGGTCTGCCCTGCTATGATTCCACGTTGAACTTGACAGAAGTTCACAATATGTTTTTCTTTTCCTCCTCTGAACATGATGTTCACATTCTGAGGGATAAGGTTTTTTCCATTTTTGGCTTTACTACCAGTAACTGCCTTAAGTTACCATTCAATCCCAATCAACAAATCGATTTTTTTTTGTCCTTTTAAAATATTTTGAATTAATAAGTATCCTGATGCTTTCTTTTAGTACCTGTACATGGTCTCCTGAAGTATTTCTATCTTTCCAGCTATTTCTTTGTACTGCTACACTGATTTTTATGTAGTTCTCCTTTTTCAAATCCAGGTTTATTACTTAGATTCCTGTGGGCTTCTTTTTTCTTCTATAGGGTGTTGAAGAATAACCATTTTCATGTGTTGCTGGGGACGAGCTGCTCTTCTATTACAGGTTTTTAACTAGTTATTTGTAATGTCTAAAAATACAGTGTTTTCAGCACCCTGTCAAGACAGTTTCCCAGTCTCTGTGGTACAACTGTGGTTTCAAAGCATGCCTTATTTCTGTCTCCATACCCAGCCACCCTGTGGACAGTGTCACAATCTGGTAGGTTTTAAACTAATCTTAATCTGTGTCTTTTTAACACATGGCACCATTTCCCCTGACGTTCCCCTGCTTCTCATATTCAGGGACTTACAGCTTCCCACTGGGTTTTGTCTTCCAATGAGCCTCTTCTTGCCACGTCCCCCTTGTGTGAGTCCCTCCTGTCCCACAGCAGCTCCAGCCTTGCACGTTCGGAGGTGGCACCACGGTGGGTGCAGCCTTGGATGTAGGGACAGGACAAGGGGGGAATGGCTTCAAAATGAGAGAAGGCAGGTTTAGATTAGATGTTAGGAAGAAATTCTTGACTGTGAGGGTGGTGAGGCCCTGGCACAGGTTGCTGAGAGAAGCTGTGGATGCCCCAATTCTGGAAGTGTTCAAGGCTGGATGGATCTTTGAGCAGCCTGGTCTAGTGGAAGGTGTCCCTGCCCATGGAAGGGGTTGGAATGGGATGATCTTTATTGCCCCTTCAAACCCAAGCCAGCCTGGGATTCCATGATCCACAGCTGTGGCTGGAGAGCCAGCTGCTTGGGGGACACAGGTCCTTGCAGGGAAGAAAAGCTGCTGGAACGTTCTCCTCTTGTGCTGAAGCCTTTGCTGCAGGTTTTGATTTACATCTCTGATCTCCACCAGACCTTCACCTAATTGAGTAGATTGACCCTGGCTCTAATATAACAGGCAATTAATCAAAGGCTGACTAATCAGCTCTCTCCATGGCTGGCACCTTGCAGAGAGTCTGGGAATCACTTATATGCCACTCTGCAAACCAGTTTTATGCTCTGAGATTTACAGCCAGTTAATTCTATTGAACTCTGTGGATTTACTGTAAACTTCAATTATTGTAAGCTCTGAAACATAATAAAAATTCCTTTACTTAGCTACCTTAAGTGGTAATTTAAAAACTAAGTTCTGTAGCTGCTTTAACTAATTACACTCAGTAGTTTGACCATAGTATTAAAATTTAACTCAAATCTGTCATCTTTTTTTGGATTTAAATACCTTGAAAACTGACTGGCTAAGCAATAGAGCTTAAACTTATTTTTTACAGTTTGAAAGTATTTTCTTTTCAAAGCTCTTCATTTTGATCTAGATAACTTCTGAGATTTGACACTGCTGAAATGCAGAACCTGACTTTTGAGATGAGGTTCTCATTTGCCAAGCTGCAGTAGTTAATAGCCATTCAGTCATCTTGACTGGCGTCTATTAGGAGCTTTAAATTGAAGATGCACTGTGAAATAAGACAAAATTAAAGCAGAATAAACATCTGCAAACACTTACTCATCCTGCATAGCCAAACTCATTTAAGTTAGTGTGTTTTGTGCTGGGGTGTTTTGGAGCAAAGGGCAGTGCAGGGATGCAGTTGGAGGCTGTGGCACTGTCCCAAGGGCAGCAAAACCACTGCTGACATCCTCGTTAGGAACGGCATGAGGGGTGATTTTTTTTTCTTTTTCTCCAGCCAGGCCTATTTATGAGCTCCCTGCTTGTCCCCTGAGCCCCATTCTGACTTCATTTTTCTGCAGGAAGGAGGGTAAGCAAACTGTGCTTTTCTTGTTTGCTTGATGCAGAATTTTTCTGATGCTCCAGAAAATCACATCTGTTCCCTTTCTTGTGACAAATGCTCAAATCTCTTATTTACCAGTGTTAATAAACTTCATTAAATAAACTAAACTGCTGTGGGAAATGTAGGCTGTCTCTTAATGTACCCCAACTTTCTTTTAGTTCCTTTTCGTACCACCCTGGAGATCCTCTGCTGATTTTTTCACTGCTTCCCACAGATGGTTGATACATGAAGCCCAAATATACTCACCTCTTCTGTGTTTGTTGTTTATGATCCTTGGTGCCTGTATTGTTGAAGCTGCCTGCTTTGCTTGGCTTTCTCTAAAAGACTTTTGCCTTTTTTTCACTTCAGTGACCTAAAGCATGTTGCTAACACTGAAAACACAACCTTTCTTTGCCCTCTGCTCGAATCCTGAACTAAACTACCCATGCAACTGGTGATAAATCCACCCTGCACATTTTTCTGCACTGCTAGTCTCGTGGCTATCTTTTCAGTTTTGTTTTCTTTTCAGTGCTGTTAGATAATTGTATTGCACCAGCTCAATATAAGTGGAGTTGCACCAGCTCTGGAAGCACAGCTGATCTCTTTAAAGTGAGGACTCCCCGTGTATTCTGGGGCATGAGCATTCCCCAATGCATCTGAGTTTCTCTTCAGAGTTCCTGAAAGTTTTTGAGGATCATTCTTCCAAAATCCATTTTTATGGTATTCATCTCCCACCCCCTTTCCTGTCTTGTTTCAGAGCAGGCTGGAGCTGGGCTGGGCTGGCATCCTACTTTCCCCAGCACTCCAGGGTGTGCTCCAGGCAGATCCCTGGCTGCCATTCATGAGTGCTGAGCATGGACAGATGACAGTGCTTGTGCCATGTCAAGGTTTTACAATAACATTTCTGGTACTTTGAGCTCCTTCTTGGCTGCCTGTGCTTGCTCATGCATCTCCAAATGGTTTCACTGTGTGTGGTGAGCAGCTGGTCCTTTTCCTCCAGTTTGATACTGCTGCTTATCAGTGTGGCTGGGATTAGGCTGTCGTGTTTGTACATGGCAAGGGTTCTAATTAGCTGAAGTCACTCTGGAGGCATTTTCCTCTTATTTGGTAGTGTTCCCAATCAGTGCACATGTTGCTGTTTGCTGGTTTTTTTGGTTTTTTTTTTTAATTCTTGGGGTATTTGGTTCTGTCTCCCTCATCCCTGTCAAGACAGCTGTTAGGTGGGTATTTCCCTCTCTGCCTCTTGTATCACTTTCCATGGTGGAGAGGTGGTTTTTGCCCGTGTTCCAGGTCTGTTTGTCACATCTGTCCAGCTGCCTTGCCTTAGCCTGTGTGCTGGCTCAGTATCTGGGCTCCCATTTGGGTTCCTTCTCTCGATACAGCCACTGCCTGTGACTCTGCTTGCATTTTTGGAGATTTAGGTCTGCCTCTTGTGCATACCCTTCCTTGCAAGCTGGTCTTGTGTAACCCACCATGTCTCTGTGTAGTTTGATGTTGACAAAGCAGTTTGCGGACTCAATTGCAAGGTGAAGAACACTGATCATTTCTTTCTTGATTTCTGATCAAAACCTACCATTTTCTGGGGAATTCCAGCCTTCCCTCATCTACTTTGTAGCTGTGATGGTTTTGGTTGCATTTCTGTCAACAATCTCTTTCAATGCTGCATTTTTCTTTTATATATTAGAAAAAATCACCACGCTTTAATTAGAAAGTCAAAATCCTTGCCACTGTTTTTCAGGTCTATAAGTAGACTTGAACCACCCTTGTGCACATACTTTTTCTTTGGAACTCCCCTTCATGTGGAGTTTGAGCTGGCCTGTCTGCTTGCTTTGTTTTTAGGGGTTGATTTGCCTGTTCATTTGTAATTCCTGGGAATCCCACTAAACTGAGTGCTGCTCCAGGCTTTCCTTCTTCCCACCAGCAGAATAAGTGTAGGTTGCAACAGAGACCCTTAGGTTCTCCTGAAACTTCTGCAAATTCCTGTGAACTGGACCTCTCAGATCCACTTCAGAGGCTGTTAAATTGGTGGGAAAGCATTTGACTGGAATAAGTGAGCCCCGGGGTCCAAGCTTGGGGTGAAAGTCAGAATTGGATCCAAAAACCCGTTTGTGAAGTGTGCAGGAGCACAGGACTGTGACTGCCAGGCCATCAAGCAGCACATACTGGAATAGCTCAGGGAAATGGTTTGATCAAATTGCTTTATAATCTACAACTTCTTGATTTGCATACTTCAGCAAGCCAGGTCAGATTTCCCTACGACAGCCTTCATGGGCACGTGGATTTTGTTGATATCTTGGACTCCAGGTGAAGCTCACCCTTTTGTTTGTGGCTAATGGCTCACAGCCTCATTTCAGTTGGTTTTCAAGTGTGGTTTCAGGCACTTGGCCTGTGCTGCTCCATAGAAATTTTAGTGAGGAAATGCTGTGGTGTCCAGACGTGTTTAATTGAATCACTGGTTCTGCTAAGACAGTTTCTTCCTCCTCTGGAGTTAGGACCTTGTCATCTGTACCTGTCAGCAGACAGCACATGAGTATGACTTGGGCAGAAATGTGTTGTGCAAATATTTCTGTCTTCACACCTATCTAGCACAGGCACATTCCTTCCAGTTAGCCCAGAGGAGTGGAGAACTGGGAGACACTGTCTGACCTCAGCAGGATATGCCAGAGATGTTTCACTCAGATATTCTTGCCTTGGCAAGAGGAGTGTACTGCCCTGAGCTCTGTTTCAAGAACTTTTCTAGTTTTGGGGCTCTTGATACAGAGACCTGTCCCTGTTGCATACACTTTGCTTTCAGTCTTATATTTCTTTTGAATAAGACTTTTGGCAGAGGAGGGAGAATAATTGGACTTTAAGTTCAAGCACTGGGAGGTGTACTTGTTTTTTGCAAGTCTAGAGAATGTTGAGGAAGGCTTAATGTACTGAGCAAAGTGAAAGTGTGAGTTGTTGCTGCTTGTGTGCAGTTTTATTGCCTTCCGTGCACATTCACGCTTTGTTCAGCCAGGTTTACCTCCAGCAAATGCTGCAGCAATAATTGTTTTGTAAAGAACTGCAGTGAGAGTGGTGCCTGCTAAATATCGGGGAGGTGGCAGCTATCCCATGGCTGCTGCTCTGTGAGGGAATTAACTCAGCCACACCAGCATGAAGCCTCTTTTTCTTGGTATAACTGGGATGTGTCAGGGTCAATCTCTCATCCAGACCCAGGGCAGGAGATGCCTGGAAGGGATCTCACTGCTTGGCCAAGCTGGAAGCACGTCCTGTTGCTGGGGGAACAGCCATGCCATGGCTCCCAGGCAAAAGAGTGCTTGATCTTTAGAATAATGGTGTAAAGGTTTATGTGAAATACATTGTCTGGGTTTTAAAAATACCAGCTTGACATTTAGTGGGACATAAAGGGAATATATCTACGGTTTAGCTGGTGGTTGACAAATAATAATAAAAACTGACTGCATCTGAAAATGTATTTGAATTCCTGCCAATTGTGCTCTAGCTCTTTTAGCACACAGTTCTGGAAAAAACAACGATAGAAAGGGCAGTGTTGAGTTGATAAGGGTGAGAGTTTATTCTCTTCACATTATTGTGCTATTATTTCTGGATTTTTTTTTCCCCATTGCAACTTTGTAAATGAAGGTTTCAAGAGTAAAGTAGAGTAAGAACTTAATGTGGAAGATAAAGGAAGGCAGCTGAGCGCATGGGAATCAGAGTGGGAGATTTGTATGGTCTCCCATTTCCCTCCATAAATGTGACAGTCCTGATGAATTCTGGAGAAATTTGAGTGAACGTGGATAAACATCCTATTTCCACAGAAAACATGTTAGGGGCTACAGAGAAAGTTACGAAGGGAAGAGTTCAAACGTGAGGGAATAACAGAACAATCATTGGGAAGAAGTTTGGAGTAAGCAACTTCTCCGGTGCAGTAAACCTGGGTAAACCTTATTGAACCTGAGACCTTATTTTCTCTTTGGCAACCCATTTCACAGCCTCCCTTCTGGAGCTGCTACTTGGGCATTTATTTTCAATCATGCAGCACTGGAACCAAGTGCACGTACAGCGAATCAGGCACCCACGGCCCTGTGCGCCCAACTGCTCTGGCCCCTTCCTGGCAGCCTGGCTCTGCAAATCTTCATCCTAAATTAGCAGGGAAGTTTCCCCCCGGTTTAGCAGATGAGGCAAGACTCCTGGGTGATGGATGGATGGAAGTTGCTCACTCAGTTGGCTCCAGTGACGAGTCTGACATAACCAGACTCTGTGTTTCCCTCGTGGCTCTGCTGCGCTCCCGCGTGTTTTTATCCACAACTCCACGGCCGCCGCCTCCTGCCCTGGGACCTCGCCCAGCTCATCAGCATGGCCACTCAGCCATGCCTGATGTGGGCACCATGGGCACAGAGGACAGGCTGTGAGGCTGGGAACAGCCCTGCTGGAAGGCACGTATCCCCAGCAGTGGCTCTTCACCAGGGCTCTGCCCGTCCCGCAGCCCAGGGAGCCAGACACCCTCTCCAGCTGGGATCCATTGGGATTCTGCCGTGGCCAGACTCATGTAAGTCCAGGGGATTGATGTCTGCCCAATAAAGAGTTTTCTTCCTCCTCTTGAGCTCTTTCTAAGTAGCTTTTATTTTGAAGATGCCAGTCTGGACTACTCTTGGGGGATCTGCCAGGCAGCAGCTTTTATAAACAAGATCATCAGAACACCTTTTTTCTTCTCTTTTTTTTTTTTTTTTNTTTTTTTTTTTTTTTTTTTTGGGAGAAAAGGGTTGCATTAGGAACACCTGCAGAAAATTGCCTCAGGGAGCATTTTGCCTTAGAGAGGCAAGATACTGCTGAGAGCAGATTAGAGCCAGCTTACAAATTGCTGCCAGAAGCCCTTTTGGTTGTGAGCAGCCAGGTCTGTGTACTCCCTTCCTTCCCCTCATTTTCTGTCCACCTTCCCCAGGCTCTCTCCTGTTTTGAGTAGCTGGGTTCAGATCTGTGGTTTTATTTTACAGCTTTTCCATGCTGTTTTTGAGGAACATCAGGTATTCTACAAGCTGGAAACAATTTTTTTGCAGCAATAAATGAATTGTTGGGAAGAGCTTCAGTTTCACTACAGAGAAACCTTCTGCAGGCAGAGAGAGTGGGGGTGGATTTGCCCTGAATGCTGGGGAAAAATTACCCTTCTCATACTGGGATTCAAAACTACCTCCAAAATGTACATTCAAAGTAGCAGTTGTGTGGAGAGGGAAGACAGAATGTGCCCTCACAGTAAGCGAGGCTTACACAGAGCCTTCCTTAAAATTAGGGTTAACATTGGGATCAGTGCTGTGCTAACACCTTTTGCTCCAAGAACAGCTTTTACCCCTGTGTAAAAACCCATTGGGAAGCACAGAGCTGCTGGAACAGCTTTGCTTTTCCAGCCTGGGATCCCCCAGAGATGGAGCAGGGCCCGGCCCCAGGGTGAGCAGAGTTCAGGGAAGTAATGACTGGCTGAGCTTGGCAACTGCAAGGGGCAGGCTGCTCCCTTTGTTTTAGACTGAATGATCCTTACTTTACCCTTTTACTGCAAATCTGTGGGAATCCAGGGTGGAAAGGGTACACTTCTAAAGTGGATCCAAAATATTTATTACCGGGTTGTGAATTTAAGCCAAGTAATAAATTATATCTCTGTACAGAAGAGAAAATCTCACTTACAATTTCCAATTTCCTGATACATGAATGACAATTTTTTTTTTAGGCAAACTTATCAGCGAGAAAATTGTTTGGATAAAGACCTAGCACTCATAAGGTGAGAGCAGTAGGAAGGGTGAGGCAGGAGTATTTAAATAACCCCTTTAGGAAGTGGCATGGGCTGCTTTATCTTGTTTCCCTGGCTCACATTCCTTTGGTGGCTGTCACATGTTTACCAATCGGCAGCCTTCCTTCTTCCTTGGGATGTTAAATCAACAAGCACATGCAGAGAAGAGGGCAAGAACAGCAGCACCACTCCTGTTACTCAAACTCAGGACTGTGCCTCTCTTCAGCTTTGCCCAGCTTGTGTGAGTACTACAGGTTCTGAGGATTTTAGCAAACTGTCCCAGGAAGAACACTTTTCTCATAAATAACACATTTCAAAGCTTTCTTGGGAAATTCCATTTCTGGTTTGACTCATTTTGCTGCTTTATGTAAGTGTGATTAGGTAAGTCTCGTGTTTGGAATGCTTTGGGGCCATTTCTTGGTGAGAAGATAGCTTTCCTAGTTTGTTACTTGGGTGACAATTACAGTTTGAAAAGAAAATCCTATGTTACCCTCACTTCTAACTTTGGATTTGCATGCTGCTTTGGTTTTCTTGAAATACAGAGATCTTGGAAATTGCAAGGAATGAAATAAGAGTAAGCCTTTTCTTCTGTTTTCTGCTCAGGCATTGTTCTGTTTCCTGCTGTCATTCCAGATTTTATTGCAAGGCAGTAGTAGACCATAATTCTAGATCCATAATGAGTAACAAAAGTGCAAAGTATTTGCATTCCTGCTAAGCAGAGGGCACATCTGATCACTGTGCAAGGGAAGCCATGGGTGCTTGCAGGAGTTTGTGATTGAGACAGGTTCGAAGAAAAAAGGGAACTTAATGTAGCATGATGGCTGGGGGAGAAAACAGCTGAAGGGATCCCAGTAAAATAGTCAATAGATTCCATAGCTTGGCTCAGTGTGTCTGAAAACATCCCAGGAACAGGCTGCACTTTATTCTTGTGGTCCTTTATGTCAAGTGTTTTGCAGAGTGTGTGTGTGGATGTTTGCTCACGTGGGCTGGGCTGGAGCATCAGTGCTGCAGAAGCCCTTAAAGAGCACAGAATCTATTTTAGTCCATCTCCATTGCATCTGCTCTGGCTAACAGTTGCCTCTGTCTGCCTCCCCCCTTCCCTTCTCCTGCCTCTGAAGTGGCACAGCTCTCCATTTATCCCTGAGAACAGTCGGACATCACAGCTTCTGCTTGAAAGAAACTCTGGGTATGTGCTTTGAAACTTGTTAATGCAAATGAATCCTCTGAAACATCTTTGTGGCTGCTTGCATCTGGAGAAGGCCCTTCCATCTGGAGAAGGTCCTTCTCTCAGGTTTTGTAGTGCTGGGGCCCTGCCCTGCGTGTTGTTTTTACAGGGGAATTATGGAGGGCGCCTTACAGCATCAGCAATTGTCTTCTCTGAGATCATTCCTGCTCCTCATTAAATCAGTGACCTCTCTGCTTTTGATTTTCCATGGCCTGTACAGACAGATATTTTGGGCATAAGTACCAGGGTTCATCTTTGATTCAGTTTGGCTGAACCTTTCAGTTTTTGGCTGAACTCGGAGTAAGCAAGACTGAGGACTGCCAGGACTAGAAGAAGGCACGATGTAGGAAAGAATAAACTGGGAAGGCACACATGGGGAGTGAGCTGTTCTCCTGACCATTTAAAAGGAGCTCTGCTTCCCTCTTCCTTATGCCTGCAGGACTTCATTGCCTCTCGTTTGTCACAGAGCCCCTGGGTTAGCTGAGAAATTACTTCAGTTCCTTCCTTTCTCCGTGCAGCCCCAGCAACTGGTAACTGGTTTGTACTTATGTGGAGAGAGAAATGTTCCCAGGGCCATGGTAGAAGGTGGCAGTAATTGCTCAGCTCTTCACTCGATTAAATACATGACTCTAGAAACTGCTGACATTTTTTTTTTCCCCACAAGCATTTGTTTTAATGGCTTTAGCTATTGTTAGAACATATTTTCTCAGGGCGTAGGTCACTTGGTCGATACCAGAGGCCTAGAAATCTTCCACAATACTCTCTCTCTTTGAAACCACACCCTGCTTTATGAGCAGCAGCCTTCTGCTTCAGGCCTCCCTGTTAAATGCCAACAATTCCTCCATCCTGTTCCTCAAGAGCGGCAGCCTGAGGCTGGTAGCAAACCCAGATCCCAGCAAGCTGTGGTGGGGCAGCTTCTCCTGTGCAGACATCCTCTGTGCCAGGTCAAAAAACACCTGAGGATCCCTCAGGCCCACTGTGGCAATACCAGAAATTAATCTGGCAGCAAACAACCTGTGTGGAATGAAACTCCATGTAGGATCCGTGGCTTTTGGGTTCGGAGAGTTGTGGATTAGTGTCCTCTGAGATGCTGTAAGGAATGATCCATGAGGCGAAGGAGAGCCTGAATGCCGAAATCGAGTCTGCTGCTCAAATACAGCGATTTCTTTTGGCAATTTCATGGAAAGGTCACAGGGCCATCTTTGGTGATGCAGCTCTGCTGGTTGTTAGATGGAAACCGGTGGCTTTTCATGGATGTGAATCTCATCACCACCACCCAGAATTTCTTGCTCCAGCAGCAGCAGCACAACTGTAGAACACTATTCTCTCCCCCTTGCTGCTCATGCCTCTTTTTGTGGCCCCTTGGTTTGCTAAATGCCAGACTGATCGTCTGGATTTGTGGCTGGGCTTAAATGCAGGGGCCAGAAACCTTTAGTGGAACTTTATAAAGGTTGGTCTGGCTACTCCTTTTAAAAAAAAAAAAAGAATCAATGACCGGTTGTGCTTTCAAGGCAAAATTAGCCACCAAAGATACCCTTTTAGCACTGCCAATTAGAAGTTTTAGAAAAAAGCAGGTGTTCTGTCCTGCAGTTCGACAGCAGTCCCTGATCGAAGAAGGTCGAGAGGTACATGCTTGTCCTATTTTATCATTTTGGTCAGCAGCTTGCCACTGCTGGTGCCTGGATGTATTTAATGGGAGCTGAAAAAGGGACGGAGCAGCTTCAGAAGGCTCAAAACGAGTAGCACCGAGGGGGTGTGTGGTGCCAATATTGGAAACTTTATTTTTCTTCCAAAGGTCAGGGGTTGAGGCACGGATGCTGTGAGGGTCCTGCTGCCTGTCCCCTCTGCCTCCTGCCAGGATGTGCTGAGTGCAGGTGTGAGGTTGTGGTCCCTTGCCACCCTTCTTCTCCTCTGGTACCTACCAGGAGTGGCCTACAAGGATCCAAAAAAATAACAGGTCAAGGAGGAGCCAGGGCTGTGTTCAGAGGATGCCCTGCTTTCCATTGGCAAGTGGCCTGCTCTCCACAGACGGGAAATCATCTAAGTATTAAGAGATTTGATTACCTAAAATCTCCTGTTGGCAGCACATTTCCAGTCCCTGGAGCAATGGAGATCAGACAGGTTGCCAAGGCAACGCGCAGCCTTCAGTGAGAGGTTTGCCGTTGTGTCGTCCTTGGTCAATTGATGGAGTAGGGTTTATTTAGGTCTTTGAAAAAAACCCAAAGCTGCTGTCCAGCCTTTTGCTGTGATGAGTCATTGTGCCTTGGGTCAAATTGGTGAAACTAAGAGCAAGGTTTTGTGGATGAGGAAAATAAGTACATGAGAGCATAAAGATCCCAATTAGATTACTCTTTGAAGACGTGAGAGCACTTCAGTTCTGAGTGGAGACAACTTATTCTTTTTTATCACCCCCAAATAAGTGAAACAGCAACTGAGATCCTCCTTTCTCCCCCTTCTCCTCCCATTTCTTCTCTCTCCCAAATGTAAAACACTGATTTTTATTCTCTAGAGGACTCTGTGCTCACTGTTTAATTCTTGACTCATATCAGAGGTCCTTCCAGTTTCACCTTTTGTCACTGCTTTGCTTGTTGCTCTCTGCTCCTGTCTCTGTTACAGAAGCCCTGGTAAATTCAGCTTACAAAAGTTTCCATTTCATTACATTATTCCTCCTTTTGTATCACCTGGGAGATGAAAATCTCATCATGTCACCACTGTGGCTGTGGCATGTGCTGAAAGTCACTGGGTCTCTCGTTGCCTCTTCATTGATCTGGATCCCAAATCAGAGAGTGCATGGGGACAGGGGCGTCGCTCACTGTGACTGTTCCCTGGATTCACTGACGTAGCAGAATTGTGCCAGTGGTGGGCACAGCTATCTCTGAAGTTTTGGAAGGGACCTGCTTCAGTGTTCTCACAAGCCAAGGAGGGAAATGTCATTGTGCTGAGTGCCAGGCCTTGGCTTGCTAAGTTAGTAAAGGTTTCTGTTGCAAAGTAATTCTGGTAGTGATAGGAAAGACTCCAAGGCTACAAGGATAACAGGATCACAGGAGATGAAGGTGGCTATATGGGAGACACCATCAGAGTGCCCTTTTTGTGCCTCTCACTGTCGAGATGAATGCGAGCTGTTCTCAGCAGTGGACACCCTGTTAGTTCGGGGAGAAATCACTGTACAAGCAGGAATTGCAAAGAGTCACTGCATGGTTTAACATGGGGAGCCAGGCTGGCATTTTCTGAACGTGCAGGTGCAGTTCTCTTGTGAGTGTGTACCTCAGCTGGTGTCATGTAGCATAGGGAGAAGAGAAGGAATTGAAAGATAAATCTAGACACTGCTTGCTGTGAGAGAAAGTCTGACCTTCTCTATAATAAAACTGAGGCATGAACTTCATAGACAGTGACTTGTATGTGAGAGGAAAGAATTTTAAAGGGTGGAGGAGCCTTTAAAAGTCTGCATTGGCATCCTTATTTATTTACCCTTTTTGAGAGGATGGCAGCTGATAGATGTGTCACTGTGATGCTGCACAGTTATCTTCTTTCCCTGTCTCAAAATACTGCATTAGTGATACCATGGCAACAAAGAAGTTGTCTTTAAGAAACGGAGGAAGAAAAAAAAGCGTGACTTCAGTGTTCAAGAAAGGTGGCAGACTGACAGCCCTAGTCTTCCCTTTCTACCAGTGAAGCAGTGTTGGTGTCAGCTATGACAAAAGGTATCAGATTATGATCTCTGTGTTGTACCATGACTGAAAACAAACCCGGGACACAATCAAAGACAAACCTACTACAGGGAGTGCAAACTTAGAAAAGGTGCTCTTGTCGGACAATTAAATTCTGTTTTAAATCATGAATTTTCCTAAGAAATGCAGCATCTTGAAAAAAACTTTCCTAGACCCAAGTTGTGTCCTCTTCCAGGATGGAATTCCTCTCTGAGCAGTCTGTGAGAAAAAACAGCTGTCCCTTGCTCCTGTGGTAGTTTTCCCAGAGGGTGGATAGTCAAAGGATATCTGGAAGGGGCAAGTTCAGGTCTCTGTCCTGTTTGATTTATTTGCATTTGAGTACAGATCTCATCTCTAACATAAGAGCCCTAAGCAGCAGGAGATTGACTTTTAGGGACTAGATTCTTTCATTTGATCTAATTCAAGTTGTATTTATCATTATCACTACAGCCATTTTCTTGCTTTCCTATGTCTTAGGTGAAAGCTTTGACCTCCAGGGTACCTCACTGCTTTGTGTGATGGCTGGTTTTACAGTGGAAAATAGTTCCAGAGTGCAAAACTGAGAATTTTGGCACAGCTCAGAGATTAGAGTGAATACTGAGACGGAGAAGAAATGGCAGAGCAAACTCTTGAGTGTAGGGTACCTCATAGATTGTGGGCTGGGAGAGTAATTTTTTATGTGGTTCTAATTGTTTTTCACTGGTCTGGAGAAGAACTGAGATGAACAGTTGTGAGGCTGCAGGTTTCACTTTGATTACCTCAGCTGTGGGCCCAGCTCTGGGAACAATCCTGGCAGGGACCTTGGGCCGGGAGGACCAAGGCCTGGATGGGTGCGAGGTTCCTCGTGCTGTCCCCATCAAATCTGTTCAGCCCTGACATGGAGGGGACCAACTTTCAGCTCATGAATAACAATTTGAGTTCTGTGCTGCTCAAACTCTCAGTCTCCCTGGCCCTGCTGACTTCAATGAATTTTGAATACTGTGCTGAACTGGAGCCATTTTTATGGTTATTACTAGAACTGATGATGAACCTCTGGATCACCCTTGAGAGTGACCTCCACCAGACAGCATGAATTCTCCCTGTCCATCAGGACACATTTCTGTTCCCTTGTTCCATCTGTATTTGTGGTGTGTTTGCTTATAGATGAAGGAGTGGGAAGAAGGCCAGGACCCTTCTGGATGCAGAACTTCAGGTGTCATTGTTTGCAGAGGCTGTGTACTTGCTGTGGACTTGAACTACTGCTGCACACTCGTTTGAAACACATCCACCAAAACCAATACTTCATCTTTTCTAGTTGAAAAATGCCTTTTGTTGAAGGCAGAATATTTCACAGAACCGTGTGTGCTTAGTTACAAATGTCATCAAGAGCACTGCTCAAGGCCAGGATGGGATTTTTGCTGCTGGGAAAAGAGTGCTGCCACAGGGTCGTACATAGCAAAATACAGAGCAGCCTTTGTAAGGTGGAAAACCTGGCCTCAGGGAAAGCCTTTTTGAAATTGGGCCTATGGCTCTCACAGGTTGGCTGCCGGGTGCTTTGAGGTTTGCCCTCCCAGTGTTTGTGTCTTGGTCATTTATCTATAGCAGGTTCTAAGTGAAACCCAGAGTGCATCCTGAGAATTCAAGTCTGAGTCTGGCTTTTATGAGCAGGCTGAGAAAAATCGAATCTGCTACTACTGCTGGCCCCAGTACAGGCTGCACAGTGAGCCAAGTTGAGCCCGAAGGGGAGAGGCTGCCCTCCTCTAGTCCTGCACCTTGGACATGGTCCTGGGTAAAGGAAAACGTGGTTTTAAGGGAGAATTTACCTCAGGCCTTCCATTTCTAAGGGTAGTGCACTTGCTAAATGCCTCTGTGTCTCTTTTTGTGCCTGGTGTGCCTTCAATTCAGTGTGGCCTGAAGGTGTCAAGCACCTCTACTGGATTGTATCAATAAGAGAATCAGGCTTTTGGGGAAAAAAATGCCAATCCTGTGGTTTTTGTGTGACCCAGTGTGACTGAGGACAGATGCCTGAAGTCCCGTGACTGTCACCATGATGTTATCTCTAGGAAGGTGCTGTCGATGTTCCATGTGGTAGCCTCAGCTTTGGGGTGAAACATGAGGTAATTCTAAGCACTGAAATGACTGTGTAGATGGATGTAACATTTCTCGATTGTTCTTTTGGGTGTAACTTCCACCCTTTGGGGTTTTGCCTGTGCCACGGCTCCTGTTCTGTGGGGCAGTTGTGTGTTAGTGTTTCCCTGCTTCAGAGACTTGCTGGGGGGATAAATGCATTGAAGCCTGCAAGGTGTTTGGGTGGCTCTGTGGGTGGTAGAAGAGAGGGAGATGAAGTTGCTTCACTGTCTTTGAGACCTTTGAAATTGCATGCCTACATCAGAGGCCGTAAGAGCAGCTTAAATCTTCGAAGATGACCTGCAAATACATCAGCAGCAGCTACAAGTGGGGCCATTCCCCCACCCTTTGATCAGACAAAATTGGCTGCCAAAGTAAACAGAGGTATAGTCAGGTCATAAGTGCCTCTCAGTTCATCATATTCCTTATATAAAAGGGCTGGAGAACCTCCTCATTCTTGCTATCTGTAAATCAGTACATAAAAATAAAGTGTGTGAAACTGAGTCTCTGTGCAGGGCAAGTCCTCCTGCCTTGGATGGGAATTTCACTCCTGCTACAGCACTGAATGTGGTCTGATTGTGTTTCTGATAATATATTTGTGGATCACCTTGAGGAGAAGAGGGGGAGTTATACAACTGCTCCCTCACAGTGCTGTTGGAAAGGGTCAGGCTTTGTCTCCTTTGAAATAGATATCAGGAGAGAGCTGCAATCCTGTGAAAACACACATTTATTTCTGAAGTGTTTGTGTATTGTGTGTGTGGTGCACATGAATAGAATTGCCACCTGTCCAAGGCTGATAAGGACGAGCAGTGGTCATGTTCTTGCAGTTTGCTGTGTGAAGAATCGGCACCTGCAGCTTCCGTCAGTCTGAGTTTATGAAATGCTGCATGCAAAGAGTTGCTTCACCATTCGTGGCACTTTCTGAGTTTGCATAGATGTGGATTTGTTGGAGATTTTGCTATAATGGATACAGTGTTCGCCGTGGCTTCTGAAAACCCTTTACCTTTTTCTTCTTTCTTGCTGTCTCAGATCCCATTAGTTATCATATTCCTTTAGGAATCCACGTATGGCACTGCTTTCCTTTATAACCTTGGCCTCGACTTGTGAGTGGGCAAAGTGACAAGATTCTGACACCCACGTGCTTTGGGCACCGAGGAGAGGAAGTGACTGAGAAAGCTGCTCGGTGTTTCCATCGCACCCAGCAGGGAACTTGTCCTTGCAGCAGGGCTGCTGCCATCGTTCCATCCCACATAACTTCCCTTCAGTGGTTGCTGAGCCTTGCCAAGCACAAGGATGGACTCCTGGGCCTTGCTGCGCTGTGACACTGCTGATAAGGATGAGGATATGTAGATATGCAAGTAGGTGGAAACTCTCTAATACATAATAGTAATAATAATAATGTACACTTGTACTGCCTTGCAGCTTTCGCTAGAACTTCTGCCCACGCACCAGCCTACTTGGTTCACAATGCAGTGTGCATGCTAGACAATTAGTGGCTGATAATGAAAAATGTCATGGGAACCAGCAGGAAAATCATAGCTTACTCCAAATATATGATGAAATGTAATTAGCACAGACAGCAAAACAGACAATTTATGGTTTCTTTTTATTTCATAATTAAAAAGTACCAGTAAACATTCCTTTTTCGGGAAGTTTGGTATCAAATGAAATTAAAGAACTATTGTCTGGAATAGTATTTTATGCAGAATTTAACCCTTGCACAGCAGAATGGATTAAGGTCTTGCTAGTTGCAGACTCTCCAAGTGAATCTACTGTGGAGCTTCTTGTGTTCATTCCCCTGGCCCATCAGGAGAGGCCAGGTCTGGTAGCAGAATTGCTGTGAAACCTGCTGCAAGCCCAAACCCCAGCTGCATTCAATGCATGTAACAGTGTGGTCAACATACCTCTCTTGTTCTTGATAGACTCTCCCTGGAGTCATTTTGTACTGTGAATATGGCTTTGATGAGAGGTTGGAGGAGGAGCAGCATTGTAATGCCTTGTGTTCCCTGTGTCCTCCCTCAGATTTCTTCTGTTGACCTCACTTCCATTTCTGATCTTCACACTGTAGCTCTAGTTTGTTCTTGAGCAGTGGACAAGGAGTGTGTGCAATTGTGTGGCCTCAACCTGCCAGGAGCACAAACACCATTTCTTGCCTTGTGCTCCCAACCAGAGCAGCAGGAGTGAGCCCACTGTGGAACTGCACAGACGTGTCTATGGCATTAATTTCTTGGCTTAAAAATGGATAAATGGGGGAGGATCCTGGCTGAATGTTTCTGTCCCAAACCATGTGGGGATCAGCACCTCCCAGGGTTTGGACCAAGAGCTGAATGCCTTACTCTGCCACATGTTCTTGCTCCACTCACAGTCTGTCATCCACTGGTGTAAGGATGGACACTTTACCTGTGTGAAAACTGACACGTTCCAGCAGTGCTGCAGCACAAGGGATGTGTGTCCATTTCTGCTACTTTTCCTCCTCAAAACCTCTCAGGCCCAGACATCCACCACAAGCCAGAACAGAGCTCTGCTCCAAATCAGTTTTACAGTCATTTCTCAGGCACAGCCTTAGCCTAGAGTTTCAAATCTGCAGAGAAAGCCCTTCAGCTGAGGGAGGGGAGGAGAGCTGGGAGGCACGGTCAGGACTGTATGCAGGTGCAGCACATTTTCCTCTTGATGATGGAGAAGCAAATTGCCAGCGTGCCTCCCCTCTAGAGGGATTTGAGCTTCCAGCTGGAGCCAGGTGCAGTGCGAGACCGTGCTCAGGTGCAAACTCAACCCTCCCTTAGATGCTGTGGTACAAACTTCTGGTATCTGGCATGATTATTGTGGTGGAGAAAGGAGGAAATTTGGGCATAAAGCCACAGGACAGGGTGCACGAGCTCTGTTGCCTTGTGCTGCAGAAGGCCCATGCACCTCCTCTCAGTTGGACAGACCGTCTTCAGGAGAGGAAGGAGAGTTGCTTGGTGCCTCCAGTGAAGGGAGGTGAGGGATCTCAGCATTTGCTGGTAGCTGGCTGATGGTCTTTTGCATACAGGAAGAGTCTGTGCAGTCCCTTCTTGCCTGTGCTCCCAAAAACTCTGCCTCTGTGTGGACAGTTTTTAGTACTTGACTTTGAAGACTTCCTCCCTGAAGTTGATGCTGGACCTTTGGTGAGCTCTGACAGGTGGTGGTTTTTGTATTTAGCCCCAGGGAGTAGGGGAAGCTGGAAGAGTTGTCCCAAGTCCTACGTCACTGAGCTACTACTTTCTTGTTCCTCTGCATCTGACCAGGAAACAAGAATTAGATGGGCAATAACACTGCTGTGCCAGGCTGAGTTACTTTAGAGCAAGTACATGGCAGGTGATGGTTTGTCTCCAAGCTTTCCTTCAGGATGCCTGTCTAGCCAAAGACCTGCTTTTTCCTCTGGGATTTTGCAAGCTACTTTGAAGGTCTGTTGGGGAAAAGGGGCACTTTGAGGATTTTCTCTAGCTGGTGGTTGCGTAGTGTTTCAGAGCATGTGTTGAATAATTTATATTTAAAAATACTGGTGGCTTGCTTGTGCCTTGTCTGAGATGGGGAAACCCTGGTGTCTCCTTGGGCTCACTGAGATTTTTATGAAGGAAAATAAATGATAAGAGTGTGTCCTTGCTGCACACATCCTCTTGCGTGCTGAGGGGTTGTGATCCCACGTGCTTTATATGTAAGGTAGAGCATCATCCTTTTTCCTGCTTATTCTATGCTCAAGAACAGGGCAAGTCAGTGATGGGACCCAGCCAGGCTTTCATGTATATTCTGGGATTATGGCTACTTTGATTTATACTCATCTCCTTTGATTTATCCTTGGCTCCAGCAGCCACTTAATGGTGACTTCAGCAGCTGAAAATAGCCAGAGTCGATGTCTCACTCAGCCACTCTCACATCCCCAGCCCTGCTCCCTGGGCTGAGGTGTGAGGGGAAAACAGGTCTGAGATGTGCCTGCCAAATTATCTAGGGAAGTTATGGCACCAAATTGCAGTTCTGGCAGGCTCAAGGACAGGTTGGATGGGGCTCTGAGCATCCTAGGGGAAGGTGTCCCTGCTCATATCAGGAGGATTGGAACTAAATGGTCTTTAAAGTCCCTTCCAACCCAAACCATTCTGTGATTCTGTGAATTGTCTGTGCCCGTGCAGCATAGAGCAATGGAAGTGTAGGCTTCACCTTGTTGTCATTTAGGCTGCTGTGGTTCAGTGCACATTTCTGTTCCTTCCTTAGGCTGGGGTGAGGAAGGTCGGAGCCACCTCCAGAGTTTGTGTAACACATGTTCCTCTGGGTTCGGTCCCAACCACTCGTTTGCTTTGCATGTGGGCTGCTGCTATGCATCGGTGATTTTTGTTTCCAGTTGAGACATGTTGACTTGTATTAATTTAAGTTTTTTAAATCCCCTAGACCGAAGTCATACAGCGCACTATCAGGGCTGTAACTGGGGACAGTGTAGCTCTTCTAGCCCAAGTCTTTCGCTGAGTCAAGTCCTATAAATTCCCAGTGGGATGTTCCACAGACAGGGCTGGCTCTGTTTACATCCTTTCATCCTGCTCATCTCATCTGTGAGCTGCAGCTTTGTAATCACAGGCATCCCTGGTGTGCCACTGATGCTGCTGATATTTCATTTTTATAGGGTCTTTGACTTGAATTGAACAGCTGAACTTCACCCCTTCCTGGTGAAGTAATTACCAGAATAACAAGCCAATTTTTTTTGCAGATGACACTGAAAGTTTTTGACACATGCGCCCTTGCCCACCCACATCAAGTGATGTATGTAGTGTTTGTCCCTTGTTTTGGCATTTTGATATGTGTGAGAGAGGTGAAATGGCTTTAAAAGCTTTTTGCTGGCGCCTGTGGTTTGTTGCAGACCCAGTGGTACAGGCAGAACATGATAAATTGAAATCAGACTGTTTCTTTACAGTTTGGCACAGGGATGTTGATGTACATGGCTGGGACATCAGCTAGTGCACAACCACTGTGCTCATTACCTGTGGCCAAACCTGACACTCAAGGAGCTAAACTGAATTACCTGAGCTGGAGGCTGATTTTTTTTCCCCCAGAAAATAATGGTAATTATGTAGTATGGTAATATACTTCTTACTTAAGGGTAAAGTAGCAGTTGAATGAGGATCATAGGCTATACATTAACCTGCTTCTTAGTAAATGTAATGAAGTTAGCAAGTACCATTATGTGTAATCTGATTGTTCTAAAGAAAATACATAAATTTCAAAGGAGGTGTTGGGGCCTTAATGACCCTTTCTTGGCCGGATCCTTGTTGTAGTACAGATGGAGAGTGTCTCTCTTGGAGCTGGTGGAATTCTGCAATTTACAAAAGTTTATTAAAATCAGTTGGTGTCTTTCCTGTGTTGGAATTCATCACGTGACAGAAATTAAGGCCTTAATTGGAACCAAGTCTGTGTGATGTGCATCCTTAGTAGACTGGAGCAACGTATTTAATGGATGTTGTATCCATTTAACACAAGTCCAGGTTCTGCTGGATTTCATTTCTATTTCTTCTGCGGAGAGGATGGGGAAGCAGAGCCATGGATACAGCTGTGCTGAAACCACCTCTTTCCCTAGGCAGTTTTTCCTGGTTGTGCTGATGTTTTCTTTTTGACTTTCTGTTCTCAGTTACTCCTGAGGCTGCTGGGTTTTTGTCTGCAGCTGAAGTCTTCATTATCCTCCCTGCAGTCCTCTTCCACTTCACCAACAAGAAGCTCTGCTGTGAAGAGAGAAGTGAGCTCCCGTGCCTGGAACAAGGGTGAAGAAAACACTGCAAAGAGAAGTCCAGAGCTCATGAGGGCCTTGGTAAGTGCCACAGTATTACACTGCTTTTGATGTACAGAGTCTTCTGGAGGCTTTGATTGCTGGGAGGACACACAAAGGCCCATTTGCTGTTTCTCAGGTTGCTTGTGTGGAAAACTGTAGGGTTTTGGATAGTAACCTCCCAAATCTAATCATAAGGATATGTAATTGCTACCGTGTTCCCATTATCTTTGTTGTCAGGAGTAATCTCTTGAAAAATGAAAGTCAGCATTGGGGAAAGAAGCACACTCCCTGCTCTGTCTGTTGTGGGAGTGTATTGTTTATCCAGTGAGGAGCAAAATGTGAGTGTTTCTGACTAACAACGGTGCCTTTCTGCTCACAAAGGATATGCCTGTCCTGGTTTTCTTGTGGTAGCTATTACACACTCCTTCATGTGTTTGTTGTGTTCTGGAAACATTGTGTCTTGGCTAAACCCATAAGTCCTGGAGTCAAAACAACTGGGAATTTTCCTGTGTTAGAAAAAGAACATTTTAATTTTTCTCAGCCATAAAAATGCATCCATTCTGGTAATGGTGGCAACTGTGAATTTGGTAATTTCTTCATGTATTTGTTTGTAAATTTGCATGTGGTAAGTGTATAATCACTGAGATAATCAGCCAAGAAGAGGCCTCGGAAGCCTCCCAATTGAAAGGTCTGCTTTTCAATGGTTCAGTCTTAAAGCTGATGGCAGAAGGACACAATCCCAAAGCGTAGAGCTCCCACAAGGCTGTTTTGTTGTTCCTTTTGCCTTGTCCCTCAGCATGGCTGCTGCAAAGGACATGATCTGCTCGTGCTTTAAGACTCCAGGACCTGTGGACAGTTGAAGGCTTGGATGCCATCTGTGGTAGGAACTCAGCAGGACCAATTCTAGGCTAAATGCATTAGTGAGCCAGGGACAGGCACCAAAAAGGTACAAGTACAAATGGTACTCGAAACGATTCCCGCCCACGCCCACCTCGACTGAAACTCCTAACTTCAGTGTTTCTAAACAAAGACTTTGGGGTTTTTTTAATAAGTTTCCCTCATCGATATTATTTTTAAGTCTTTTTCCCCTTCTCTTCGCCTCCCATCAAGTGGTGTAAAAATGTGGCTTTTATTTCGGTTTTTAAGATGACACATCTCCCAGGAGCGTGTGGGTGTTGACATTCTATGGAGCTGTCACAGGCTATCATGTAAACATGTATTTGCAATGCTTTTTAAAATGTGAATTATTAATAAACAGAGTGGCTTGCTTTTTTTTTTTTTTGGTGTTTGTTGCTTCCAGATTTTGAAGGACAAGAAATTGCTTCCCAGCTGACACTCTCGATGGCAATTTTCATTTCAGACTAAGTCTCATGTGTCTGAGTGATAAACCTTTGAAAACATGGGCTTATAATGGAAACACTAATTCAACTTTAACTACAGCTGTGCCGTGCAAGAAAAATACCACATACATTAATGAGGTGCTAAATCTGATACGGCAGAGGAATGTGTTGTAATCATTAATTACAATGGAAGCTTAAAGCTGGAGTCTGCTTTTTCCGTTCAAATAAAATCGGCTTGGCGAGTTGGAGCTGAGAGTTATTTAAAAATATCACCTCTATATTTAGTTAAAATTTCACCGTGGCGTCTTGGTACTTGTAAAGTCAATATGGAATCTGTGTGTAGGAAATGCCAATGCTTTTAAAGGACAGCAGCATGAGGGAATATATTAAACCCTGGGCTAACTCAGTGTGTCATATGGCGAATGTAGAAACCTGGAGGCTGAGCTTGGGCAGGGAAGCCAGGGAAGGCTGTTTCCAGCACGGTGAGGGAGCTCTCCCAAGAGGGGTGTTGACAAGCAAGAGTTTGCTTCAAATTCAGAATCTGGCTTTGCTGGGTAGGAGGGAGCAGGATGGGGAGCATTTGCAACGTGCAGTTTGTTGGTTAGCTTTCACTTTTCCTCTTTTCAACTTTTTTTCTGATGAGCTGTGTATGTCGCAAGGAGATCCTGATTCCAATACCCTGGTATTTAACATGCAGCCCGCTAATGGTTGTTCTTCCCAGTTCTAAGCTCTCAAACTGGGGAAAGCTTTTTGATTCTCCACATCTGGAATTAAGAGTGCTTAGAACATATCTATCTAAATAGGAGAGAGGGCATTTTGCATGACTGTAACATCTGCAATAGGATGAACCCCCGCATGCAACAGCACAGATAAATGAAGGCTGTGGCCTGGGAAGGGTTGTATGGGTTTGGTGCATGAGCTGCTCCTCTTGCCCTTGGATCCAGCCAAGTTTTGAGTCACCTACCAGTGAAGAAGAAAGTTCATAGAGAAACATGAGAAAATCTGTCTACTTTGCAGGTATGCAGGGTGGCATTTAGAAAATGTACTGTAAAATGTCAAAACCTCTTTTTTGTTGTTGTTTTTGCTTTCCTGTATAGAGCCTGACCTCAGAACAAGGCAAGTGACAGGTGTTCCCATCATCATGGCTCTAGGATACACCTGGCTGGTTTGTTCCTGATTTAATTTTAATTGCACAGTTTGTGTCTCTATGAAAGGACAAAGATAAGGAAAAGATCATTGTGAAAACGAAGATTTCATTGAAAAATCTTTTAGGAGACTTCAAGCCAAAGACTCTTAATTACTGGGACAAAATGGATTGCACATTTTTGGTGCTTTAGCATTCTGTGGATCCTGTTTCTTGACTGGTTTGTTGACCTTAGTGATGAGCCCATCTCTTGAGCAGGGATGTGCTGCCCTGGTTGCTTCTCACGCATCTGCTGGAGTCCCTTCACTGGGAGTGCTGGAGCTCATCTGGACACAGCCAGCCTGTCTTTAGGATGTGCTGTGCACTGCAGGGGAGAGCTCAGAGCAGGCTGCAAAGGCAGAGAAGCTGGTAACCATGTACCTGGTAGGAAGGGAGCACAGAGCATATCAGGCTTGCTTGGCTGTGCCCAAGCATGTGCAGAAGGAAGAGGTGGTGGCATGAAGCAGTCCTGGTCTTTCTGGAGTGATGTGGAGCCTTGATATAGGTCATGTGCAGGATTCCTTAGCAAGGGAAAGATTAACTGCCACACCTTTAGAACTAGCTGGAGTGGTTCTTCACATCACTTGTGATCTTTCAGGGCCTGGGAGAGTGTGTATGGGAAATTGCCCCTTGAATCTTCTCTCCACACAAGGCAGGAGGACCTTCTCTTGAGCAGAGGCTTGAAAGAAGTCAGTGAGGTCTCATGTGAGACCATTTGATGCTGTGATGTTTTGGTGTCCCTGTCTGTGGTGTGGATTTTGGGACCAAGAGGAGGTGGTGATGTTCCTATGCATGGTGTTTATAGTGTTGGGGAGCCCTTTACTTCAAAAGTTCACAGGTGAAGTGAATTTCACAGGTACATGTGACAATGCTGGGCAAACCTTTGTGTGAAGAGCTGTGACCAACCATATGCTTCAGTGCTGTGGCTCAAGAAAGTGAAGGGTCCTCTTTGTTCTACACCGTAATCTTTTCATAATGATGTGACCTGAGACTGGGAAAGAAATTGCAGCTTAGTACACTGCGCTTTATGTGAAAATATCCCAGTTGTGCCTTGCCTTGAACACTTGTTAAAGATGTATTCTTGATGTGAAAACAGCATAAATGTGATGAGGTTTGAAGGAAGCTTTTTTTTCATTATTCCTTCTGTTTTATCAGCCTCAAGAGCGCTTTCAGTTCATGTTCTCAAGCTGTTCTGCACAGCCACTGTTCCAGCCTCTGGGGCTAGCTACACACTTAAAATAAATAAATGGAGATGCAGTTCTTACGTCAACCACTCATCTCCCACAGCTGAGGCTTTAAGGAAAGCATCAACACCTGTAACTCACCAAGGGCTGGAACGTTAGCAGTGCTGCCTGGGCGCTGCCTTTCATTGTCACTGCTGCCCTGGGAGCCTGTCACATGCAGTGAGTGGGACTGTCATATGCAGCAGAGGCAGAGATTCATGTTTAGAAACACGGAACATGGGTGAGCGTGACAGCACCAGTCTGGCTTCCTCCAAAGTTGTGGAAAACCCAGAGGGGTACTTCTCCAAAGAAGTACAATTGTGGTTGGTCCTTTTAACTCTGATGCTGAGTACGCAGTAGCTCCACTGTCCTGAGCAAGGGCAGATGAAAGCGGGCCTGAGGTTATTCCTGTCACCCAGCTGAGGTATGTAGCTCAGATTCCATGACCAACCAGTGGCAGGAAGGAGAGAAGCTTGTGAAAGGGAAGTTTCTCAGTGCCCAAATGAAGCTGCTCTTCTAAATTGCTTTTTCTCTCAACTGCTTCAATAGAGGCACATAGGAAGAGTGACTGGCCGTGGGCCAGTGTGATTGCTGCCACTGATGCCTACCCTAGATGTTGGAGAGCTTGGTTTGCAACAAGGCTGAGTTAAATGAAGGATTAGAGTAGCTGAGGGAGCAGTTCCTAAGTCAGTAGGAACAGCTGCCTGCTCATATCTATATCTCCAAATTCCTTTAAGTCCTTTGAGTCTAGGTCTAGTTTTCCCAGTGACCCCCCAGCCTCCCAGCATTTGTGGCTGGACTGGTGGTTGACTTAGAAGTGAGAGGAGATAGGAGCTACAGACTCAGCGACGTGTGCACACAAAGATGGATCACCAGGAATCACCCACTGCATTTTTGTCTCCCAAACAGCCCTGTCTGCACTGCTCCGTGGTGGTCCACACGGAGCAATTCCCACAGGCTCTGCGAGGATGGAGTGTGTGCGTGGGGGAAGGAGTAACAGGAACTGGGTGACTCCTCTAAATGTTTCTAAAATATCTTCGTTTTGTTAAACAGCTAGACATGCTCTCCCACTGCTAATTTCCATGCGAGTAATTGCTCTGACTGACCCTGGTTTGTTCACTTGCTGCAGACTGGGTAGCACAATTGCAGGCGGGGTGGAGTCTATGGGGTCTGCTCCAGGGAACAGCTTGACAGCACAGGTGGGTGGGGTCGAGTGGTGGTGTAAATTGGTGTTTCTCCAGCCTTTTGAACTTGTGATTTCCTTTTGGTTCTTCTGTCTTCATGCAAGCCGGGGAATGGCAGCAGCTCAACTACAGAATGTGCTGTAATTTCTGACTGCAGGTTTCTTCTTTCATTGCCCTAATCCAGTAATTACAGATGTTTCTCACTCTTTTAGCCTGAAAGAGCACAGTTGCCACTACTAACACCACTTTTCTAATACTCCAATGATTTGTGAATTTCTTTATGCCCTTTATGTAACCCTCGGCTGGAGAAGTATAAATGAAGTTATTCATTGCTGCTTTTTGTACAACCACTTGGCATGGAACAGTTAGGGGCTTTTTTGTGCCTCTGGTGACAAGTGGCTCTTTAAATGCAAAGGGCTTTATTTTGATTCGGAGGATGTGACTGCCTTCAGTGGAGTGACTCTGTATTTAACACCAGTGCCAAGTTAGAATCTGGGTCGCCTGAATATCCAAACCAAGTATTATGGCCAAGGAGGTTGTAGCCATTTTCTCTCTCCTGAAAATTCCCCCAGGTTCCGTATTAATATTTTGGTGGCAATAATATCTATCTGTGCATTCACAGATCCCCTGCTTTCTGGGTGCCCTGGACTTACGTGAGATGAACACACCTCTGATTTCAGTAGTTCTTACAGTCTAGGCAAAAACAAAGGTGTGAAGAGGTCAGCATACGAAATCACCATCAGCTCCTCAGCCCCATTGCTGTTGGAGCTTCTGAGCACAATATTTCAATGCTGGTCTTCCAGGAACACTTTTTTTTTTTTTTTTTTTTGCTTGAATTTGTCATCACACACTCTGTATGATGGAGAGACCTGGTTTTTTTTTGAAAAAGGCTCCACAATTTTGAACGATAAATGTCACATTTGCATAATTCCTTTTTTTCTTCTACCTCTTCCTTCTTCTCCCCATCCCACTGAAGCCGTGAGGATCAGTAATTGTTGCCATTGTTATTGACAAAAGGAGAGCACGAACAAAGGGATGAAAAGAAAGGAGGAGACAACATGGGGCTAAATATCCTGATCAAAACCACTTTTGTCATTTGGGTATCAATTTTTACAACTAATTTGGCACAGCATCACTAGCGAGCTGCCTGCAAAGACATGAGATGATTTGGGAGTGAGAAATAAGTCTGCAGGCTTCCTGTTCGTGGGCTGAGCCCCGTGCAGCCGGGTACATTGCTGTCTGCCTGAGCTCATCTTTGTTTTCTCTTCACCATTCTGGGGCTTGCAGGACCAGTGCTCTGCAGCAGTGGCTTTATTACTGTGTTGATTTGTAACCCGTGAATGTTTCCAATGAGATGTGTCTAATTTATTGGCATAAACCATTAGGTTTTCCTTGAATGCCCTGGAGTTTCTGATTCACCAGCTGAAAACTATTATCACAGAGCACATAATCACTGGGAAAGTGCCTCTGTCTTCTCTTTTTTTGTGTGTGTGTTAAATTCAACCACATAAATAGCATTTTTATAGCGCACAGGCCAAAAAAAGTACAAGATGTTCTGTATTTCTGTTTTGTTTTTACCTTGGGGAAGTTTGGTCAGTAGTGACGCCCACAGCTGATGTGAGCCTTGGGCACTGTCTGTGAACTTTCCTCATAACACTTCTGCAAGAGGATGCAACCCTCTCAACATCTTCAAGTGCACAGGCTGGGTTTGGCACTGTGACAATTTCAGCTGGAAATACATTTTCATCACAGTGATGTTTGGTGAGAGTGCAAGGGCTTTGCTAGCATCTTGTTAGATACAATTCTGGCAACTGCAAGGGGAGCAAAGAGTCCAGATTGTTCCCAGCACTAGGACAGAGAATTTCTTGGCCCAGTGTTGCTGCTGCCTGCCTTCATCTGAGTACATTTCTAACCTCCCCTCTACTATTTTAAATGTGTGCTAGTTGGGTTCTAGTCTGAAAGGAGGATCAGGTGCATTACAGTTTTCAGTAGCTCAAAAAAATCTTACCCCTCCAAACCTTCCTTTTTTCACCCTTCCATGAACAGCAAAATGGCCTTACCTTTTGCACAGACCCTTGATGTTCTGGGCATCAGCTCAGATTCACACCTTGTTTTAGGTTTTTTTTCTGCCCTAAACTTGGAGCAGAGCTTCGTGCTGGGTCAGTCACACTGCTCTTCTTTGATGTCCACACAAATAAAGCTCCTGTTCATGGATATGATCAATTTTCAGCCTGTGCTTCTGCCTGTAAGGGAGAAGTTTGGTAAAAAACTTTTCCAAGGGCCACACAAAAAGTGACTGAAGAAAAGGAAGTTTGTGCCCACACTCTGCAACAGCTTGAATAAGGGAAATATTAAGAAATGCACATCTGATGGCACTTTTTTTAGGAACCTACATATCAAGAAGATTGAAAGACACTTTGGTAATATTACAAACCTCTGCATTGTGGTAGTGTTTGAAATTCTGGTAATAGTCTACTTTTTTTAGCAATACAGTAATTGCACCTCTCAATGGGAATGCTACTCAGGAATAATGATCCTATCAAGACAAGGGAATATAGATTGTAGTAAAGGTTATGATGGTTTCTGTGAGAGGCTTAACATTGATCCTTTTAGCTATCTGATTTTCCAGGAGAGGGAAAAAAAAAACCCTAACAACTTTGAGTTTAGCATGTGATTTGGTGTGAAAATTCTTACGGGTGGTTTCAGAAGATGGAACTTGAAGTGAATTTGCTAAACTCCTTTTCTCCTCTCTCTTGTTTGATGAATACTTTTAAAAAGAAATGGATTTTTTTTTTTATTTCCCACACATTTTATGCTCTTCTCAGTTCTTTTAGTTTTTTTTTTCCTTCTAATGCAAGTCAAAACTGTTAGAGAAATCAAAAGTAAAAATCCGTTATGTTGAAAAGGCCATGTTGTGAAATACATCATAAACACGCTGTTAGAGCAGTGTCTCCTAATTAATGGAGAGAGCTCCTGGGAAACAGCAAGCCTGTAACACAGCTCAGCCCCCCTTTGATCCTCTGGTGAGTTTGTAAAATCGTTGCCCGCCTAAACTTGTCTGCAGCTTGTTACACATTTTATCCATCTGCCGCAAGAACAAAAATAAACCATTTATAATTCAGCTGAACTCCAGTTGTTCGGCATATCACTGACTGTGGAGTCTTCAGTAAGAGGGAGAGGATGGTAGGAAAAGCAAAGCGAAGGTGAAACAGAGTCAGGCACCCCGGAAAAGACATTGTTTTTGCATGTAGAGATTATGCAGGCTCTGGGTTGCAAGTTGCACAAGTGAGTTGCAGGTGTTACTGCAGATTGCTTCAGATTTTTTGGTGAAATACACATCAGTGTCTGTCTATTGTCTATAAACTGAAATCAAACCACTTGCTGGGGTTCCTAGGATTCAATCCAGACAAATGTCCAGGTCTTGGGTAGAGTTGTGGATGTGTACACGTGTGTGTGTCATGTTTTCCCCCAGCCTGCAGGCAACTGCTTGGTGTATGAAAGTTCATGTTCAAGTTCTATCTGCTGCTTCAGATGATTGAGTGACCACATCCAAGCTCTGCAGGTGGCTGTGGATCACTGCTTTACTTCCCTTACTAAAGCAAAATCCTGCCTTGAAAACTCCCTCCATCTCTATGGTTGTGGTATCAACCTCCCTGTGATGTTTGCCTGAGTGTGGTGCAGCCAGCCACAGCAACCAGAAGTGGGATAGCTCTGTTGGACAAATCAGGTGTTAGCTCCAAAATCTAATAACAAGAGGAGCTAATTACTCCCTATGCAAATTATGGAATTATTCCCTATGCAAATATCACGAGGCTATGTTCTGTTGATTTTTGGAACAGATCAGCACTTCATTTCTGCACCCATATGTTTTATCTCCATTGGTTAGCTATCACTCCTGTGTGCCTGCATCCCTCTGAGGGCTACTGCTGTCATGGATCTTGCTGCTGAGACAGAGGGAGAGCACTGTGATGTTCTCCTTTCATCAAAAACCAGAGGTTCATTTGCTCCTGCCTGTAAATAAATGACAGGTTAAAAATGTACCCAGTATCTAGCACTTACTCACCAGTGTTTATCTCCTTCCATGCCTGGGAGAATCTCACTGTTATAAATTACAAGTATCATCTCCTCCCAGTGACTTCTCTGGTGCTGTGATTCACCAGAAATCTGCATTTTGTTGAAAATGGGTTGTTTGAAGCCTTTAATCTCTTCTGGTCTATGAGAAAATCAGTTGCACAAAGCAGAGAGGCTTTGCCAAAGGCGGGGTTGGAAAGAAGAGAGCCAGTGAAGGGAACAGCTCACCTGGGAGGTGAGGCTCTGGCACTGTCTGTTCCTTGCCAAAGATTTAATGCATGGCAGGGAGCTTTACCTGGGTCCCAGGGGCTGAGCTGAGGGCTGGAGGCTGCCAGACAGATGCTGGAACAATCTGTGCCCTGAGCCCAGGGAGTTTGTGACAGCCACAGCTTCCAAAATGCCTTTGGTAACCCACACTCATTTACTGCCCTTGTTAGGGCTGCAATTCCCAGCACACACTGAAGCTGACAATAAACCCGTGGGAAGTGTCTGCAGCATAAATCAACATCACTGAACCAAATTATTTGGCACAGGTGTTTTAAAAGGTAAAGTTCTCTTAAGTCACTGATCTAATGTCTAAAATAGCTGCTCACCAAGCAAAGTGGGATCTTTCTAGTTTGTGCTCCATTTAAAGATCCACAACACTGATATTCCCACTACATTTCTCTGGAGATCTTTTCACAAAGTAATACACATTGCTGCTGAGCTTATTTTCTTGCAGTTATACTGTATTTACCCTTTTATACTTCGATTGCTTTTAGACCTCTCAATTCAGCAAGACATTGGTATTAATTTTTGACTCTTCTTTTTAGTTGTCTTTTAGTCTAAAATCTGCACCTATTTAATTCTTTCTTCCTAAACCCATCATCCTCTTTGTAGGTTTCTTCGTCTCAGAGTTCCTAAAAGAATGTCTGTCTTGTGATAATGTGGGAAGATGTATATTGGGCAAAAAGGCATGCTAACTTTCTGCAAGTTATGTTTTTATTTAGAGTTTAGATGAATTTTGAGAAAGCATCATATCGGGATGACACCAGTGCTTTTGTTAACTTGCTTCTGTTCCCAGTAATTTCATACCTATAATATTCCACCTCCTCTGTTCGGCTTTTTTTTTTCATTTCTATGAATGGCAAAACGACTCTGGGTTGTGGGCAGAGAGAGTTTCTTCACAGCCTTTCTGGAGAAAAGCATTTGAGATGGTTGTCTGCCACGGGCTGCTACTGCAAGCTTTGGGCCTGTCATTTTCACTGTTCAAAACACAATTCTCCCCCAAACTCTCCTCCCTTCAATTTTCTCACCTGGTCATACTAATGCTAAGGATGTGATAGAAATTTGGGCCAGGAGGTTATTTGAGATTTTTGATTGCAGGTTGTTTTGTACCTTTTTTTCCCCAGGTCTGTTGACAGCTGTAACCAGAATGTGTGCACTTCAAAGAGGTACTTGTGTTCCAAGGTTCTGTGTTCTTATTTTTATCTAAGGTTTAGCAATCGAATAAAAGCTTTCCAGATCTCTGCAGGAATATGTGCAATTTGTCCATAATTTCTGGATTTCTGGTGGTATTCTCAATGGGTAGAAGTGCTTTTTCCATTTTCCCCTCTCAGTTCTAGACATCTTACATAGATAGTGTGTCGACAGGTGTTGATGGACAAGCAATTTACTGTAATTTCTTATTCTGTAGCTCCCTGAATTATAAGTGACATGCTGGCAAAGCTGAACAACTGATCACCAGACACTGGCATAGTGTTAAACATGGCTTCTGAGGCTGCTCAGAACTTCCTCCAGCCACTGTCTTCTTGGATGTCTCAAATATACGAAGCGATCCAACAAGCGGGAGACTCCATATCTGCCTCACTGCTGAATTTGAGTGGAGTGGGTCGTAAGCCAGAAGAAGAGAGGACCCAGGACTTGGAGAATAATGGAGGCGTTTATGAGGATTATTCTGAGGAATCAGGTGATGAACGAGACCTGGACCTCTGGGATGAGGAGTATTTCTATCCTAGAGAAGATGGTTACATTGGAGGCCCTGATCTTGCTTCAGAAAACCTCCCTCAGGGCTCTGACATGGGTCCACAGAGGCAAAAACGGGTTAAAAACACCAGCACCTTGCCAGAGCAGTGCGTTGAAAGCACCAGGTCCTTGACAGCCAATGGATCCTACTGGACCAGTGAAGATCTCCAGCCTCCTGATCGGCTTCCTCCCATCACTGAGGAAGAAGGTGAGCCCTCTTTGAGGATAGGAGGTCATGAGCACAGCCTCAGCTTGGGTGGCTCCTTGAGCAGTGCTAATGGCAAGGCTTGCTGTGCAGGTAAGCAGCTGGCACGCGCCCTGACTGCGTTATCCAGATCTTTCTTTTCTGCTGTTGATTTGATTTACTTGCTAATCTGCTCATTATGTTCTGTATTGTCTCTGTTTCCCACAGCTAAAATAAAACTCCCCAAATCCCAAAGAAAAATCTAACCTCTCCAATTCTTCCCTCGTTTGTGAGACTAATCTCATTGGAAGAAGTGGAGATCTCCAGGGTGAAATGCTGTGTATTAGAAGGCAATCAGGCCCTGTTGCTGTGGCAAGGAGTGTTTTGCTTCCCCCCTTGTTTAGTTTCTGGTAGCAGGACCCTTCAAAGGGAATGTTTAGCCTTAAGCCTTTGCTTTGAGAACCATCTGCCTTTGCGTCATTGCTATTAAAGATATATATATATATATGTATATATATATATATATATGTAATCTCAAACCTTGTTTCTTTGTGCCAGGAATCTCAAGATGTTACTGTGCCATGTGCTGTGAAATGCTGTACGAAAAAGCCAGCCGTATCTCATGATTTTATGGATGAAAGGCTCCCAAATCGCTTTCCTCCCCTCCTACCACCCCCATAGGCTTTTCAAACAAGACTGAAGAGGACAGCAGGCAGGAGATTATGGGAAGGAGAACTGAGTTTGATATTTTCAGTTTTAAATAGGCCTAACTATGACTTCTGATCTTTAAATGACAGCTAGAGTGTTTGCAGGTGACTGTACCCAGGACTGAGTTTCAGCCATGCGACTTGTTGCCCACTCAGTGTCCCCACAGGCGTGGCTGGAGGTTTCCTGGGTCACAGGGGTGTGATGGAGATGTATGTCCTGACTACACCCAGGGAAAGCTGCAGTCCTGCTGACACCAACCTTGGGTCTTGCTGGGATAAAGCTGCTCTTTACAAGCATCCTCGGAACGGGGATAAGGGTGGAAATAGGATGGGGGGGACTGGGTTCTACAATATGGAGGAGATGAAGAACTTGAGGCTTACTGAGGATCTACAGAATTTGGCTTCAAATATCTTTTTTTTTTTTTTTTTTTCTCTCCAAGCAGGTGGTAGATGCTCTTGAAAATGTGTGTTTTATTATGACCAGGAGCTTTTCATCACTTTTGGCTTCTAGGGAAGTCTTACATATTTAGCCTTTTCTATGCAGACTGTGGAAGATCAGCCTGTTTGTTTTCGTATTTAACAGGAATATCAGGCTGAGAGGGTATAAACCTTGATGGTGTTCTTTAATGACTGTAAAATTAGCTCTTTTCTTTATTGCTGTTTCTCACTCTGTTACGGCCAGGGAGTAAATAATTAAAGAGCGCTTTTGGTCTAGCTGTTCTGCCTCCCAAACTGGGACTGCTTGTTTCATATTCCAAATGAAAGATTGCCAGTTCTCAGGTTAAATACCTCGGAGTTGTACCTCTTGGAGCCCAACCCCTACCTTCTGGTACCCCTACACATTGCCTGTGCAATATCCTGCCCACAAGGTTTGTCCACAGGCGCTGAGCCAGTGCTGCTGCAGGGCTGGATTTGCTGTGTGTGCTTGGATTACGTGACCAGTGTGTGCACAGAAGTCATGGAGCAGGGCACGAGGTGTCCATTCAGGGAGTGCTGGGGCCATGGATCCTCTTGGACAAGCGCTGTCCAGGGCCTCACCTTGTCTCCTGCAGAGCCTGTACCTCAGGAGGGGCTGTTGGAACAATTCACAGCAAATCCTGGGGCTCAGCCAGGTGCCTGAAGCATCACTCGTAGGGCATCCTGCTGTCTCTGGGCCTTGCTCACAGCAGGTGGGAGGAAAGGTGGTGAGCTCTCAGGGAAATGGGGCCCAGAAATGAGCTGCTGTCCCTGTCAGAGCTCTTTGTCACCTGCAGGCGTGTCTGTGGGGACATCTGAGAAAGAGGGGTCTTAGGAGTGGGTGATGGACCAGATGGAGTTTCCTGGTGAGACTTAGTGACAGACAGAGGCCAGAGTGACCCATCCCTGCAGCTCAAGGGAGGGTCCCTCTGGACCTCTCTCCCAGCTGGGAGCAGGTACCGGTCAAGCTGCTGTTCGACTCTCTCAATAATTTTTGGCTTTCCTTCTCCCTAAGATGCCTGGAGCCATTGTGGACTGGAATGCTGGTCCCACAGAGCTCCCCAGCACCTACAGTGCTGCTCCTAGAGCTCTCTGCTTCCACACCAAGCACTTCAGGGAGCACTGCATAGCTTTTTACACCTTAGGGAATGCCATTCCAGATGGTCTCAGATAGGCTTTAATCTTTTCATCTCTGCAATGTGCTGCACAAAGGGCCATCCAATGGTCTCAAGACTTCATAGTCATAAAAGTTGGCTGTTTGAGGGTTAGAGGGCTGGGAACTGATGCCTTTTTTTCTCAGAACTAGGGTGTATAATGGGAGAGAAAGTGCTGAACTGTGATTTGAAAATGTCTTCCACAGACCCTTTGATGTGGAAGAACTCGTTTTGCTCTTCTAAGTGAACTTTCACTTCCAAAACACACATGCTCTTTGTATTTTATTTTTCAACTCTTTATTTCCTCTTTTTCCTTTAGATTCATTCTCTAACATCAAGAGTGTGAACTCTTCTGATGGTAACCTAGACATGCAGAGAGACTGTAATACCCTGGCAACTTAAAATTTCAGTCATGGATTAAAATGATCAAGAGAAGATATTCGAGGTATCCTTATTTCTGTTAGCTTTTTACCTAACCCTAAGTGACAATGTAAGTGACACATGGACTTGCTGACATTCAGCAAAACTGTTCAGTAGCATCAAAACGAGCTTTGAACATTTTTCCTTCCATTTGGCAGTTTTTTCCCCCCCATTTCTGCAAAATACATGTTTCCTGTTTATCCTTGTATTCTTTTCAGAACATTGCATCTTGACTTTATTTCACTTAATGTACCATATTTCTCTCCACAATAGAATATTTTAAAGCTAAATTGGCACAAAACAGTAGCAATGCTGAATGCTTTTTGTTGCCATGGAAATATTTCTGGGTACTTACTGAAGACCTGGTTGCCAATAGTAATGTAACAGAGAAAATAGATATGCTTCATTTAGCAGCCACTGGTGATTAAAGAGCCACAGAAACCCATTACAAGGTCATTCCAATATATAGTTTATTTGGTTTAAGGGGAAAAAACCCTGCAGTCCTAGGTGAGAATAATTTTGTTTTAAAAGAGATGCAAAACAAAATCCAATAGATGTTCCCTTCTCTTAAACTGACAGCATGCTTCTGAGATGAAATAAAATAACACTGTAGTTAAAAACCATCATTACTCCTTCTCCTTTTTATCAAATATGTTTTTGATCACATTTTTGCCTCCTAGGAAATGTTTCCTTGCTCCCAGAGTCGATTTTCTTAGGCTCTGAAGCAGCACACATATTATTGAAGACCATTTTTAGGCTTAGGGATCTAATAAATTTTTTGAGCAATGAAATTCTTGGGTTTTTAAGTCAAACATCCATCAGACACCACGAGGCAGGTTAATCACAGGGTGCAGGTTTGGCTGCTGCCCAGTGCTGGTCTGTAATTAAATGATGCTAGTAAAGTTGTGCCGAGGTTTCAAACAAATGCAAGGAAAAGTTTTTTTTCACTTTGGATGCTTTTGATGCACGGTTTAATCCTGAGAAGGCAGCTGAGCAGGAAGCATTGCAGTGCCAGGTTTTTGGTTTAAGAAGTTAACGATGGCCAGGCAGAGGCTTCTGTGTGTGTGGATCGCTGCCACCAGTGGCAAATCGTGTCGTTGTGACTTTTGCAGGAACAGATGAACTTGCTCTCTCAGACCCTTGTCCACTGTCTAACCTCGGTGTTTGTGACAGAGAAACTGTCTTGCAGTGCAGAGCAGGGAGAGAGCAGCCTTTGCATCCCCCCACGGCTGAGACACTGCTGCTCAGCTGACTGGGGGTGGCTGGCAGCAGCGTGGCTGCCAGATCCACCATTGCACGTTTGGCTTAAGAATTGAAAAAAAACCAACAAAAACCCAACCAAACAGTGGAGCAATAAACCACATCTGAAAGTAGTGCACCGCAAGAAGAAGGGCAGAGGTGGCCAGTCCGTCTGCTTCCCAGCATGAATCTAAAGGGGACAAACCAGTAATAACGAGAGAAGTGAAGAACAGCAGTAACTGCAGAGAAAGTGAGGGCTTTAGCCCACTTCTCCCTCAGGGCCGTTTTTCTCTGCAAACAAAAAGCCAATGGGATCAGTAAGTTCTCAGTCTCACCAGACACTGCCCCGAAAAGGCACGGGGACAGACCCAGCAGCAGAGCTGAGCCTTCTGAAGCAGAGCTGAAATATTTTTGCTCAGCGAGTGCTGTGGTGGAAGCCTCCCAGGCTGTCTGACACTGCTCCCAGCACTGGTGTAACAGATAGGTGAGCACGGCACCTCCACGGCAAGGAGCCCTTGGAGATTTTTTTTTCCCCCCATCAACTGGACAATCTCAGTGACAGCTAAAGGTTGCATTGCAGTTGCACTAAAATAATTTTTATGGCTTTGGAATGCTAGCAAGTGTGACATCCCTGTCTAGATAGCTGGCTGGCTTTCCTCAGCACGTGTGTAAGGGGAAGCACACCTCTGAGGCTCTGGGAGTTTTTAAATCTAGAAAGCACTATTGCATTTACTTACCTTGGCCTCCAGCTTAACAGGGGTCATTGATTTTTGCCAGTAATTGCTGTAGTAAAGGAAATTATTCTTTCTGCTCTATATGAACACTCCTGACCTCAGTAAATGACCCTTCATATGGGCAGGAAATCCTAGGCAAGAAGCGAGGTTTCCATTAGGTCCTATAAACCCGTATAGCAAAATATACCCGTAAGAAAAAGATGTTGATTATGTGATAAATTAAATTTCTGCTTAAACTTGAGACTAAAATAGCTAGATGGCCAGTCTCCACGTTGGAAGTGAAGTGTTTATGAATTTTATCACCTGTCTCGACATGGAGCCAGCCAGTGTTCTAGCCAGAATGTAGCCCTATAAAAATCAGTGCTTGTGCTCCAAGAAGGACATTTAAAGAGGCTACACTGAATCAATACCACCACGAGGACTAAGGGAATGAAAGCAAAGGCAGACAGTGGACAAAAACACTTCAGAGAAAATACTCCTGGCAGCTTGAGTGGGACGAAGCACAAACGTGACTGGGGACGTGCATCTGGTCTCTGAAGAATGTGACACAAGCCCGTGGCTTTCTGAAGTGAAGTGCAGACGTGAGTTTGCATTGAATGCTTTCTCTCTGGGAAATTCAGAACCACTCAAAATGTTTGTGCACAAACTTTTGTCCTTGAGAAGGTGGTACAATGTTCCTACTTGTATTTAAAGTACTCCTTTGCAGTTCTGTCTCTTCAAATTTTCAAATTATAAGGGATCTTCATGCAGGATGCAACAAGTGAGTGGGGATGAGAGGACCCACCCTGAAAGGAGGGTGGATTGTGGCATGTCAGCTTTACAGATGGGGAAGTGAAGCCAAACAGTGGTTCAAAACACAAATTTTCAAAGGTGGTACCATTGCCAGCTCTGTCTTGGGCCTGTCAGCATTGCTGTTCATCCTCAGTCAGTGATTTTAGACTCAGTATCTTTGTCAGCCCACGGCAGATCAGTGGTCTGGGTTTTCACCAAGTTCCTTGTCTGGTGGGCAGAGCTTCCTCGTGGCATCTCCCTGGGGGCACGGGGAAGGATGCTCTGTCTGGGAGCACTTGTCATCTGCTCTTGTCATCTAGAAGGTTGCATAAGCTGTATGGACAAGGATTTATTTGAGAGGATGAAATGGATTTTGCCATTCAGTGCAGTTACAGAACAACTTGTGTGTGAGCGTGTGTGTTTGTGCATGTATTTTCTGATCCACTTTTGCTAAGTGACATCCTCTTCCCACTCTCCATATGGCAGTTGCGACTCCATCTTCCTCTGGGAAGGTTGTTTAGGACTCAAGAGACTTCATTTACCAATAAACAGCATCTTGGCAGCATCTGGGAAATGCTGCCTCTCTCCTAGAAACCCTGCCTCCTCACCTTCCCTCTCCTACTACAGGCGAGGCAGGTGTGAATGATCTCATTGTGTTGTGGTGGAGGTTACGTGCAGGCAATACTAGCAGCACTCTGTGCAGAGCTGGAACATAGTATTTCTGTGTGCTGACACTAGCAGTAGTACCGCTTGTCTTTTTTTTTTTTTTTTTGTGGTTTTCCTTTCCTGCTGCAGTTGTTGCTAGCTTGGCCTGCAGGGGCTTGGTGGAAGCACACATGATCCATCCCCGTTCCCTCCCAGCCTCCTTGCACTGCTTGACAGCCCAAAACCCACCAATGTAACCTTATATAAGATAGGATCACTCTGCTAAAAGGTGAGCTGCTGTTGAACTTCACCCTTTGCCAGAGAGGGGTGTGGATATGAATTCCTTGTGCCCCGTTAATTTTTGGCTGTTGTAATGACCTGGTGGCAGCAGCCGTCATTTTGAGTGGCCTCACAGACTCTTGAAGTAGTTTTAGTAACCAAGGGGAAAATTAATGTTCTGCAATGAAAGAAAATAGGGAGATTACAGTCATGGAGGTAAAACTGTGTCGTTTTAAAGACAGGGAATGTCACTGTTGGGCTCTGGGGGTCTTGCAGCTAATGAGGAAGGTGTGGTTGGGCTGTACCTCCACAGATGCTCTTTGTGGGGTCCTCGTGCAGTTTCCACAGATGGACTCAGGGACACTTCAGCAGTACCTATTTGTACAGCATGAATGACTCGGGTTGAATCTTAAATCAGTCCATAGCAAAATCTGTAGAAAATCCCTTCCATGGCCATGAAAACAGCTGATGCTCTCATGGCATCATTGCACCACCTAAAAGTTCCCTCATGTCCAGGCAGGTGCTCCCCTCCTGGAGAGCTCCAGGGATGAAGCATCCCTGAAGGGACTCATGAGGACTTACCCCCACAAGCTGGGTGTTTGGAGACATTTACCTCCTCAGGTTGAGAGAGATTCAGACTGCACAGTCTATACAGCATAATCGGTGTGGGAGTATTTTCTAGCAAATAATGAGGCTGGTGGTGCTGGAGAGAAAACCCTGGATTTGGATTAATGAGAGCCCTGTGGTTTGCTGGAGTTCTGAGTCGCAAGGTCAGTTTTGGGGGTTAGACTTATTGCCATAAATAATGTAGCTATAAAACCCTTGGGCCTGAGTTTTGCAATTGCCGGTTATTGATGTAAAACTGCAGCTGAGATACAACATCCTTCCCCAGGCACACAGCTGAGCTGCTTCCCATGCCTGGCCTCAGGAGCAAGCCCCTGTGTGGTGAACCAGCCCAGCCTCTTGCCTCAAACAAGAGTCAGCAGCCCCTTCCCTGTTCCTTTTGAACCAGGTGTGTTGGCCATGTGATTGTTAAATCTGAAACAAAGGGAAGAGGGGAAGGGCGGGAGGACAGAGTTGTCCCTTTTGGGTGACAGCTTCGGTCCTGATGGCATGAGAGTCTTGCTGCACCACATCCCCACCCACTGCTGCTCCCGAAGTTGGTGATTTTCCCAGGAGTGCTGTGGTGTTACAGCAGTGGTAAAGGGGGGCTGTGGTGAATCAACCCTCTGGCAGCAAACAAAGTTTCAATTAGAAAAATCAGAGGGAAAATAAATATCTGCCTTGTTGCAATGCTGTTGTTTTCTGTAGCAAATCCAAACAAATATCTTTTCAAGGGAGTTCATTTCCACACTGTTAATCAGCAAACAAAGGCTTGTGGGTGTGGAGCTGATGGTTGGGTGCTGTGAATGGTATGTGCATACACTGGGTCTCTGTGGAGCGGTGAAACTGCTTTGTAGAGGAGCAAAGTCAGTGACCTTTCTGGACATTTCCTTGGCCAGTTTGATTTCTGCTAGCTGAAAGGAATGAGTGCCAATCCAGAGAAGCTTCCTTAAATGTACTGGAGGAAGTTTAGGAAGTGACTCCCTTGCATTAGAAGATGTTCGTATCCAAGCCAAGTAAACAAATAGAAGAAGTGATGGATGGGGAACCTGAAGGAATTCAATGCACTGTGCTATGAAAGCTACCAGGAAAACTGTCATAAAAATAATACTGGTGAGGGGAAAGTTTTTTTCTTTTTTGTTGTTGGAAGGAAAGGACAGTGTTTTCTACTTCACCAGCCATTGGCATCCAGCAGTTTGTTTCGTTTCCGAGCCCATGAGCCTTTCCAGCCCCACACCCCAGAGCACACTCAGCTCCACCTGTGCTCTGCAGTGTCCCCAGTGTAACACGACATCTGCTGACAGAAGGTGCTTTTTGGCCTCTGCAGCTGCACGTTTCCTGCACACAACCTAACCTGAGCTGCCAGAGAGGTGCAGGCTGACTCGTGGATGTAACTGCATCCACACCAGGGGTTTTCCTGGCTTAGCAGTGTCTCCTACAGTGTGTAATCTTTCTTTTCTTCCACTCCTGCACAAATCCTGGGCCTGTGCTAATAGAACCCAGTAGCACAAATGAAGCCTGACTCATATTTGCTCCACGTGTAAGATGTAAAGTAGGTGATTGGGAAAATCAGGGATGATTGTGGTTCAGCCTCTTGGCTGCCATTTCCTGTGGCTACGGAAGAACCTTAGGCAGCACAGCGAGAGCCAGTTTGATGTGGAATCCCATGTTGCTATTTTTAAAATCCAATTTTGGGAGTAAGAAAGAAACAACAGGAAAATATGCTGGTTTTCATGCTGTTTCTGTGGGCAGCCCTCTATTTCTTTGCACAGCAGTGTGCAGAATTGGGGTGTATTGCTCTGACTGCTGTATTGTTTCATTGTAGAAGTGGTCAGAGCCAAAAATTTTTTTTTTTTTGTGATTACTCTCTTTTTTTGTTGTTTTGTTCTCTTTTCTTAAAAATTATTTTTGTTGGAAATATCCCCTGGTACAAAGGCTTCCAAGCTGTGATTCTCTCTGCCTGTATTGCATGCAAACACCCAAATGCACTCCCCTTGGGGAGCTTCCCAGTTGGTTTGCTCATGGAGTGAGGCCAGATGGAGAGGCAAAAGCAGGGCACTGTCTGTGGACACTTATCAGAGAGGGGCAAACCTCACCTTTAGCACTGGACACCAAATATTCCCTGGTTGTTAGACCTGGCAGGAAGGGGTGAAAACAAATAGGGGTGGGTGCAAGGAGAAATCCTCCTCAGCAGTAAAGGACCAGTGGGTGTTAGTCAGAGGTGTCCTACCAGTGTGTAGAAGCATGGGTCTACTCCAGCAATTTTGAGCACATTTGGGATCTAAGGGAATGGCTTGGATTGGGTGCCCTACTCCTTAGTCAAGCCTAAATCAGGCATTTGCATTATTTTGTGCGTCAGTTTGAATCCCCAGCTCAAGGGGCTGACAGTAAGGGCAGGAAGAAGACTCCAGACTGAAAACTACTGCAGAGCAGTAGCCATCTAGGAACTGATGGGAGCAACTCCATGTGTGTTGCTGTGTGTTCCCTGTACAAAATGTTCCTCCTTTCTCTGAGAAGATTTAACAAATCCTTTGTTTGCAGCAGACCTCTCCAGTTTTCCAAAGAAAAGCCCTTTTCTCTCTGTGCGCAGCTCTGGGTTTTGCTGAGGCAGGGGCTGTTGCAGATCATTGTTCCTCTCTGTCATCCTGATCATGAAAATTTTAAGGCCAGGCCTGTGTGACTCTTTCTGTAAAAGCAAAGAACATGGCAGCGAGTGCTCCTGGGATGCTCTGAGTGTATGCATTATGCATAGATGTACTGATATTGTCTTGGTTATGTGATCAAATGCATTCCTTTTGTGTACTACTTCTGCTTCCTTCAGGGCTGGTGATGTTCCCATTGAAACTCTCGCTGACTTCTGTAGAGCAGAATCAAAATCTCTAAGACAAAAGTGGATGCACAAGGGCAGCATTAAATGTGTAGGAAAACCAGAAATTTGGCATTTGGAAAGTTTCCATTGTTCAGCCGAAATGACTGTTGTTTGTTGTTTTTTTTTTTTTAACAGGCAGGCAGACAGGATATATGCAGTACCTCTATATTTCACACCTACATGATGTATTTTATTCGGTAATTTTTTTTCTTGGGTAAGCTTAGAGCAAATGATAAGTTATTCTTTATACTTGGTAACACTGCAGAGAATTCTTGAATTATTTATTTCATGAGTTTTAGCTTGGTGTATTTGGATGCCTGTAAGCTAACTTTGTAACTGACTGGGTGTTTGAAATTTCTAAATAAATAGTGGTAGTTTGAAATACCTTGCCAGAAAAAGAGGTCACCCTTCTTCTTCCCCCACTGTCTCCTCTGGGAAAAAAAAAAAAAAATTAAAAATCCCACATGCCTCCTTAGGAGCAGTGGGAAGCTGATTTGTAAAACAGATGCTGCATAGAAGTAATTGAGTTGAAGTTGCTAGAAATATGTATATGCTACACAACATCTGCAGATCTCAAGATGTATTCATTATCTCCCCAGAATCTAGATTGTAATTATGGGCCCTTTATTTAAGTTTCCATGGTGATACAGAAAATGCTTCCCCTTGTCCTTTGCTAATCAGGACACTTGTGTGTTTGAATGGTGATCGTTTTCCTTTCCCCTGGGTTAAGTTACTTTTATTAATACAGAGATATTAAGTTGACACGGAGCTGTCGGCTGCTCAGGCAGCGATTCAGCAGCAGACTCATCAGGCATTTGCTGCAGATTCCCCAGTGCCACCGTTTAATTAGCCTGTGTGCTTCCAAATGTTTGTGAGGAATAGCAGCCACTGTCATAACAAGTGATGCAGTCGTGCCTTGGGGATTGGGGAAGCTGAAATCAAAGTCAAGCAGCCAATAATATATCACACCATGCCAAGCTTTTCTCTTCTGTCCCCTGACCCTTCCCCTCCTGCCCTAGCAAAAGGGCTCTGCTGTGTTTTGCAGGGAGTTGCAGGCGGGTCAGTGCCCTGACAGGAGCTGTCCAGGAGTCCTGCATCCACGTGGCCTCTGCAAAATTTCTTGTAATAATCAGAATTTCGCATTATGTTAAGGCACATTTATCTAATTTTACAGTCTCATGCCGTAGACCCAGAATTTTAATGTTACAGTTGTTTGAGAAAAGGGTGAAAGGTGCGGTTTAATTACTAAAGATGTTATTTTACACAGGATTTTTAGAAAGTTGTTTGAGTGAAATGTGGACTTGTGGTTAAGCTGGGATAATTTTTTATTTTTATCTTAATCACCCAAAAGATATACATGTATAAACAGAACTTAATAGCATTTGCTGAGCAATTAGACACATTTTGTAGAGCTTACCTGAGCTGCAGGTGGAAATGCAGGTAGTCGGCTGTAAAGGAATGTTTATTTTTATATGTTTTGATTATTTGACTAGATCACATTTAGGCCATGGGGTTGTTACAGCTTGAAATAATTTTTATCTAAGAAAATTTCAAAGAAGGTTATTTTTAATAGCTTACATAAAAGTAATCAAATTTTACAACAGCTGGTCACCGACCATTTACAAACTAATGTTTAAAATTTTTTCACTTTTGTCAGAGGAGGAACACAGCTTTTTCCCTCCAACTGGGAGCAGTTTTCCAGCAGGATGAGCAGGTTTGTTGTCAAACTGTGGCACACCAGACTAGAGGTGGTGGCATGAAAGGGGCCAGCTTCTGCTGGCATCAGCTGGCTTTGGTGCTCTGCCCTGGGAGAAGAGTGCTGCCTCCTGTGCAGCAGCAGGTGGATTTATGGAGCTGTGACAGCACTTGTCATTAAGTTTATACTGCAGATTTTTAATAGACCTAGCAGAGTGTGTGAAAGCAGGTCCCAGTCTCTTCACCTGTGGCTGATGTGAGATTTGAGGCAGTGGAAGGTGCTTTCCCTCCCAAAACGGGAGAGCCTCTCTCTCCACTGCTCAGCTGCTGGAGTTTGCCATGGAGATTATCAAAGCGAGTCTTGGCAACCAAATCACGCCCTTCGTGCTGCAGAATGAGCAGTGGCCTGACCACACTCCACAGCTGGGCTGTTCACACACAAATCCGCGCGCACAGCGGCTGCTGCTGTCCCACCGCTCCCAACATCCTGCTGCTGTGCTCCCCTGGTGCTGCTGGCAGGGACATCAGCAAAATGCCTCTGTGTTTCCATCCTGACCAAGCCAGGCCAGGTATGTATAGCATGTCCTGAGCTCTCCTTCCCCCATCTGAAGGGTGCTCAGCACTAATGAGGGTACAGCCACCCCCTATGCACCGCACGTGCTGGCAAGGAGGGCAAGGGCAGCACGGGGACGTGCTCAAATGTGTTATCTTCACTTTTAAAGGTTAGAATTTACATTGGTCTCCCGAGCTCGTCTGCTGCTGGCAGATGGAGTCAGCAGTGCCTGTTAGCCACGTGCCGTATTTATGTGTTCGTGGCCCTACCCTGAGCAGGTTACATCTGAGTTGCTTTTTCTGCACCAAAGAAGTTCTCTCCCCACCTCTGCAGGGACTGCAGGGGAGTGGAAGCATGAAAAAGTTTTCAAGTCCTTTGTTTACTGCTTTGCCTTCGTACATGCAATGATTTTACCAGTGGTTCTTCTGTGTGTTTGACTTTGTGTTTAGCTCTGTTAAAAATCTTCATTAACAACAAAAAAAAAAGGTTAACATGCAGAGTTGAGCAGGGTCTAATAACATGTAAATGTTGCTGATACAATGTGACATCACCAAGATTAGCTTTCCAGAGGTTTGAAGAAGCAGGTGATTCTCCAGTTCATGCCCCAGTCCTCCCTAAATCCTTGGTCACTTTTTCTCCCCAGAGGGTGCACCTGAGAGTCAGGAGTGTGCTGTGTCCTCTGGCTTCTTGGCCAGGGGCAGCAGGCTCTAAAGCACAAGTTGTGTTTTTCTCCCAGTGAACAGACACGGGGAGGAGGGTGGACAGGCAGCATCTTCAGGCAATAACCATGACGTGGTTAAACAGTTCGAGACCTCTGTGTCACGGTCACAAAGTTTTTGATCAGAGGTATCTGAATAAAAAGCAGGTGTGGAGTGTAGACCCAAATTCAGCCACTTGCCCTCCAGCCACAAGGAGCACAGGACAGAGGTGTCTGAATGCAGAGGTGCTGCTTGCATGGAAAAAGGTTAAACAAGTTGGAGTCTGAGATCTGTAGCCTCAACACAGAGAGGTTCTTTTGTTATGCAGAGCAAGTCCTAGTTCTTCCATTCTCTCTTACTAAACTCGGTTTCCTGATTTTACCTGCAGCTAAAATACTTAGAGGGAAGTGTCCAGGTCCAAGACTTTGTGAAGTTCATCAAGATGTTTCCTTTAATTGCATATTGTTATTGAATTCTGTTTCCTTAACCCGCAGGGATTCTGATGGATTTTTTATTGGAAATTTTTCCAGAGTAAAGACTGCAGGACTTGGTTCTAATTATTTTTTATCTGTGCCACGTAAGTCATCTCTTTAGCAAGCCTTTTAGCAGAAGCTGAATGTCTCCTTTTGTAACAACTTCACAAATACAAGGTGAACATTGAATGAATTATGCTGTATCATTTGCCAGCACATACGCCAAATGTCAGGCAATGACAGAAACTAAAAATTTATGGCACTGAAGGGAAGAATTTTATGATCTTCCATGGACTAATGTAATGACTCTTTTATACAAACAGAGATGAAATGCATTTAAAAACATGGCTATTTAGAAAATTGGCCTGAACACATTCTAAAATCTGGAGAAGTTCATTAGAGGGAAGAGCCATAAAAGTGCCCTTTAGTTCAACAGAATGTTTTAATTTTGAAATATAATTGCTTTAATTTAATGCACCCTCCAATTAGATCATTTGAAGATATGTCTCTCCATCCAGCTCTTCTGGTACAACACAGTGCAGAGCTGCTCTTACTTTTATTTTCAGAGGTACCTAGCTGGTGCCACGATCACAAAACATAAAGATTTGTGGATGTAAAGCCATCATTGTGCCCCAGGGGTGTATCACACAGCTGGGTGTTCCAGCTGAGCAGATCCTCTGGGTGGGAGGGATGAAGGATCTTTTGCCGAGTCCAGACTGGGATCACGGCGTGTTCAGACTTTGCCTGAGACTTCTCTTCTCCTTGTGTACTCTTAACAGACCTTTTACTCACATTGCTGGTAGTTTTCATTTCTTACATAATCCAAAATCTATAGCAAACTCAGGCACACAGTGAAGCTGAGCATCTTGGAGAGCCCTGAATAACTTCTCTCCCACTCAGCCTTGGCATACGGCAAAGTCTTCTCACATCATGTTCTCACAGGAGAGTTTCCTTGACCTTCTGTTTCTGTTTTCACTGTCGTGACAGTCTGCACTTTGGACTCATTTTAGCTTTAACTTTTCACCTGTTAAAAAATCTTTATAGTAACCTGAATAGATCTTGGAGTGCACACAGCATGAAGGAAGTGTTTGGAGGATGCTCTGGGGAGTTGAACGGGCTCGAATGCCAGCTCTGCCCACAGCCTCTCTGCAAATCACCCTGTTAATAAAGAGCCTATTTTAGTTCTGGAAACATGGAGCCTTCTCAGACTATTACCCAGCATGTGGTAAATTAAACAAACTTGGCCTGATTGCATAATGTCACTTGAAATTTAAGATCCTTTTTCTCTTTAACCCCTAAAATTTACAAGCCATTTTTGTTTAGATTTATTGTAGTTAGATAATGATTCTGCTCCTTTGAGGCTCTTCTAGAAAGATTTTTAGCCCTCTTTTGGTGGGTAATCTCAAAATAACCAGGGGCAGGAGCACTGCTTGGTCTCCCTGCGTCAGGTTTGTCTCAGTGCAAGGGGTGCAGGGGTACTGCAGAGTGGTTTGGAACTGGGGCTGCAGCAGGGGCCAGGCAAGAGGATTGCTGCTGTGTAAGTATGCCTCAGTCCCACTAAGCCATATCTCTGCTGTCTTATAGGAAGAGGGGTTTGAAAATCACTGCTTGTAGCCAGGAGGATTTCACGACCAGACATATCTAGACCCATGCTGAAATGCTTTCCTCCTCTGGACGATATTTAAAGAGGTTCTTAACTTTCACCATGAGTTTATATACAGTCTAAAGAAGAGATCTATTTTTCTTTCAAAGAAAATACATGCCTTTTTTTTTTTTTTTTTTTTGCGTGGAAGCCCAGTGATTTCTTGAAGTTGGCAGAGAAAACTTGGCCTTGGTCAGCACAGGTAATGGGCACATGTAAATTCTTCATCTGTGTTTCTTGCTGGTTAATGAACTATGTGATGTTAATTTAGCAAGATCTACCAGGCCCCATCTTTTAACTCTGGCATTGGGTTTTAGGAAGTGATGAGACCTCTCAGGACATTTCTTTGGCACATTGTAATGATTCATAGTACTGAGAGATTGTGTGTCATTGAAAAAAAAAGAAAGATACTGTAAATTAGCCAGAACGTTTGCCTGCCAGTGTGAGGAGGGACTGCACGATATTTTCCAGCTTGGTTTTCAGTGTTCTATGTGCCAAGCATTCCTTGTATCTTTGGAGAGATGCTTCCATATGCCAGTTCTTGTTAGGGTTCTATTAGGAGGTCATGCTCATCCTTTCACCTGACAGAACTCACGGTTTCTTCACAGCCAGTTCTCCCACCCTGAACACAGACTTTTCTGATTTATTGGTGATTTCTGTTACCCAGTATCCCCCTTGCTGCCTTCCTGGATTGTGAACATGTGACCCGAAAGGGAAAGTTTGGGAGACAGGATTCTTAAGAAAAATCACACCTTTTCATTGTACAGTACTATCTGCCCTTAATTTTAGAATTGTCTGCTATTGCTCTGCAGGGACTCTTGGCTAATTAAAGTTCAGATAATGCTGTCTCAGCCTCTGTCCCTGATGCTGTGCTGTTTATTCATGTCAGGTATTCATAAGACGGTTGACATTTTCTTCCTTAAAGATCTCTCAGGTAAATTACAGGCATTTTACTGCTTTGACCTTTTCCTTTACAGGAGGAACTTTTGTTTTCAACATTTATTTTGTGAATATAGTGTTGGAACGGATGTAATTGGAGAGATGTAGTTGTTCTAGTCTGCATAGTCGGGCTATTACTCGTAATGATCGTCTAATACTGGTATTTATACGTGATTATCTCTTACCAAACTGCTTCAAATTTAAAGAAAAAGCCAGACTGTTTCACTGATTGGTTTGGGTGAATCACCTTTTCTCTGACTTCCCCTGAATACTACATTTGCTTTCCCAACACATTCATTTTGTGCCTGAGTCTTAGGGAGATGGCTTGCTCTATTAATACATTTCTGGAGTTCTCCTGCTACGGGTAGACTTTTATGGCTTTAATGTAGTTTTTGAAAATTCCTCTATTATTGATCTAGATATTATCCCAGCAGGAGTCAAACCCACAAGACAATTGTGTGAGGATAATTTCTTACTACAGAAGCATTTTATTCTGAAAGCCTGCTGTGTGGTGTGTGCTTTGATGGATGACCCACTGTTTAAATGTGTATTAGACATTGGCTTGCTAATTAAATGCCTTAAGGAGTGCCTGTATCCATTCAGTCTCAGTAAATGCATGGAATTTCTGTTATTTTATTTCTTGCTTATGCTCTTATGTTGACTTCTTTCTGTTTTCTGACTTTGTTGAGAAGAAGGGGAGTAATGGCAAAAAAAATTAAATTACTTTCTACCCTCACTCAAGACTTTCAGCTCAGGGCAGAGATGAGGCAATGAGGGCTCTTAGTTTCAGGACGAGGTCTGCCAGATGGGAGGATGAGGAGGAGGAGAAGAGATGGGTTTGGCATTTCAGAAGGGAGTGAGAAGAGCACTCACCTGGCATTTGAGAGATGTGAATTTGGATCCCTCTTTGCTCCTGAAGGACCATCTCCCATGAGGAAGAGGACCATAATTACAAAGCTGTGAGATGCTCTCAGACTTCTCGGTTGAAGTGCCTGTGCTTGAAGCATTTTACTGGGAGGGAGAGTGTGAGATAGTTCGTAGTTGAAGAAAGGGGATAAAGTTATTCTCCTAATTTCTGAGTTCTTAAATTGAAAGAGCAGCCAAGGAGAGGAGCAAGGACTTCTGTTCACCTGCAGGAAATATTTCCTGAATATAATCCCCACTCCCCTCGTTGGATTTTGTGGGTGTGTGGAGCAGATAAACATCAGAAACAGCGTATTTGCTGCTAAGGCCAAACATAGAATTTCTTCTACTGAGAAAGATTTGGTCTTTTTGTTCTAAGACAGAGGGATGTGTAGAGAATCATAGAATGGCTCAGGTTGGAAGGGACTTTTAAAATTCACCTAGTCCAATCCCCCTGCCTTGATCAAGTTACTCAGAGCCCCATCCAGCCTGGCCTTGAACACTTCCAGTGCTGGGGCACCCACAGCTTCTCTGTGCCAGTGGTCTCACCACCTCATAGTAAAGAATTTCTTCCTTATATCCAATCTAAATTAACCTGTTTCAGTTTAAAACCATTACCCGTGTCCTGTCACTGCAGGCCTTGCCAAAAAGTGTCTCTCCATCTTTCTTATGATCCCTCTTCAAGTACTGAAAAGCAGCAGTAAGGTCTTCCTGACACCTTCTGTTCTCCAGGATGAACAGCCCCAGCTCTCTCAGCCTGTCTTCATGCAAAAGGTGTTTCAGCCCTCAGACAATTTTCATGGCCCTGCTTTGGACCTACTCTAACATGTCCATGTCTTTCTTGCATGAGCCAGTCCCCTCAGGACCCTGGAATGCATCTCATCTGGTGCCATGGACTTGTGTATGTCCAAGTGCTTCAGAGGGTCTCAAACCTCATGTTCTCTTAAGATGGGTGGGACTTCATTCCTCCAGTCCCTGCCTGGAGATTCAGGGACTTGAGAGATGTGGGACAAGCAGTTGACAGTGAAAACTGAGGCAGGAAAAGTTGTTGGACACCTCAGCCTTCTCTATGTCAGTTGTCACCAAATTCCCTATCTCATTTATTAGACAGGGAATAAAAACATTGATTTGTTAAACAAAAGCAACCAATAGTTTTCTATTAAACACAGTAATTAATACTGTTTTTAAAAATTTTAGTTGGAGACCAAATTTGAAAAAAGAGATTGTTCTTTAGTAGTGACCTTTGTAGGAACAAATGAAGACATGGCCCATCTTGAGCAGGGGAGTGGACAAGATGACCTCCAGGGGCCCCTCCAACCTCACCTCCTTCTGTGAAACTTTAAACCCCAAATAACTCTGTTTGCAAAGGAAGTTGTTATGTTTTCATTGCTGTCATCAGCTGTCTGGAAGCACAACTCATTCTTTCACTGTGACTGCTTTTTGCTTATTTGAAAGAGATGGAGGCAGGATCTCTCTCTCCATGTTCCTGAAGCTAGGCTCATCATGAGATGCATTAGGAGGAGGAATGTCCCTGGTTTTCTTCTGAAAGTGCTTGCAGGACACATCCAAGGCCAAATCATGATGTTATTTTCATCTGTGTCCCTGGACATGTGATTATCTGTGCTGTTCCATCCAGAGAGCTCTCAGTGGTGCTTTCAAGTAGAGAAAAGCACCCCGTGTTCATAACAGAGATTTCAATGGTGTAGAAAAGGAATCAGTGGTGTGAAACAGAGAGGATTATTTTATTCTCATTAATGAACCTTACTCTAGTTCATGGAGTAAGTGTGTGTAGGACAAGATGAATTAAAACTAATAAAAGCAGTTCGGAAAGTAGGTAACACATTTCCCCTCAGTTGTCCTTAGGACAATTCAGCCCAGGCATGGGATCTGGAGATTCCTAGATGATTTTTGGAGCTGGTCATGCTCACCTAAGCTCTCAGGGATGGGTGAGAGGGTAATGCTGGCCCTCTGTTATGGCTGGCAAGCTGCTTTTCTCACCAGCACCATGCTCTTGAGGACAGTGCTAGCTCCTGTCATCTCCTCCTTCTCCTGCACAGGAGGAAATTGTGATACCTGTTCATCAGGCCTCTGCTGTTCTTTTCTGTAGTTTGACCTGTGTTTTCATGGAAGAGATTGCTTTGGGGCTGCACTTGAATATTCCAGACACTCCACTGATACTTGCATTTGGTGGATAACTTCTTCAAGTAAAGGCAACAGGTTTCTCAGTTCAGGATGGGGTGAGAAACAGCCATGTCCCCTCCATCAAATGTGATTTAAACAGGATTGGTTATTTTATTGGTTCAGCGCTGCAGGAAACAGAAACTGTCTCTTGTAAGCACTGGAGATTAGGGAAAAGTTAAAAAAAAAACAAACAAAGGAGAGAAAGGCACATTTTGGAAGGGGGAAGAATTTGTTCTAATCCCTCTGAAATTATTTTCTTGCTGAAAATTGTTAGATCTGGATGGACTAAGCCAACTGAGTTACCAAGACAACCTCTCCTATCATGAAGATGACCGTGTATCTGTTGATTCAAGAACAACAACCAGGAGTAAGGGCACTGGGCAGCACAAAGGGCCTAGGATGGAGCCCAGAATTGGGGATGGTGTCAGCCAGGCACACAGGGAAGGACGTCTGGAAATGGAGACAGCATTTGCCAGCCAAGGATTGGAAGTAAACGATGCTACTGACAGCTCATCGGCTTGGAGCCCTGAGGTACGGTGAATTGTCATTTATTACACACGGTGAAAGCTTTTGAAGGATATTGGGGGCCAAAAAAGGTTAGAGGAGAAATGAAGTGAAAAATTGGTCAGCACAGCACAAGGTAACAGTACTCCTGTGTGCTTGTGTGCATGAGCATCCACCTCTTCCTTTGTGTTTCCCCTTTTTCTGGTATTTCACCTCTCGCTACTAAGGCTAATTCACAGAAACTCTTTCTTTGCTTGATTTCTGACTGCAGTCTCTGAACTGAAATTGGAACTTTAGCTACCCAGCAGAATTTACTGCCATTTAGCAAAGAGCTCTCTGTGGTGACCTGGGGCTTGGTCACTGGCTGTATGGCACGGTGTATGTCCCAGGACACGGTACGTGGTCACTGGGTCAGATCTGGGTCTTCTTCCAGGTGGTTTCTGTTACTTAGGTGATGGAAATCATCTGGAAAGCTGGAGGCAGCTGGTGGGGGTGGCCTGTGACCTGGCCAAGTGACCATAATCTTGTCCCCATTGATACCAGGCAAACTTTTAAGGAAGGAGAGAACCTGAGTTTGCGTTCTCTTAGTTCTGCACTTTAAGTTTGAATCCTCAAGGAAACATTTCAGGTTTTAAGGCATTATCAACATCTGAGGACTTTGCATCCCCCTTTTCTCTCCTAATCTCTCTGCATGATGTGTTGATTTTCATTATTTTACCGCAGGATTAAATTTCTGGAAAAATATCAGCCTGCATCAGACATATTAAAAGAACAGCACAAAGGTCATATCTTCTGCCTGAGTTAAAAGAGAGCTGTGGAAATCCATACATCCATCAGACTCTGAGCAACAAGGCTTTGAGGGAAGGTCCCTATCCTCGGAGCAGGCTGCCTGCAGCCAGTTCAAGGATGGAATGCAGCTCCTTGGTGCAGATGCTCCAGCCCTAAGAGGTGTTTGGAGCAGCATTTTCCTTTGCTGCACAACCCAGTCCCACAAAACACCCCACACCACATGGGAGCTGTGTGTGGCAGCAGCCTTGCCCTCTCTTTGCCGTGTGCCTGTTTGCCTGCCCGTCTGAGGCTCATTTCTCCTTTTCCACGTTTGGTGTGCTTTGCCACGGTTCACGTGTGCCGCAGTGTCTCCAGTGTCCTCTTGTGTTGCTTTGGAATGCATGGCTCGTTTTGCCCCTGGTGTCTACATTTTAAAAATGCAAAGAAGGGTTCCAGCATACTGGAGCAGAAATGCCCAAGACACAGTTTATCTCTTACAAGCAGCTTCTCATTCAAAGGTATTGTGTGGATTAATGAAAGACTTTTTATTGCAGGAACTAAATGTTCTGACATGCCAGAAATGTCCAAGTGTTATTATGCTCCACTCAAAGGACCTCTCTTTAGAGACAGAAATGGTAATTTTATGCCCCTGCAGTGGAACCACAAGTACCATTTCAAGCCTTGTCCATAATTAGCTGCTCTTTCAGGTTTCTCTGGCAGAAATGGACTTATTTTACTTAGTGAAGTGGATGCTGGCTGTCCTGAACGACCCGGTTAGACGTACAGTATCAATCAGGATACTTGGCTTGGCCTCTCAACAACTGTGCTGGGAAGAGGGAAAGAAAGATGTTCAGATGAAGCATTCTAAATCCCAATCTTTCCTTGGATTCCAATTCAAGTGTCTGTATAACCAACACATTTGCAAAGCACTTCTAGCCCAGCTGGGCTCCGAAAGCAGAGGGGAATTCTGTCAATGACTTCCACTGAAGGAAGATTTGTAGGTGTGGAGCAAACCTGCATGGAGGCGAGTTGTGGATAGCACAGTGCTCTCAGGAAGGGCCAGCCTGTGAGATCTCCAAAGCTTGGTTTCCCATGGAAAGCTTACTGCCAAGGAGTTTGGCATTTCTCTTTCCTTCTCAGCCTCCAGTTCATGCGGTCTTCTCTGCAGTGGATCTGGCCACAGCTCTAGTAGCACAATTTCAGATTTCCTGAAATCCAAATCTTTTCTAGCTGTTCGGTCAAAACGCAGATACCTGACCTTTACTCTGCCCTACATGTTGCCAGAAGGTGAGATACCAGCCCTGTTGGGGCAGGAAAGTGTCTCTTGGGTTTCATTCCTGTGGGTTTGTGCTGATGCATGGGAGTTCACATTCTCCAGCTCAGGCATGTAGATGAAAGCAAAGGTTTGCCTCAAGCACAGTTGTCTCCACATCTTGCAGCAGTCCTTGAACATGCCTTGATTCCATCTCCTCAATAGGCAATGCACAAATAAAAGTGGGAAGAGATGAAAATGTGGAGGGAAATATGAATCAAGCACAATCTCATTCCATATTAAATATTATTTCATCAACCAGACAGAAATAACTTGACTGCTACACAGGAGCACTTAACATTTTCATAACACCACGCTCTCTCCAGGCAACCTGGCCTGCCTTGCATTTTTGTTTTTAGCAGCCTGCTGTTCATACAGAAGGGTGTTTTTGTAGCCAACCAAGTAATTTTGTGTGTTGTTCTCCCTTTGACATTACTTCTGCAAGACGTACAAGGGCAGATCTCTAATCTCAGACTTTTGTGTTCATGTGCACAAGTCTTAAGCACCTCTGAAAATGTGAAAATCTGGAGCTTTGCATGTCATGGCAGATGAATCTGGGCACTTCAAAAGTAGATTGATAGGAAGTAAACAAAGATTTTGATGTTTATCCGAGGCCCTGTTTGAGACACACCACCCCAGACACTTCTGAAGGGACTTAAACCAGACGTCCCGTGGCCCATCATCTGTTCTCTGAACAAAAAGATTCCTGTGTTGGAAAGAAGTGTTACTTGAAATGTGAAAAGAAGATAAATGTTTGAGGAGGAGGGTGACTCAGATGCTGGTGACAGGCCTTAATTCACCTTCTGGCTATTAACCGAAAATCTTTCCCTAGTACAGTGTATACTCATGTTTAAATACAAATCATTGATCACTATAGCAACCCCTTTATCACATGAAGCACATTCTAGCTCTAAGATAAAAAAGCACTGTTGAACAGAAACCCACACGCCCACTCAGCAAAAGGTAAGGTGAGCATCCATGGCTTTATCTTGTCTTATCAAGATGGTTTTTGTTTTAAATGTAGGTAAAAGATTGTGTGTGAATTGGTCTGCACATGTTGTGATTGTTTATTTTGAATTTTTGTTCTGAATGTATTAGTACCCAAACTGAACAGAAGGAACAGATGCTTCTCTTGCGAGATTTTAGAAGGGTATAAAGAATCAATGTGTATTTAATCAGACTACTTTTACCCATTATTATTGCTTTAGCTGTAGGAAAAGTATTGAATTATGGGTTAGCATCTAAAAATGGGATTTCCGTTCCACAAGAAATTCTGACGTGGTGATTTTCTCTTTAAATTGAACACAATGCTTAATTTTTTAAAAATTTCTAACAGAACACAATATCCAAAAAGTTAGCAGATTTGGCTGAACTGCTAGATTTTGAAAATGTAAAAAATCCACCTTGAAAAAAATTCCAGTATATGTTCAAAGTAACAGGTTAAGTAGGTCAAACTGTTTTGTTAGTGCCTCAAAATTGACATGAATGAAATGTAAAAAACCCTTTGTTTAGTTTTTCTCTAGGTAGAATGTTTGCCAAATTAACTGTCTCCTGCAAAACACTTAAATATTGATGAAACTTTTTGTTGGAAACGTTTCAACAAGTGCTGTTGCTTCCTAGAGCGTATGGGGACTATTACACAGAATCAGGCAATTAACTATCATTGGCCTTTCCAGAAACAGTGGGATCCATATTTCACACAACAACTGCCTGCACCTGCAGGCACCAGTGAGGAGAACAATTTCTTTTTGAGCTGGAATCACAGAGGCAGTTGAACTCAGTGGAGGTTTTACTTCTTCTTTCTCTTTGCAGGAACACAACGAAGTGAACAGTGTGCCAGCTCATCATGGTGCCCACGAGCCCATCTGCAAATGTGGTGACCTGGATGTCATCTTCACCTATAAATCCTCAAGTCAAAAGCTGGTAGCCACTGTCCTGGAGGCCAGGGACATCCCGGACAAGGACCGCAGTGGTGCGAACACCTGGCAAGTGCACGCGGTTCTGATGCCGAGCAAGAAACAGAGGGGTAAGACGAGTGTGCAGAGAGGACCCATCCCCATCTTCCAGGATAAAATCACCTTCAGCAAGCTGGAACCACAGGAGCTGAGCAGCCACGCCATTCGCTTCCGCCTCTACGCCGTGCACAAGATGGTTGGGGAGAAGATGATGGGGGAGCAGTTGTTCTACCTGAGCGGCATCAGCCAGGAAGGGGAAGTGAAGGTGACGCTGCTCTTGGAGCCAAGGAGTAACCTGAGTGTAAGTTTGATGAAAGACAGATGGAGTTCATAAAATTGTTTGGTTTTTGGTGAACAGGGTGCTCCTGAAGTGTTTCATCCAAGGCTGTCAGTGTGTGACTGGTGGATCTGACCTGCTGTCACTTAAAAAGTTATCAGTAAGGGAAAGCACAGGGCATTTCTTCCCTGTGCAGAGCTGTGCTTTATTAACAGTAGCTCAACTAGCAAGCTTACACAAAATCATGTGGATCTACTACCTCTGCAAGAGCCATCACATGCTGTGCCATTCAGAAACAGTAGGTTGGTCTGGGAACCACCCAGGCATAATTAGTCTTAATTTCAACAAGGACAGTGGTTCTTGTGCACCACTGTGTAGGTACTGCCAGTGCAGGAGCTACCTCATTTGGCCCTAGATACCAGCTTGTGGATCTCCACACTCTGCAGTTTCCATCTTGCCAGAAATGCTTAGTAATGTTCCTCTACATGACAGATGGAAGGGGAGAGGTGGGTCATGTGAAGAGGAACTGGCTGTGCTGCTTCATTATTTTCCACGCACATCACAGTTGTATCCAGCTCTGGCTATGCCAATCAATTTGTGTGGATGAGCTCTGTCATGATTCATTGTCTACAAAAAGCTCAGAGAGAGGCTGTGCACGTGAAGTGAATAAAACATCGTACTCCAGGTGAAGAGGAGAATAGAGAAAGCATTGTGGTAGCAAGGAAAGAAAGTAAGAAAATGCACAGTAGATGGCCAGAAACTGCCAAACTGAAAAGTGTATTCCATCCAAAAGCCATTATTAAGGAGATGTACTGAGTATTCGTGTAGTAGGATGTTTGCTTGTCTCAGAGGCTTTGATTTACACTCGTGATAACACTTCACTCAGAGTTCCTCATCTTTAAAGAGAAAGTTCAGAGATGTGTTTTTGTAAAAGTGACACTCTGATTCTTCTGGTGCCCCAGCATAATTAATTCTCAGTCATTGTAATTTCTTAAGAGAGATCTTACTAAACAAGGCCACAAGATATAAATTAAGGGGGGGGTGGGGTGATGACTGTCCTGATGATTCTCTCAGTGCTCTTTCCCTGCAGAGTGCAGATTCTCAGCTGAGTCTGTCAGCAATCTCTCACAGTGATAGCGCTTCTTCAACACAGTCCCTGTCGCATGGAGGGGTGCCAGAGCTGCTCGTGGGGCTGTCATACAACGCCACTACAGGGAGGCTGTCAGTGGAGATGATCAAAGGCAGTCATTTCCGAAACCTCGCAATTAATAGGCCACCTGGTAAGTACTTTCACTGCTATTAAAGAGCGCCGTTGAGCCAAAATTTGCTTCTTCATTTTCTTCCTCAAGATATTCAACCACAGCGTTTCTGAGCTGGGTTTCCTTGCAGAGTACCTGATTGAAAAATAAGTGTTATTTCAGACACATGTGCTGATAAATATTACAGGGCAATTGGAGGGAATCACGTGAAGGCTCAGCTGATGGGACAGTAATACCTGAATGCCTGCTTTCTTGCACACACCTTTACAATAACTGATTATGGCAAAAGTGCTGTTTTACCCAAAGCACAGAGTAATTCTCAGCAGATCCATAAAAAAAAGCAAGAAGCACTTTCAGAGTGTTTAAATGTTACCATGTGACCCACAGAGGCCCTGCCTGGTGCCATTAAGTGTTTCCCAGGGCTACACTATGTTTAGTCCCCTTGCTGTGCTGCTGAGTGCTGGGTGACCTGGTGCTCTGGGCCCTTTGGGGACCCTCCTGCTGTGAATTCTCCACTGCTGCACAAGGAAATCTTCTGCAGAAAGAAGATTTGAGAGTTGTTGCAACAGCTGAGTTCCCTTCCTCCAGTCCTAGAGGAAAAAATGGAAATTGGTTTAGGGTAGGTTTAGCTGGTGCCTGAGCTGCAGAAAGCCCTTGAGAAGGATGGTGCTGGTAATGTCCATGGTAGAGATGGAGTCACAGCCACAGTCACCTGTTTGCTGCTGGGTTGCCTCATTTAGGGGTTGAATGGCAGTGCCTTGTTCATCTCCTGCTGTCCTTCTGCCTCCTGTGTGAAACCAGCAGCTAATGGCACTGTGAAACAGCACCTTTTTGTTTGTTGGTGCGTTTGCTTTCTGTGATGTGTGCCTGCTTGTCAAAGTAGGTAAGCCTTTGATAGCTCCTTGCTTTTGCTGGGTTTGACAGAGCATCTCGAGCTGCAAAACACTGAAATTGTTTTTGCAAGATGCTCTGCTCTTTGGCTCAGATCTAGCAAAATATTTATGAAATATTTCAGTATATGGATGTGAAAACTCAGGTTTTCCACTAAACTAGACTTAAGTAGATTACAGAAATAATCCGTGTCATCAGTCAGTCCCTCGAGAATTAAGGGCAAAACACCTGACCCCAGCCTGTGCAACCCTCACTGTCTTTTATTAGCTGTGACAACACAGCTCTCCATGTGAGTTACTTAAAGGCATGTTCTTGTTTGCATGCACATGTTTTAATAAAAGGCTTTAAATTGGGATCTATTTTAGTAATTTAAAACAAAGGTAGACTAAGGTAAGCACCTTACCACATGCCCCAGCAGGCAAACTTTCCTGTTTATATGTGCTGCAGAGTAGATACATCCTAAAGTTTTACTCTCAGAAATGAAATTAAAGTAGTCCCAATACAGGTCCAAAATAATTTTCAGGCATCTGTAATGCCCACTTCTTTTTCCCATAAATGAAGTTTCATCCTTTCTATATCCAGATGATACAGACCAGTGTCAGACCGATGTCTCTCAGTGCTAGATCAACTTCTTGGTGAAACACAGAAATCCATAAATGATTATAGGCAAACTCTGAACCTATCAAAATCTGCTTCTTTTATTCCAAGTCACATTGTTGCTCCTGCCTTCTGAATTGTTCTTCTCTGCCTGTAAAGCCCCCAGTAGTGTGGTGAGAAAAAGAAAACCCAGTGAAGCAGAAACTGAAAGAAATTAAAAAGAAGGAAGGAAACCAGCCCTTGCCTCGGTGCTGGAGTAGCATTTCACTGATAACCCCTCAGGCACTGCAGAGCAGCGCTGTGAGGGCCGATCGTTACCGTCTGAAACACGCTGCTGGCTGAATGAGATGCTCAATAAGTCCTTCACAAGGTGACAGCTAAAACTGCTGTGCCCCTTTCTGGAGGGCGAGCAAAGAGCCCTTGTGTTTTCTTAAATAGGTCCTATTTAAGGTTCTGTTGTTCGAGGCTCAGAGGGAGTGATTTCTTTAAAGTATCGTGGAAATTTTGGATATAATAGCACTGCGGAACACTTAAACACCGAGCCCAAACTGCTATTCAGGGCAGCCATTTATGGTAAGGCTGAGAGAAGCCAATGGGCAGAATCCCTCTGCGTTCCCAGCCCTGCATACACAGGGACCTACAGAGGACCCATATGGGTTCCTGTCACAGCCCTGCAGCCGGCAGCTGCAGCTTTGGGGAGTGGCAAAGGAGTTTTGCACAACAGCAAAGTCTCCAGCTGTGCTTTTTGCCCACCTTGACCCTCTTCTCTTCCACCTGTAGACCCACAGCATGTGTGCTGCCTTCTTGGCATCCTTGCACAGGGATTTCACTGTGTGCAGAAGAAGGAACTGGACTGGGGCATCGGTGATTTTGAGTGTTAAAGACTGCAGAGGCTGAAACAGATACTTTTCTAGAGAAGAAAAGGGACATGGTGCATGTCTCAGTGTTTCCTGGGCACATTTTCTCCTTCACTTAAACCTTTAAACTGAGTCAGGTAAATGTCAAAGTCATGGGTGCTTACATGGGTAATAAATGGGTTAGAAAACAGCTGAGCAGCTCACAGAAACCTAAATCGTGCAGGCAGTGTCTTCAGGTCACATGTGTGGGATTTAAGAATAGTTTGGTCAAAGATAAGTGTCCAGGTATTGTTCTGGGGAACATGCTGAGTTAGAGGCCTAAACTTACAATCCCTGATCACACAAATAGATCCATTATCACTCAGAGCACTTAAGAGCACTCAAGAGTATGGCTCCAGCATCAGACCATAAATTATCTGTGTGTGCCAAAAAGCCTCATGCAGAAAAGCGTCTACAGTTTTGTCAGATGTGGACACTGTTGGCATTTTAGTGCTAATGGCTTGTGCGCTGTGCACTTCATTCTCCTTGCTTCTTGTAAAAATCATTAACGTGTGCTAGCATTTCGTAGGAGTTCATATTTTGGTCTGTGGTCTTGTATCTTCTTAGAACAAAATGCAGTGTGTTCGTTTAAAGGGGGTTTATTGTTAAAAAAAAAAAGTAACAAGAGAAGCCTACACCACTGGCAGAAATGTCTTTAAAAATTTATAACCAGTTACATACTATGTGCATGGAAAGTAGTGCCTTGGGATCACAGTGATGGACCAGGAATCATTTGAGCTAGTCAGTCTATAAAAAAAAAACCACAGAAACGTCTCTGCCCATGTGATGCTAAACCTTCATCAGCTGCTCTGCTGGGTACAGCTCTGTCTCCTCTAATCCAGCCTTCCTTCTGTTCCCTTCTGCATTTCTTTTGGGGTTTATGTCTGCGTGTAACACAATGTGAGAAGAACTATTGTGAAGTTATTCCCTCGCCTGAGAAAGAAAAGTCCTCCAAGCTTTTCAGCAGCTGCAGAATTAATCACACATAATAATTGCATCCGTGCATGATCATTATTATACCAGCAGCATATTAACCCCATTAAACAAATACAATAGCACTGATGCTGGAAAAGACAGGAAGGGAGAGAACAAGCTATCAGGATTTCTTCGGGGAACAGGAGAAATTCTTGAAGTAAAGACTTGTCTGAAAACAAACATCTGCCTGATCACAGGTAACAATGCCAACAAGTACACAAAATGCTCCCACAGGAAGATTAGGATCTTTAAATTAGGATCCTAGTTGCTCTGGGATCAGAGTGCTTGAAAGCCATTGGTGGATTATATTTTATCAGTTTATTTTTGAGGGAAGAAAAGTTATTATCCCTGTTAGATTCCTGGAGATCAAAGGCACAGGTTAATTCCTTTAATTACTTCAAAGCAGGCCAGGAAGCTGAATAAAAGAAATTAACTTTTAACCTGCATATCTTGCTCTCAACAGGGAACTTGCTTGAGCTCCTAAAGCTTTGTGATTCATGTTCCCATGTCATCAGTAATAGAAGAGGGATCTGTGCCAGGGCAAGCTGGGGTGGATTCAGTCCTCCAGACATTGGATAACAGAGCAGTAGATGTGTTGGGAAGTTTCTTGCTGCTGAGTGCTTGCCAGTCAGTGACAGTAAGATTGCAGAAAACCACCTCTCCTTTTGCATCTTCTTGTTGCCCATCCTTGAATATAGCTGGAATAAGCTTATAATAAGAACAGCTGAGGAAGCTTTGTTCCGGGTGGAAAAGATGAGGCCAGATGCAAGGAGCCCCAGGAGGATGTCTCAGTAATGAGCAGCTGGGCAGTGAGGTGGAAGAGGAAGTGTGGATGAGTGTAAGGTATTGCATGGGGACACAGGTGGAATCCAAATGTGATCTGGATGGACTCAGAGCCACTTGGGAGTGAAATATTAGGCTTACAGTAAATAGCTACAGGAAAATGTCAACTCAAGGGTCACCAATAGTAGTGAAAAACCACCCAAATTTAAGGTGGACAAACAGGAAAATTTATATTTGATTGTAAATATCCAGTCACTGGTGTCATAAATACCATGTACAGTTCTGTCTTCCTGTTCAAACAGAATCTGGCAGAACTGAAAAGATGTGGTGGGGAGTGCTGGAGACAATCAGGGGAATGGGAACAGCTTCCATCGAGCTGTAGCTGAATAGACTGTGCTTCCCACGGTGCTACAACAAAGGGAGATGAGGGAGGATTCACAGAGGTCTCTAAGTGTCATTGAGAAAGTGAATTGGCAACAGTCATTCGTTGTCTTCTCCTGATACAAAACCAAAGGATGGTAAAAGGAAGTGAGGAGGGCTCTGAAGAGGAGACAGCTCCTCACCTACGCTGTCGAATTCCTCACTACAGAATGTCATGGGTGCTGGAAGCCTGCCTCAGTTCTGTGCAGCACAGGAGAAATTCGCAGAGAAGGTTCCGCAGAGGATTGTTAAATACAAAGCCTCTGACTGAGGAAGTTCTTGAGTCATAAATCGCTGGAGATTTGAGAGTATTTGTGACAGAACCAGCATATGCCATATTTTTATAGATTTACTGCTGTGTGTGGTACTGGGTACTGTTGGGTGGATGGACTGGCTGGGCTCAGCTCTTCCCACCACATGTGGGACCTGGGACTGGGTAGGCTTAGGAGAACAAGTGTGACAATCAAAACAAGTGAAAAATGGACTTTCAAGGAGCGACTGTGAGATTTTTGCGGGGGATATTCCATAGTAATTGGACATCCAGGGATAGTGTGTGGTTATCCAGTAATGTTTTCAATAGCTTTGTGTTTCTAAAAGGTCAGTGAAAAGCATAGTCCATGATGCAGTTGCTGCATATAAAAATGAAGACCTTTTTGAATCAAAGGACTGCATTTGAAGTGGATGTATGGTGATGCTCTCCCACTCCCATCGCTGTGAATAAGAAAAAAACCCCCATTTTTCTTCCCCTCCCAAAACAAGCAGAAGGAAAAAGCCAATTCTACCAGAGTGGAACAATCCTAATTCCAAATTTCAGCTGGAGCTGAATGTCCAGCGCGAATCTGCAGGGGCACTACCGAGCAGTGTTTGCAGGAGATCTGATGGCAGGCTGGGTAATCAAGCCACTCCTGTGGGCGCTGCTGCTGGAGGTGACAAAAGCCGGGCTTGAGCATCCTTACATCCTGCTGCTCCCGTTGCTGGGAGGGTGTGTATCCCTGCTTCCTCTGGTAAAGTTCCAGCCCCCTCTCTGAGGCAGCAGCAATGTGTTAATGTGGGAAAGAGTAGAAATGCCCTTATTAGAGGAGAGTCACGCTGTGCCTCCGGAGAGGTGTCTGCGTTCTGCTTCAGCTGTGTCGGCCCGGACTGAAGCTGCACCTCCTTGGGGCTGGGGAGTGCAGGCAGCTGGTGACCTGGCTTTGCAGCCTGACATGTGTCCCAGGAGAGGGCTGGTGCTGTGAAATGGAGTGGCTGTGGGGTGGTGAGGCAGCAGAGGAGGATCACTGAGGAACTGAGCTCCAAGGTGCTCTGGAAGCAGCTTTCCTTCCTGAGACACCTGTGCAGTTGCTTCCAGGGAGCCTTCATCTCCCGCCCCTCCTGCATGTCACTGATGCCGGCAATTCCCTCCCCTTGGGCCAAACAGTGCTTCCAGGGAGCAGTGCATTCTTTCCTGCTGCATTTTAAATTAAAGGCGCTGCTGGTCTGTTCTCATGACTCACATGTTGTGGAGGTTGCCAGATCCCAGCCTCTCCCTTGTGAGAGAGCTGCCAGACCCAGGAGAGGGAACCTGAGAAGAAGAGGCTTGGTGGAACAGGGAAAGGAAAGCTGGCTTCTCAGCAATGTAGTAGGCAGCTCTCAGCTCTTGTATGATTTACAGAGTAGGCCATAAACTGCCTTAATCCAGACTTTCATGACGTGGGGTTGGGATCAAAAGCTTGGATCCCATTCTCCTCCCTGCTATTTTACTGATCCAGCTGCAGTGAGCCCAGTTCAGAGTGTGAATGTTCAGTGCTCTGCCCCACTGCTGGTTGAAAGGGGAGGCAAAGCCAGGACTAATGGTCTTCTGGGCCTCCAACTGAGACCTCACGTTGAGCTGCCTGTACAGAGCAGCACAGAGTCGGGCTCCGGGGCTGCTTCGCCGTGCGGTGCTGCCGTTTATTATGTAGGCTGGGAGCGTGGGCTTACCAGCTGGGGGAAATTAAGCTCCAGGCCCAAGGCTTTCTTCTGCTGCGGCTGTTATTAGTCTGGATTGCAGCATGCTGACATGGTTATCCTGCTTTTGGAAATGAGCTAGCTTGCCTGGAGCGCGGGTGGGAAAGTCCGCGCGGCGCTGTGCGGTACCCTGCAGTCCACAGACGTGAGGGGTCAGGAGTCTCTGGTTGTTTACTTCCCTTCTAAATATAAATTCAAGCAGGGGGTTGGGCGCTTTTGTATTTGCAGTGCTCTTGCTCACGGGTCAGCTTTACTGATAATGGTGGTGCTTAGTGTAAGTGAAAGCAGAACGCACGCTATGGTCCCTGCTCCAAAAACAGGAATGCATAAATTACAGTTGATTATTCCCCTGAGTTGTCATTATCAGTTAGTTGCCTCAGAAGAATCATGACAGAAATGGGTCATTAGAAGAATCCCGGAAAAACGGATTGCCTTTGCAGATGAGCTCTCGAGAGGTGTTTGGTGGTTGGGGCAGTGTTGATGGAGACAGAGCAGTCTGCACGAGCCCTCTGAAGCAAGAAGATGCAGCACTAGCCCAAAATGTGCCTGGCTTCTTGCAGCATTACTTGATTTAGTGCTTTTCACTCTGGTATTAAATCCAGAGGTGTTGATATTTTATGTATACATGAACATTGTCCAGTCCACTCACACCAGAGAGGCGAGATGAGTTCAGAGTAAAAATGCTCTGCAGTGAGAACTGCTGCTCCAAAACCTGTATGGAAAGGAGAGCCTGGTAGATGCCGTGCTAAAATTGGTATCGGCAAAATTAGACTTTGTTCTTGAATCTTCACAGACTTTTGTGTAACCGTGGGCAAGCTGCAGTCTCAGACACTCCCAGATATTAAGAGGTCTCACTCTTCTTCATGTCAGTGAGATGGGTGCCTAAATAGAAGGTGAGCACTTAGGCATTTTAAAGAATGTCAGCCCTAATCTCTCTTTTCCTTTTGTGCTTGATGGAGGTGGCACAAAAGTAAACACTCTGAAGAGCACAGAGTGCTGAGACACCACGGTAATGAGGCCATTACTGAACCTGAGCATGTAATTAGATGGAAAATGTTTGCCTTCATAATGAATAGATGCTCTTACACATACATTCCTCAGTAAATCGTCAAGTTCATCCTTGCCGTAGCTCCACTAATTTCACTGTGTAACTGGGGATGGATTTTCTTTGGCAAAGTCAACAGGAGGGGAGAGCTTTCCATCCCAGGGGACCAGACTGCACCACAAGAAGAGCTGCTTTTTCTGATGAGATACCTAAAAAGGTGCTGCAAAGAGCACAATGCAGGAAGAGAAAACTACAATCTTAAAATTTAGTTAGTGAAGCAGAATAACAGCTCAGCCTCGTATGTACCAACTCTGCAAAGCAAATTTCAGATGCTAAATATATGATCCACACCTACCCTTTTATTTCTGTTCAGGCAAACTTGATTCTTTTGGCTGGTAAAATACACCCAGTGGAATACATTTGAGGAGAACTAGCAGCCTGATTTAGTTGTCACTTGCACTGGTTTTGTGCCTGTGTTTTCCTGGGGGTGAATAGGGCTCCTGGTATTAGCTCTGCCTTGAGCACAGTCTCCTTCCAGCCTGATCCAGACGGTACATGCAGAATCCCCACCCACCTTGGTACTGTATGGACAGGGTCTTGGTGCAGAATTACGTAGAAATCTGAGGTATATTAAAGAAAAAGCCAACTTTTCTGACTTTAAGTCATTGGTGGCGTGCTGCTCATTTTCCCTCAAAGCCAGCTGTGTTACCCCTCACTTGCAAAAGTTGAGGCCTCAGTCGGGGATGTGACATCCCAGAGTTTATGACTGTGAGAAACTCATCCATTCGTTGCCTGCAAAATTACCTGGGACATGCTGAAACAGTATCCTATGAGGCGCTTTAGCTGTGGCGCTTGCTTCAGTGTTAACACCTAAATCATCTGTAATGGTATCCCTGGCTGCTAGATCACTGCTGAATTATGCCATCTGCTTTTTTGATTATCAGTTGGTTGACTCCTTTGGGGACTGTTCAAATGAATGTGCCTGCAGTGAGGTGTGATGAATCCCACCTGAGCTGCCACTGCTGGTGAAAGTCAGAAGGAAGGATGACAGCAAGGCATACTAAAAGTAAAATCTAGACCTCAGTCCTTTCCCTGTCTTCTTAGGAAAAGAGATGCAGGCATGTGTGGGGGACCTTTCCCTAAAATAGCCTAGGAAGGTAATCCTGGGTTGGTTGTGAAAAGAAAGAAAAATTTTGAAGTTCAAACAGAGAATTGTACTAATTGTATTTAAAAATCAGCCTGGCGGAGTTCTTCCAATATTTTGAAATCCCCTTCTCAGACAAAAAAAAAAAAAAGGATGAATACATTAAAAAAAACCATAAAACCCCTACTTATCTTTATTTCCAGGGAGTTCCCTGCAGCCTAGATCAGCAGCCAGGACTTACACATAAGGAATGCTTCAGTGCACATTGTGGTTTGTCAGTGCCAAGCACAGTGGCATCTCTACAAATACTGTAGGAGTTGTGTCTGGTTTCACATTGAGTCAAGCTGGAAGAGAGAGTCCTCTACGGGACTTTGTGTTTCTGGTGGGTCTGAAGCTGTTACAGATTTCAGTCCCTCAACACTGAATATTAAGGTGGAAATTAGTCCACCTTTCAATACAGCTTTTTTTTTTTTTCCTTCCCAGATCCAATCAGGAGATTGAATCAAAGCTTTTCCTTTCTGTGTAACAAGCAGGTCTTTGCTGGCAAGACCCTCTTCACCCCCAGTGCTAGGCTGTGCCAAGCTGGCACCCCCAGCTAATGACTGGGCTGAACTTTCCCCGCAGTAACTCGATAGCTGTACAGCTGTGCAGGCTCACAATTTGCTCCTTGATTGTCAGCCTCCTGACAGCTTTTTCAGTGGAACAGTTTGAGAGGAGCGGGAAGCCCTGCTTTGGAGACATGGAAGTGTTTTCACACCTGAAGTGTAATTTCACACCTTGTGTTGCTCAGTAGATAAGTGCGTAAAATAGCACATCAAACGGGAACAGAAGAGGGTAGAAATGCTGCAGACAAGAGATGGAGCCTTGTTATTTATTTCCTATCTTCAGCACACTCTGAAATAATACTCACTTGCAGGAACCCAGGCACAGATTACGAAGGGGTTAGCAGAGGACTTGTCTAGCCAAGCAATCTGTCACTGTCACGTGCAGAGCAAGGTGAAAACTTACACTGAGCTGAGTCTGTGGAGTGTTCCGAGCTCTGTCACCAGTATTAGCCACCACGTAACAAAGGAGAACGGATTAATACAGGAGGCAGCAGGAATTTAAAGAGAAGATGTACAGGAACTCTAAATTGGACCATCCCTTCCTTGTATTTGCTAAGCATGTTTGCTCCCTGTATGGACTTAAATTGTAAATAAAATTGACCTTGAGCCCAGCAAAGAAGTAATATGAGAATTTGGAAAAAATGGGAAATCACATAATTTCACTGTTTATGCAGGGGTTTTTTTTCTGTCCCTTTCAAGACCATTTTTTTGGTATCTCAAACAGTAGGTCACAGATGCATTCTTCCAAAGGAGGGTGGTGGGAGAGGCAAGAGCAGCCAAGGGAAGCCTGGGTAAGACAGCCCCAAGGAAGCTTGATTGTGAGAGAGAGGAAGGGAAGGTGAAGACACCATTTGATGTGGAGATGCTCATAGTTTTGGTTAGTCTTAGACAGGTTTGCTAGGACAGGATACCAGACATCCTGTTCTTTCCAAGAGTGGGGCTGAAACTTGCATCAGTTTTCTTTTCTCCCCAGCTGAATATGAGAAAGTCCAAGAGGTGCTTTCATCTTCTGCTTCTCATCCTGTGGATTTTACCAAGGAGCACAATCCAGCCCTCATCTGTTATTCACTGCAGGCTACGCTGCTCTACTTGGACAGTTTTTGAGGTGTTTTTTGACTGCCTGGGGCTTTCATTTAGTCTGTCACCTGCACAAACCTGTCATTTCCTCTTTGTTTTGTCTTAGACACCTACGGAAAGCTCTGCCTGCGCAACTCCGTGGGTCAGGAGATGTCTCGCTGCAAGACCTCCGTCCGCCGGGGACAGCCCAACCCTGTCTACAAGGAAACTTTCATCTTCCAGGTCGCCCTCTTCCAGCTCTCCGACGTCACCCTGCTGATCTCCATCTACAACAGGCGCAGCATGAAGCGCAAGGAGATGATCGGCTGGATCTCCCTGGGCCAGAGCAGCAGCGGGGAGGAGGAGCAGAGCCACTGGCAGGAAATGAAGGAGTCGCAGGGGACACAGGTCTGCAGGTGGCACACGCTGCTGGAGTCCTAGAGGTGACCAGGGCAGCCTGCAGGTCCTGGGACAAAGGGCTGTCTCCCCTTGTGCTCTGTCAGCAGAAAACAGCTCTGGCAGGGCACACAGCTTTAACCTGCCCGCTCAGCTTCAGCAGCCATGGGTGTCACAGGTGGCAAGGCCTGGGAAGCATGTTTAGTTCTTGCCCTGCGTTTTGTACATCCAGATAATTAACCCTAGTGAGAAGCAGTGGGAATACCTGCAAAATCCTTTCCTTGGTCATTGTCTTGCTCATTTTGTCATAGGCTTAATCACCACAGACTGATTCTGATGTGACGCTGTTTTCTTCTGGGGTAAACTCTCTCTTCCCTCTCTCCCCTTATTTATATTAATGAAGTTTGCAAATATTCTTGCCACGCAGATAGCTCACAGAAAAGCTAACCTGCATGCAGATCACATCCTCTCCCTTTTATTATCGTGTTTCTAAGTCCTAGAAATAAGCATTTGATACCACTGTAGACTGGATGATATATTTTTCAGGCAGCATGAGAAAGCACTCTTGAATTCTCTGTCAACTTTTAAGTGCCTAGACATTACTACTGTTCTCCTGTACTAACAATTGATATAAGGACTAAATACTACTGGTATTTTTATTTAGGCACCCTGTGCACTTGTTAGCCTGCATTGCCATAGGTTTGCACAAGAGATAACAAGCATCAGTTTTATATTGCATTACACAATGCATGTTTAGATGTTTACTTGAAGTTATGGCTTCTGTCATCACAAATACCAAAAAAAGACCAGAACAAACTGCACATCCACCTTTGTGCCTGAATCACTCCTTTCTGCATCGTTTTGCCCACGTGTTAATGTGGTTTTTAGAAGTGAGGTTCGTTCAGAAAAGCACTTCCATGAGCATTACAGGGGAGGGCTTCAGATCTGTGGTTTCTCTGGGATTCAGCAAAGCACTACTCAGTTCGTTGGGGGTTCTTCTTCAAACCTCCTGTGGTATCCTGTAATATCTCCTTGGGATGTGGAAGGGGACTGGTTTTGGCACGCTGAGCAGTGGAGGATGCCAGACCATGTCACCTAACCTTGGGAAGGAGCTCTCTTGCAGGCCGGGAATAGGATCCAGGCACCCCTCCCAGAGGGGCTGCTGGCTCTGCTGAACCAGCACTGGAGAAAAGGATTGTGCTTCCTGCCTCCAAGAGAACGCAATGCAAGGAGCAGCCTTTGCTGGATGAGGTGATGGCACTGTCACGTGGTTACTTTTCAGACTACATTGTCCTTTTCCATTTTAATCTCTTTTCCTGTCTCTGTAAGCTGAAGTCATGGAGATGATGGATAGAGGCCGTGTCTCAGTCTGCTGCTTGGCTAAGTGGATGTTGTTGCTGTGCCCTGTGTGACAGAGAGGAGGGTGATCATCCTCAGTGGAATGTAGGCAGTGAGGTGCTGAGATCTCCAAATGCTATCAGCTGCCCTATCTCCCATTCTCCACACTCTCTAGGAGAGGACTGTCTTTTCTTCATTCCTGCTGATGACAGCAAGACACAGGAAATATTTTGCTGAAGAGGTTTGTCTGTACTGAATCACCCCATGGTTTGTTTTTGCCATTTACTGAGACCTGGCACCAAATTCTGCCTCCTCCTGCACCACAGCCACTTCCTCCGCTTCAACGGTGCTGTGCAAATCTAACTAATGCAAATTTTGGCACTGGCTGTTTGACCAAAATCGGTCCTTGGTGCTGGTTTACATCACATCCAGGCCAGACAGGCCCTGAAGGCAGTGCTGTGACACTCACAGGTTATCACTTGGTGTCACACAGAGGCTCTGCCTGTCCTCAGGAGGCAGACAGAATAATCTGCACGGAGAAGCACTTGTATCACCTGAAGTACAGGTGATACAAGTTATTCTACAGACCACGCTTTTGTATCTTCTTATCACCTGTCTGAGCATCATTTTTCCAGGGAGGCTGGTGGGTATCCTATGCAGGAGGGTCCTCCTCCACTGTCTAGACAAGCTGGCATGTCTGCTTTGCACTACTGGGGCTTTGTAACACAAAGCAGGGTGTAACCCAACTGCAGCTCGTCCAACAAATACATTCTTGACTGCACTGCTAAAGCTGCTGTATTACCAGTGCAAGAAAAAGTGAACATCTGAGTGGTAACCAGCAGAATAGAATTTTATTTATCATGCACTTTTCTCCTGGGAAAAATAAAAAGTAGAGGAAACAGCCCACTTCAAAAGGTTCATTTGCTGATTCCAGTAGTTTTCCAGTCCCTCCATCTTTTTTTCCTGAAATGCATAAAATGTGTATGCAAGTGTTTATAATTAATTTTATTACCTGGAATGTGTGTGTGTGTCATAAACTTACTGAGATTCTCTTCAGAACTTCTTGAACCTGCAAAGTCTTGCCTATGCTTCATGATTAGCTAAGGGAAAAGTCTATGTTGATAATAGGTTTCAGCAGTGAACTGGAGATAACCCAGATTTATAACAGCATGATTAAAAAAAACTAATGAAAAAGATAATTTTAAAAAACAATGAAGTACACTGGGTTTGGACTTCCATGCTGTTTTCACATTAAGATCTTTTCTGAAGATAGGGCGTTAAGGGAATGGAATTTTAATATATAATTTCAGTGTAGAGTATTTGGAGTCAGAGGAAAGCGAGTGAAAATGGCTTACTTACAGTAAATTAATACCTAAACATGTGTTAAAACTTTGCTGTCCAAGGGAAGCAGGTTGCTGCATCCTTGCTGCAACATTTTACCCTTATATTTTACCAGAAAATTTTAGAGAGATGGGGGAAGGGGTGAGGCAGGGGGACCATTGGGTTTTGGAGCTACTGCCAAAACTGTTGGCACATCCATGCCTTGAAAAGTGCATTTGTGGGGTTCTTTATGTTCCTACTAAAGCAATGGAGAAATTTAGGAATCTTGGGATGAACAAGGTGCTGGGGGCTGCTCGTGCTTACTAGCTATATTTTGGGATTTTTGTTGCTTTTGTGGTTTATTTTTCCTTCCACTATTGACTGTCTGTGAAATGAAGGCTTTGCAGCAGCACTGGCATATTCTAAAGCTCCTGTAATTCTTGCCATTGACAGATTGAATTAGTCATTGCTAATATTGATACAGGCTGGGCTTGTGCTCTTGGTCTTTCTTGTGTAAACACCACTGCCCTTTCAGTCACTGCTTTAACCCCTTGTTTCCTTTGGAAGTGGCTGGCAAGACTGAATTTCCAGGAAGTTTTCCGTTCCTTGGGAATCTTGGCTCTCACTTGACTCGCAGATGGCTGATAGGCCCTGTGCTCCACCAGCCTTCTCCATGGGCATGCTGATGCTCTCTGCTTCTGTGGGGTTCCAAGTGGGGAGAGGAGCTGTGGGAGGGCCGTGGGGATTTCAGGGAGCAGGATAGGAATGGATAACCTGGTTCTGGGATGCTTGGGCACTTGCAGGTCTAGGTTATGGATGTTTGTTAAAGCACTCATGTTTTCTAAGATAATTCATTCCCTTTTGACACCACTGTTTGTAATCCCTTTATAGTTTATTTGAATTTTCTTCTCTTAAAAAAAAAAGTCTGAAAGCCCACAAAACCATTGTGTGGAAAGGAATTAACTGCACTGGCAGAGGCCCAGAGTATTATGGGCAAGTGCCCTGGATACATCTCTGTATCTTGAACAGCATCGTTCAGCTGGTTGCAGTCTGTTCTTTCCTTTTTCTCTCCCCAGCCAGCATGCCCCTGTCCTGCCAGGCTCTCTGCTGCTATTTTATTTTTTCTTTTTTAATGTTTATCGACAACAGAACAGAGTGATCTCACCCTGTTTATATTCCCCATAATAACGGTGATCTTCAACTGATGCCCACAGAAATGAGTTCCTCTTTTAGCCCACTGAGCTGCAGCCCATTTGCAAAGGCTTCATCTGGATGATCTTCTACATCCTTTGATTTGTCTGGGTTCCCTTTTTGCCAGTGCCTTTAATTAGCTGGACCCTGCTGTGGCCTGCTCGTTCCTGTTGCTCTGCCTTGTCTGCCTTTCCCTTCAGGGGCAGTGTGGGTTGTGCAGCTCCTGGGGTACGTGGACAATGCTTGGGTGTATTTTTAGCTGCTGCAGATCCCGAGGAGTTATTTGGTGCTTTACGTAGCCAACTGATCTCCAGTCATGGATGTCGTTAGATGTTCCTGGATGCACAGATCCAAAGGCTGCCAGCTGCTATTGATCATTTTCCCAGCATAAAGCCGAAGGTGGCAGCTTGGCAGAGGAGCAGGCATTTCCTCTGGTGGCAGTTCATTTTCCCCTTCAGCTGGAGCTGGCAGTGACCTTGGAGCTGGCGTGCCTGCAGAGCTTGCGTTCCGCTCCCATATTTATCATCATCTTTAATCTGTGTGATCACAGCACTTCATCTCTCTGCTTCTCAGCTGCCTTCTGCCCTTCAGCACGAAAGGTGGACTGAAAGGCTGAGCAAAGAATATGGCCTCCTCCATCATTTTATCCCCCCCCAAAGGGGTCATCCTAAAGTTGTGATGCTCCTGATCAAGACCTTGCCTCCCTGCTCTCTTGTCCACTTGTGGAGTTTGAAGTTTGTTGGTTGGGCTGTGACACTTTAATATTTACAGAGTAGTGACACCCATTCACCTCAGTGTGGACCAAGTCAATGACAGAAGAAACAACCTGCTCTGTATTTGCTTTCTTCTTTTTCTCATGGGCATTGTGTTCTGCAAAAGGACAACAGAGCCTGCAGGAATTAGTATGCAGGAACATCCGCTTTCCATTTAAAATGTGCTAAGTCTGATGGTTTGAGGGGGAAAAAAACCAAAGCAGCCAGGGTTTGTAGAAAAGCTCACACTTTGAATGAGGCAGGTTTTTCCCTCCAGCATGTGATACCCCAACAAATAGGTTCTCATATCCCAGGAAGCAGTGCTGGCTCTGAGCTCATCTGCATCTGTGATACAAGCAGCCAGAAGCTGACAGATCCTAAAGCTTGGAAAGGCATCCAAGATAATTCCACAGAGCTGGTTTGGGTGTTTATTTGGGATCTGGTGAGGATTTAACAAGCTGTCATGCAAGAAATGAAAACCCCAAGCAGTGGTGGGAAGGTGGTGGCGGGGGAGAGAGGCAGGAGTGGAAGGCTCTTGGTGTGCTCGTGCTGCTGTAGAGCTGGGAATTTGCCCACTCCCTACTCCAGAAAGCAGCACAGCCGGGCTGCAGTGGCATCAAGCCTGAGCTGAAACCCAGTTTCTCTGCATGACTCCTGAGCTCCAGATCTGCTGAAGGCACACAGCTTTTTTTTTTCAGTGCAGAATGAGCTTGTGTCTTCCCGCAGCCTACGCTGTGGGCCCTAAGAAATGAATGTGTAAATATTTTGTCTCTCACAGCAGCCCAAGGTCATCTTTCTGGAACAGCAAACAGGCACAGAATCCAAAGAAGATCAGTCTGTCATATGAGTAAGGTTAGCATCTGCACTTACAAATGACAAAGGCTATTAATCCTCATGCTGTAATCCCCAAGCTGTTTGCCAGCTGGCAGCAGGAAGATGCTCCTGCTCAACTCACACAGCTATCCATGTTTTTTCACCTTTATAAAGCAGATATAGGTCAATACTGTAGCCTGAATAAAAACCTTGGTGGATACCATTCATCTCTTTTGACATTATAATCCCTCTCCTCTCCACACAAACCCTCTATACAAAAGAAGGGGTAAGAGGAGAGCTCTGGGCTGGGCTCTCCCTGTGTTGTTTCCCCAAAACAGAAGGTTGAAGGTGAGATTTGTTTCCCTCCTCTCTGCTCCAGAGTTTGTCCTGGGAGGACGAATTTTGAGATCTCTCTGCAGAGCCGAACAACCTGAGCAAAGCTCTGTCACTAGACAGGTCTTCACCCCCAGAGCAGGGAAAACCTAACTCTTGCAGAAAGCAGACAAAATTCCAGTGATGGGACTTCTTTTGATCCTAATTTGGGAACCTGCATAGGATTTGGGTATTGCCCATCAGAGGAGGATAAAACCCTGAATCCTCTGAGGTACCACTGATGGAGCAGAAGGAAGACTGCTGCTTGGCAGTGATGCAGGTAGGCTGTGATAGTCTGTGTGATCTCACACACCAGAAATCTGTATGGTCACTGGGCTGAGTGAGCATTAGGCAGCTGGGACTGGAAAAGTTGGGGAAGAAACACAAAAGCCAGATGGGAGCTGTGAAGCTCCATTCAGACCTGACTCGCTCATCTCTCAAGGAAATTGGAAAGCACGTTTTTTTTGCTTTAACAGAAATCACAGCTGCTTGGGCAGCTGCAGGTGTGAGGAGCTAAGGATGTTTCCTCCTGGCTTTTGTATTTCCTCTGGCTTTAGTGGGGGACACCAAATAGACACCAAATACTCTGGAGGTGTTTGTCCTCTGTAGAGTCATTCCCAGCGTGGGCTGATCTTACTGAGAAACAAGAGACAAAAAGCTGATATTGGCCATGGGTGAGGAACAAGGATTCAGAGTTCACACAAAAGCAGGATTCTTCCCAGCCCCCCTGCCATTAATTAGCTGTGACCTCCAGGGAAGGCACTTCATCACGCCAAATACTTCCCTTTCCCTTAATTTCTCAAGCTTAGGGTAACATTGCAAATTTCTCTCTTCATTAGCAACTAGGAAAAAATCATATAATTTTGCCAGCTTTCCTTATCCCTTTTGTGTCTCGTTAACACTTTTTGGGTGCTTTTCCTTCAAGCTGTCTCCATCACTGCATCTCCCATCCTCTCATTACTACAGAGGTCTGGTCCAAGGCAGGTCAGTGCCTGGTAGCAATATTCTATGTTCATGGTGCTCAGGATAAAACCTCTCCTCCGATCTCTTGCTGTCACTACGTGGCACCTCAAGCACAAGTTTTCCAATTAAACTGGTACCACATCTCTCCTCTGCTGGCATTGCCATGGTTTGTGTCTTGCTGGGCTGGATTCTCAGCTGTAGCTTCATTGACTTTTTCCCGGCAGAGAGTTTTGTTTGTCAGGAAGAGTAAATGAAGTAATCATTTGGTAGACTTAGCATTTAAATACTGCGTGACATTTATATGTGTGTGTATATATAAAAATGTTTTTTTATGGCAGAGTGCCGCGGGGCATTTGCATGAAGCACATCTCAATGTATATTTGACTGTTGATTTAAATACACGGTATGTAATAAGTTATTTTTAGTGTGTATTGACTTCTTTCTATATTGGAACCATATACCATCTCTGGCAGGGTTTTGTTGTCTCTCTGTTGCGGGCACAGCTGGACACTGTAGACACTGAGGTGTGTCCTCGTTGTGTTCCCTCCTTGTGCTCCGTGACGTGGGAGTCGTTCCCCTCAGGAGCTTTGTGGGTGGACAGACATCGCTCCTGGGGTGTGTTGCCACAGGACACTGCTGTAAGCTTCCTGCTGCACCTCCCTGCTGGTGTTTGGTAGAATAATCTGCCTTTAATCTTTCTCCTTTCTCTGCTGTCATCTCCTCAGCACAGAGAGCCAGTTGGTGTTCTGAGTGATTCAGCCCCGTGGCTGAGGGAGCACCAGGAGCAACGGGGGATCTCAGCTCCCCTTTCCCAGCCTGAGATCACAGAACCACAGAATGGTTTGGGTAGGAAGAGACCTTAAAGACCATCTCATTCCAACCCCCTGCCATGTGCAACCTCCCACTAGACCATGTTGCTCAGAGCCCTGTCCAACCTGGCCTTGAACACTTCCAGGGATGAGCATCCACAAATTCTCTGGGCAAGCACAAAATTTGTCTATCAATTGTTTACTTTAAAAAATAACAGTACAGACAAATTAATAAAAATGCCAGGTCCCTAACTTCTGTTGGTGCAAAAGCAAGGCTTCTAGAGCTTGCATTTATTGTTGAATTATTTTTATGATAAATAAATCTATGAAGGGAGAACTGTTCATACTGTGAAAGTTGTAAGAAAAATTTATATGTCCTATTCACTTTTGTAAAGTTCAAAGATTTGCACTGAAAATTGTACCTTCAATGTAGTTAATAAATGTTTGGTATTGACCAAACTGGGTCACTGGGATGATGTGAGCACTGGGATAATGTGAAGCCACTGGGATGATGTGAGCACTGTTTCACTTGCTGGGTATGTGGTTGAAAGAGATGTCTGGAGTGCAAAACTGTGACAAAAAGATGAAAAATACAAGGAAAAGATGTTTGGATATTCGACTGGAAGACTGGTATGGGTTTATTCTTAGCTTTTCATGTAGTTGACAATGAAACATTTTTATTCTACTTAAGTGCTAGCGTGCATGATCATACAATATATTGCCTCTTGCTAATCATATGCTGCGTTAGGAATACTAATGTCTAGATGATATCTGACTGGAAAAAAAAAATCAGCATTAAACCCAGCTTCTGCAGAATTCTGGATTTGAAACTACTCCTGCACACACACAGCTGTCCACACCTTAGAAACAAGTCTTATTTTGTTACGGAGAATGCTGCTGTCACAGGTTTTTATCAATAAAATAGAAGCAGATGGCTCATGTAGACATGCAAACCCAACGTATCTTCCTTTTTGTTCTGGCTGTGGCAGAACGGAGTGAATATGCATCTAGCAGAGGGGGACGTGTTTTGTTCAGAGCAGGGATGCAGGTTCCTGGTGCATAATGCAGGACTGAGAGGAATGGGAAATATCTGCCCTGCACTTGGTCCCCCTGTCCATCCACACGGACACAGGGGCCCTGTGGCAGCAGGTTGGGAGTGTTTCAGGGGCTGAAGATTCCCATGTCCCACCATGTCTCTGCTTCCCTCTGCATTCAGCCTTTCAGCCAGCTCTGTGTGGGGAAGGAAGAGTGCTGGCTATGCCTTTGATGTCTGCTCTTCTCCACTCTCTCATCCAGCCCTGGCAGGAGTTGGGGGAGAAGCCCCTCCAGCCCCCTCTGGGGTGGTACCCAGGACTCAGCATTTCTCCTCCACACCAGCGATGTGTTGGCACCTGCACCAGGGCACACGGAGTCAGTGTCACCAGTGTCCCTGCTGTGTGTAGATAGCAGCCTTGCTGCCATCCTGGCCGTGTGTGTGGCACACAGAGGGATGCCCTCTATAGAAGCTGGGATGGCCACATGGTGGAAACAAAGGTAAGAGCTCAAATGATGAGCTGGAGAGGTGAAATTGGGCCAACAAGGGGTATGTTTGTGTCTGGTGGCTACTTTTGTTTGCATCTACCTTTGGTCATGATGTGCTTGTGAGTGGTTTACTTCTGGCAGGTTGCAGCTGTAACCCCTGCCCACATTAAGATGGAGAAAGATAGAAGCTAAAAAAATTCCCAGATTGGTGACTTTGAACTGGGGTTAGTTTGTTCCTCTCAGAATAGCAGTGCCATATTTGAGGGAGACATGAGAAACCACGATTTCTGCAGCCCTGCTGGCACCCACAGGGTTGGCTTTCCAGGACCAGCCCAGAAATAGAGTTTCTTTTTCTGGCAACAGTTGGTAGCTTCAGTGCCTGGAAACCTCAGTGAAGGCGGGTGGTATAAGACATGTCTGAGGACACAGAAAACCCAGCCCAAGGCCCTTCATCTTTAGACAGTGGAGAAATGGGATATGCTGGGAGGCTCAGAGAAAAACTAGAGAGTTTGGAAAAACTCACCCTTCTTGGTGTAAACTGGGGATGAAATAGGTGTTTTGCTAAGGACTGATGTTCGTGGGTGACCAGGCTCAGCTGAGAGGATTGGTGGGCGCTGCAGGGTGGGCTGGGGTTTGCTCTGGGTTGCAGCAGTCCCCCAGCAGCTCCTCCAGGCACTGAGGAGGTTCTCCAGAGCCAGGCACTGTCTGCAAGTCGCTCAGGGATTTGGGAGCTCAGGTGGGCGCTGCTGCCGGGGTGGTGGCACGGCCTGGGTCGGTACCAGGACAGTGCTTTCCTGCCTCGGTTGTCCTAACCCTGCTCCACCCCCTGCACTTCCTGAAAACCACTTAAAATTCTCCCTGCCCAATCAACCAGCCTCACTTCTCCCACCAACCCACCCTACTCCTCCCAAGTAAGCCCAGCACCGAGGGGTGCCGGGGATGGCTCTGGAGGACCTGGGCACTGCTGGGGACACCACGCTTGTGTTGCTGTTCCTGCAGCCTCACCCTGTCCTTGAGGGAGAGTCCTCAGCCTCAGGTGGGTTTTCCCAGGCTGATTCCCAGTTCAGGGGTAACCAGCACAGGGCTGGTTTTATTCCTGCAGGCAGCCCTGCCTGTGTCCCCATGTGAGCTCGGCACACACCACACTGAAGCTGCTGGCACTGAGCTCAGGGACGGGGGACTGGGCCAGGAGTCTTGGTGCCAGCACTTGGTCAGCTTGGCCTAAATGAGGCTGCCTGTAAATTTGGTAGTAAAAACTCAGTTTTTCTGTGTGCTTGGTGTACAGCACCACCATGCAAATGCCAGGGCTCAGCACTCCACTTGCTGCTCCTGCTGGGACCCCACTGCTCAGCACGAGCGCGTGTGGACGCCCGGCTGCGTTGTGTTTTATCGTTCTGATTATCCTCTCCTTCCTCCAGCTGCATTTTAATTCCTTAGAATGACTTCATCCCTTGGCAAAGCACCAAGTGCTGTTTTGTCAAGACATCCTTTTTTTTTTTTTTTTTCTTCATCCTAATTTTGACCGGTTGGAAAAGTCACATTTTTAATATCAGGAAACTAAGTTTTGAATTTCAGCAAAAGAGTGATATCATTTTTCACGAGAGGGTGAAAGCATTCCCACTTCTCAATCAGCTCAGTGGAGGCTAAGGCTGAGCTGTCTGCCATCTGTCTCCTCGCCAGTCTCTCTTCCACCACCATCACTTTTTAACAGGTTGGCCAATTTCAATCTCATTTGAGAGCAGGGGAACTGTCTCAAAGACAGTTATGCTTCTGCAGATTTTGTCAGCTGGCAGAGGATCGTTTCCAGAGAAGCAGAAAGAAGTGGATTTGATGGCCAGGGGTCGGTGAGCTGGTCCACCGTGACAGCTCCAGCATGTGCTGCCTCTGGTTGAGCTGGGGGTGTCCAAGGGGACACGGTGGAATTTGGTTGGGGATGTGGGGAGGGTACAGGGGGTAAAGAGCACAGATATGTAGAAAAATGAACTTCATTTTTTCTTCTCTTGACCAGCTTGTTTCAGAAGGTTTTTTAAAGTTTTTCTCAAATGTAAGAAGGAAAAAGAAAAAAAAAATTTAAAATAACAACAAATTTTCTTGTACAATGAATTGGAAGAGAGAGGAGAAAAATAGCATTCTAGTACAGAAAGAGCAGAAAGAGAAAGAGCTGGTCTGCATTTTAGATGGAGGCAGGATTAGCCTCCCAAGGCATCTGGTCCCTCTGAGGCTGGCCAACACTGGGAGGCATGAACAGGGTCCAGAAACTGGAGCTACTCATCTTCATTTGCTGTGACAAGCCAGTGGCTGGGAAAGCTTTTGAGGGTCTGTGTCTGCTGGAGGCAGCTGAGCGGGCCAGGCCAAGGATAAAACCTGGCCCAGGATGCAGCTCCTCACATCTGAAACTTCTCAGGTACAAATGCTGAACATTTTGGGTACGTTTTATCTTTTGAAAATACCTTCTGCATGCTGTGTTTAGAAATGCAGCACCTGTGTGGGTATATGCTGCCTGGGAGGGCTGGTGCTTTTGTACACACATCTTTTGAATGTTCGGTGCTTGAATTCAAAAGGCACATTAATTTAATTCATTTTTCTTTAACACTTGACTTGAGGAGACATAACTGCTTTGAAATGAAGGAACTGATTTTTTTTTTTCTAATTCTGTGAGACAGTTGAAGTAAATGTTAATGTTCTGGGGTTTTATGTTCCAAATTGCTCTAAACCATTTAAAAACATATATTTGTTATATCATTGGATATGTCAGGCAATCCTGCTTTCAAAAGACTAAAATAAAAGAAAAATTCTGCTCTTCTATTGTCTGCCTGTCCAGGTTTTATCTTGTGCAGCACGCATTTAAAATCTTATCTTCTCAAATAATATCCCTGTCAATAGAGACTTTGGTCCCAGTTCATGGGTCTGTTTAATTTCCGCTGCATTAAAACACTGTGCGAGTCAGCTGGGCAGTGATTCTTGACCAGGCATCCCTGGCAGAGGGGAAAACTCCTCTTCAGACAAGGAGGGGAGGTGATTTCTGGTGCTTCCATGGCAGGAGGAAGGAGATGGTATGGGATGAGATGGAGCCTCTTCTGTTCCTCCTGATGGAGGTCCCTTTGAGCCAGCAGAACCGCAGGGGATCTGCTTCCCTGCACTCTCTGCCCCCTTGGAAAGTGGGCAAAAAAAAAAAAGCAGCTACACTTGGATTGTGGAAGAATTTCCTCAGGGCTGATCAGGGGATGGAAATGCTTCTGGGATCCAGCTGAGGAAACACAGCTGACCTTTTGGCTGTAAATTATTGCCTGCTAATAAGTCCTGCTTGTGTGCTGACAGGGGAGGGGTGTCTTTGCAGTAGAGATTGTGTTGAACATTAAAAAAAAATAAGGTAAACTTCACGAAGATTGGAGTAAGTGATGCTGTCGTTCATTCAGCTCTTAGGCACGGAGTAGGTGCTTCTGTGTCTTCCTTTTCTATCTCTGCTTACAGAAGTGATATTACTGAATTAATTACCATGTCTTTGTGAAGAGCTGAAGAATCGCTCAAGTCCTCGATTCAGCAGTAGAGAAATGTCAGATTCATCTCACAGTAAATTTAAAATTACACCAACCTGAACTACTGCTACTGGCAGCATAATAATAAGGCAGGTAATCAAAATCAATTAAATTCCAGTGCCTTCCTATTGTCCTGGAAAATTCAAATTTGAAATTAGTTCGAGTTTCATTTGACTTCTCAATAAAAGAGGCAGAGCTTCAGAGATAATTTGAAGTAAATATGTGGCTGTGAGTGATCTTTCCTCAAGCTGCAAAGACCAGGGGAGCCATGTGTGCACATGTTTGTGCACAATGAGTGCCAAATGCAGCCAGGTGCTCCAAGTCAAGGCAGTAACTGGTCTGCGGCTGCTGCATTGGCATGTGCTAGCTGGGTCTCAGGCTTGCCAAGACCCAGTTTCTTAAAATTTGGGTGAGATATTGATCCAGGTGAATCCCAAATGCAGTGTGCCTCCATTCCCACTGTCTAAGAGGGAGGAGGACAAAGCCTGGTGCATAATCCTCTGCAGGACCTTCAGGGAGCAACCAGAGGGAGGGGGAACTCCCTCCCTCCCTGTGTCCTTCCAGCAGTGACATGACCAGATAGAATATGCATTGGACATCTTACAGATCACAGGGGAACAGGGAATTGCCCAGGAGCTTCAAATGCTGTCAAAATGAATATGTTCCCATAGCACCGTGCCTTGTTTTTGGCACTGTCTGAGCCTTTGAGTCACCTTTAGTAGCAGGATGGGAGATGGCAGTAGATTGCCCAGAGAAGTTGTTTTGGAAGTGTTCAGGGTCAGGCTGGATGGGGCTTTGAGCAACATGGTGTAGTGGGAAGTGTCCCTGCCCATGGCAGGGGGTCGGAACAAGATGATCTTTATGTCCCAAACCATTCTGAGATTCCATGGGCTGGACTGAGTGACTGCTTGGATGGGGAGGCTATGGCATGAATTTGAGTCTGTCAGGAGCAGCAGTGTCACCCATGGTAGCTGTGAGGAAATGGACTCAGCTGGCAGGTGCAGAAGAAAATTTATTGTCTAGGGATGTTTCTTCTCGGAGAAAAGTCCTGATCAAAGCCCAGGCTTGGTGCTGGGGCTGATCTAAGCCAGTGTTGTACCAGTAACTCCAGTGCAGCCTTTGGCACCAATCTGGCTGTCCAGAAAAGCTCATCTTGTACAACTCCTTTTCACTCTGGAAGCGACCCCCTTCTTTTGGGGAAGGTCCCTACACATGGCTGGCATAGTTTTTTAAAAAATACATTTATTTTTCTACCTTCTTACCTGCTAGTATTTACATACAGAGTTAGGCTTTCAGGAAAAGGGATTTCCCCTCTTTCTGCACACTGTATTATACAGGTAAGATTTTATTGGCTCCCTTTAAAATTTTTCTGGGCCTTTCTGGCTGGACCCTTGGTTATGAGGGTAGGCTGAGCCTGGTATCCCACCCATTGCCCTAAGGAGGGTGCTCAGCAGTAGAATCCCACTGTCTGGCTGCGATGCAGGAGTTGTCCCATCCCACAGTGACCTGCTCTTTTATTTGGGAGGAGGTCTGGGTTGTTTTGCTGTGCAGCTCATTTTCCTACAGCAATCCAATTTCTGCCCATGGGATCGTGGGTGTAAGTGCCAAGGTGGGACCCAGGGCACCGTGGTGGAACATCCCAAAAGCACAGGGGGAAAAATGGGCCAGGATCTGATGGTGGGCATGGAGGAAAAAGGGAGAACCATAAATCGGGAGGGAAGAGGAACATGACCCAGCGAGAGAGCAGAAGAGCTCTGCTCTCCGCCAGCAGGACCGAATTGGACTTCTCTGCCTCCAGCCCTTCCAGGCACCGGGTTGTGTTTCTCCCAGTGCCGCCCTGAAGCGAGCAGAGCTCTCGCCCTCTCCCAGTGCCGCAACGAGCACTCGGCACCTCCGCGGCTGCCGGCCCGCTCCGCGCACCCTTCAGCCCGCCCAGACGGGAGCTTTTATGGTCCCCCTTGCCCGCCCCCTCCCCGGGCTGNGCGCTCCTAGCAACGCTCCTAGCAACCGGGCAACATCTGCTCCCGCTGGACCAATCCGCGCGGGGAACATCTGGGCACCCACCTCCGCGGGCTGCGGCCGGGAGGTGATGCGCTCCTCAGTGGCTGCAGGGACCCGCAGGAGCTGCCACCGCCGCCACCACCACCGCCACCACCACCAGCGGCACCGCCACCACCTCCTCCAGGAGCAGCGAGGGAAGGACGGAGCAGCCGTCCCTCTGGAGCCGGGGCTCGCTGGGTGAGTGCCACTGAGCCGGAGGTGGCCGGGGACAGCGAGCTGTGGGGTTGCCCGTGGCAGCGAGGTGGTGTGGGGCTTTGCTGGTGGGATCCGCTCCAAAGGGTTTGGCAGGTGGCTGTCGGCGTGGAGTAAGTTCTGTGTTTGTTTGGGAGCTCTCGTGGCTTTGCTGCAGTGTGGGAGAGGGAAGAGCAGAGAGGGAGGCTCCGCGCGTCCCGCAGTGCCACGGACAGAGGTGCTGCTGCTCTGCCGGACTCTACGAAAGGTCATTTCGATCAGAGTCCTCTTTTCACGGTCAGAGCTGAACTCTGAAAAGTCACCATAGCTCCTCTTTCTATCGCCTGTTAATGCTGTCATCCTCTGGGATGACACAACTGTCTAAATATAGTTGTCTTATAGCTGCGGGGCACGAGTACGCACACGTACGAGTTCTCCTTTCCTTTCTCTCTTGCAGGATTTAGACATGTCTAATTTCGTTCATGTACTCAAAAAGTGTGAGCGCCGCTGGCACACACATGTAAAAGTGCAGAGTTGAGGTATACACATATATCTGTGATAGTTTTTCCCCCTAGAGTGGGAGATATTCTTACTACAGCATGCCAAATACTTCACCCAGAAGGCAAGGCATCAGCCTGGAAACTGTACTGTATGTCAGGCAAACTCTGAAATGTGCACCCTGTTAAAGAGAAATGGGAATCTGACTTTCCCCAGACCCGTACTGCTCTGCAGGCAGTGTGAGTGTGTATGATAGAAAATTAATGCTGCTACTCAAAATAATGGCATGGTTTTAATAGTAGCCCTTTAGCTTTCCTCTGAGGTTGACAAAAATTAATGGAGAAAATAATGAGACATTTTAAGAGGTGGTTGGGGCAGAATTAATGTTCTAGCTCCAGAAACGTCCGGATATTTAGAGGAGCAAGTTGTATTTTTGCAGCATTTGCTGAACGGATTATAGCTATGCCACTGAGAGACTGAAATGTTTTTTTTTTCTTAATGTTTTATCTACTTTCCTGATGTGTGATTTCAGGAAACAAGGTCAAAGTTAAAGAATTGGGTGTAACATCAGAACTCTTATTTATCCCTGTTACTAAGCCCTGTGGGGATGCTGAAATAGCACCTTCTCCTCTTGTGGTCCAGCTGCTCGCCGTGTTTGTCCTGATTTTGCCACCTGAGCCATGTGTGTTTCTCCTTGATCCACCACGGCAGGTGACCGTTCAGCAGTGCCGTGCTGCCAGAAATGCTCGCTGAGCCCGTGCGAGGGGGAAATCTTACCAGAACTGCTGAGATTATCCCAGAAAGACCCTTGGCAGACTGACTCCGCATCCTCAGGTAACTAACAAGTTTGCAAACTTCAGCTGCTTGGGCTGAGTGAGGGGAATTTACTGGGATTAATGTCGAAAGGGGGCGAACCTGGAATTATTATTTTATTCTATTGATGAAAGCAGTGGGACTATAAGGGCTGAGACAGGAATAGTCACTCGGCCATTAAGTCTCATGCCTTCATGCCCTCACGAGAGCTCTTCAGATGCTTGTGCCTTGTACACACGTGTGCCCAGGGAGAACTGGCAATTAGGGAGATCTGCAGAGCAATTAGCAAACTAAAAGGAGGTTTTAAAGTGCAAAGCCAGCAGAGTACGGCTGGGGGTCCCCACCTTCCCGTAAGTCAATGAAAGGGGGCTTGCTCTGGCTGATAAGGCTCGATACGCTGGAAGGGCGGCGATCGATTGGCAGCCGTGTGAAATCCTGGGGCTGGCATGTGTTTTCGATCCACATGTTCATCTGCCTGTGGTCTGGTAGCTTCGCATTATCAGCTGGGAATCCCACAGTGGGACCAGCTGCTTATGCTGCCCTAGGAGAGGAGAAAAGCAGCAGCAGAGCGTGTGAAACCAGGGGCAGGTTTCAGCTGAGCACCCCCTAATTGCGAGCGCTCTGAAGGTTAGAGACGGGAGTTTTATCACCGCAGCTTGACAGCGGTCGCAAGGACATGATGATACGTCCTGCCATGCCAAAGCCTCGTCTCCCGCTGGTAATAAAGGCCACTTTCTGTGTGCTCAGAAGCCTCAGGTCTTGTATTTGAGCACGCAAGAGATGCTCAGCGACGGTCTCCGTCTCAGCCAGCTTTAGCTCGCGTATTGATCGCTCTCCCTAACGCTGCGATAGGAACCCTGCAGGGCAGCGGCACATTTGAGTCACCACCTCCGTGCACAGCTTGGCGGGGCTGGCTCGGCCAGCCGGCTCCGTGCTCACCCCCTGCAGATGTCTGCATCAACAACCAAATAGTATCGACTCGGACGAGCCCTTTCACTGCAGCACTGAGCAGGCAGGGAGGAATTTTCTTCCCGGGGAAAGGTAGGGGAGGTGCAGGAGCAGGCAGGTGTGGGGATGCTCCCAAGGGCTCCCCTACAAGCTCTGGGACAGGGCAGCTGTGCAGAGCTGGGGCTTGCAGACCCCTCTCTGTTGCCTGAGATGCAAAAGCACAAACTCAGGTGTTTTTTTCCTGGCTGTTCAATCATTTGTTAAACTCCGTCTTAGCTCCTGTCTCGGCTAGGCTGCAGCCCTGTGGAAATCGCCCGGCATTAATTCATGCCGAAGAGGGGCTGTGTCACTGGGGAGATGCCGGAGCGCAGGTGAAGTGACTTTGTTGCAATTTGCAGTTCAAACGATATAAATTTGCAGTTGCCATGATATAAATCTATTTCCAATCCAATTTAGATAAGACAGCCCTCTGTCCAAACATGCCTAATAACTCTGCGAGCACCACGCCGCAGAGCACCATAATTATTCCTGGAGAAATAAACAGGAACGGACACATTTCGCTCTTTTGAAAGCACAATTAAAGCCCTTGCGAAGCTGCATCTGAGAGATCTAAGCCTGAGACAGAGAGAGGCGTCTATTCCCTCACTGCCGCGCGTGGGATTTCTATCCCAAACTTCCATTAGCGCTAATGGCAGCTCCAGCCGCCGTGCCCCGATGCGCTGTGCATTCCGAGCAGGCACGCACGGGCGGGCTGTACACACCGGGCAGCGGCACCGAGCCCTGGGGCTGCCGAGCCCCGGCAGCAGCTCCCGCCCGGGCAAATTGCACCGGGCCCCTGGGGAGCAGCGGAGGGCTGGCGGCTGAGCGCTGCCGGGATGCTGGACGCGCTTTCCCGGCGCTCATCCAGGCTGGAAGGACAAAGCTCAGGCTCAGGACTCAGCGCTGCGCTGGTTGGTCCCCGTGGGGAGATTTGGCCCCGTGCCTTGACTTGTGGTGTAGCGCTGAAAAAAAACGTAATGTGATTAAGATGTATCTGTCTCTGAGCTTGAGTGAGGCAGAGGCAGTGACTCATACCACCTTGCTGGAGCTGTCAAAACACTTGGCTCGCGAGAATAGCCTTCTACACAAAAAGCACTGATTCAATATGTTTATATTTAAACAAAACACTGAGGGTGTGATTCACTGCGGCATTACTACAGCCTTGGATGACTGTAACCCCAGCCAAGCAGCTCCCAGGCACTCACAGAGCCATCGAGTGCTGACTTCCAATAAGTGCTAGAGAAAGGCTTGGTTCTTGTGAGCCTCCTGCATGGGGAGGGGTCCCACGAGGGCTTTAGCATCGGTGCTGGTGTTGAGGACACAGTGAAAGGTCACAGTTCATGCTCTTGTTCCCCTGAACCTGCAGACAGATGTGTGGGCACCACCAGCAGCCACAAAAGATGACGGTGATGAAATGGGTGGTGGTGGGATGGCAGCTGCCCTGAGCACAAGAGCAGACCCTGAGCTTCCCTTGAGCAGCCCTGGGATGGGCTTGTGCGCCTTCAGGTCTCTTTCTCGCCCTGCAGGTGTGCGGGCAGCACCCCTTCCCTCCCGGGGAGCTGAGCCACCTGTGACAGCCCGTGGGAGCTGCTGAGCTGGGGAAGTGGGTGCTCCAAGCTCTGCAGATTTGGAACTGCTGGGATTTGCTAACAGATGGTGTGGTGTTGCGCAGCTTGGGGCTACTTTTCTCCTAGAGTGTAGTCTTTCATTTAAAGCTGGGAAAACATTTCAAGCCAAACTTGCAGCCTAGAGATGCTCTTGGTGTTTGCTTGGTTGTTGTTTCCCTTCCTTGTTCCTAAAGTTATGGGTGTTGGGGTGAGGGGTTTGTGACAACTTTGCTGCTTTAGCTGATGTAAGGTCTAGGAATTTAAACACAGCCAGCCAAGGGTATGTCCCAGGCTGGTGCTGAACATAGCCCCAGAAAGGGGGTGCCAGTTGGTGCTCAGTGAACCCACTGCCAGGATGGTCACATGTGTCCCTCAGCAAAATACAATTTTTCCGTCTGCTCCTGCCAGCCAGCACCAGCCCCCAGCCCGCAGCATGTGCAAAACTACAGCCCTCCTTCCCTCCCAGCCACAGGCTGCCAGTGCTCCTTCCCTTGTCCCAGCTCCCTGATGTGCCCAGGACCCTCTGTGCTCAGGGGATGCTGAATTTCACACTGTCACCCTCCATCTCTGGGGCAGGGAGAGGAATTCCCGTGGCCTGGAGCAGCAAGGGAGAGTTTTGCGTGGAGCTGGCGGAGCTGCAGAACTGAGCTGAGATGCTCTGCATGCTGTGGTTGTCTGTGCTGCCCCTGCACTCAGGCTGATTTTCTGCTTCCACTGCACACAGGCAGTGATAGGGCTGTGCTTCCAGGCTTGAAAAACCCTAGGGAGCGTGTTTTAGCATTTAGAGGCTTGGTTTGAGGGGAAAGATCTACCTGAGTGCTGGGTTTGGCTCCTTTCCCAGCCCTGACAGCCTGCATGGCTATGGGAGTGTCACTTCATCTGTCTGTACCTTTGTCTTCCTCAGAGTAGTGTGAGGAAAACTGTAATGTTCTCCCATCCCATGGCACTGGGAGATAAAAGCATTTGTTGTTCTGCTCAGATAACACAGTAGTGGGGTTTCCACCTAGGAGAACATGATATCAGAGTAATTAAATATCCAGGCTGCCCAGGCTCTGGTGTAACTCAAATACTGGAATAAAACCTGCAAGCAGAGAAGGTTGCTGCATATGAATTTAAACCAGTGTTTGCAGCTACTCAATGCCAATGGGGTGGTGAAGACCACAGCCCTGCCCTTGCCCTTGAGAGCTGAGGTGGGTGCTGGGAGCATCTCTGGTGTGTGTGGTGGTCCAGGGTGACTAGAACCCTGTAGCAGTCCTTGACAACCTTGGCAGTGCTGTCCCACTGCAAGAGCAATAGTCCCTCTCCTGGAGAAATGCTGCTCTTCTCTGCAATCCATGTTCTGAGGGGTCTCAGAGAGGGCTGAGGGGTCTCCACTCCAAACTGGGTGTTAATGCACCAGTCACTTTCCTGCACAAATCTGCAGCATCCTTTATGAGAGACCTCCATCCTCACAGACTCGAAATTCAGTGAGAAAACACAAAAATACTCTCATTGAGGGGATTTCCTCTTCGGCCTGTTTTTGTGGGTTTTTGATGTAGAAGAAGGAAGGGAGAGCACATTGCTCCTTCCTGCCGGTGGAGAAGAGATGCTGTCAGTCCCTGGAGTGGTTGTGTGGGTATCTTATCACTCCCACCAGCAGCTAAGACTCAAGGAGCCCCTCGTGCCCCAGGGAAGGGTCCTTCCAGCAACATGAGGTCTGTGTTCTGGCTGTGCAATACTTTTTGGCTTTTCTACTGTATAAGGGAAGCTGTCCAGAACCAAATCCTTTATTTCCTCAGAAAATCTAGGCTCCAAATGCTCCCATAAGGAGATCCCAATTTGGGGAAGTAAATATTTCCCATAGGACCTGACTTTGAGTTATTCTATGAAGTGGCTCTGGATACTTTCTTTCCCTGAATTGCTTTTAGACATAAGTATAATAAAGTTTGTTTATGTTTTTTTAAAAATTTTTAAAAGGTGCGTTTAAAAGCAAATAACAGAAATTTCTTATAAAAAGGAGGGTTTGGGAGGAGATGGTGCCTCCCAGAAATGCACATGGCTCCTCGTATTGTCTAGTGAAGAGCCAAGCAAAGCCCAGCCCTGGCTCTCCAGTGCTCACCAGGCTGAGTACCACTGGAATTATGGACCTCATTAAGATGCTGTCACATTTCCAGGGAGATGGGCAAGCTCAGAGCAGGCAGCCAGGCCTGGCTGCAGGTGCCCAGAGTGCCCTGGTCTTCTGCAGGGCTCTGCTCTGGAGGAACAGATCTCCACTGGGCTCTTGTCACAGGACAAAAGCCCAATAATTCCTTCTCTTAGCCCAAATGTGGAGCCTCTGTCCTCTGTGCCCTGAAAAACTGAAGCCACCTGGAGAACAAACCGACTTCATCACCCTCCCACGGAACTGGGGCTCTCCTGCTTCTGCGAGACGACACTACCACCTAGTGAACACTCTGCATCGGTTTTCCAGGGAAGCCACGGAGCTCCGTGCATGGCGTGTGGAAATCAAACCCCAACCCTCTGCTCACACGTCCCACAGCGGGGCACAGGGTCCCCTGTCCTGCACACAGGTGCCCCCATCCTGGTCCCTCCTGCAGTGCATGGTGACCTCATCTAGGGCATCTCCTGCCTGCTCCGTGGGGCTGTGGCTGGCCAGGACACCCCACTCAGCTCTAGGACCAGGAGACCCTCCCTGTGCCTGGTGCTGTGGTGGTCACTCCAGAGAGGGGCTTGCTGTACTGGCAAGCCTCAGGGTAGGTGCTTCAGAGAGAGTTTCACATCTGCCAGCCTCTCAACTGTTTTTCCAGTGGGTTGAGGGCTGCAGGCTGAGGCTGAGTGTTGTTCCTGGCTGCACTCTCCCTCTGGATCCTTCCTCCCCCTGCACACCCCGGACTGTGATGTTACAGCCACCCTGGCAGCAAGCATTACTGACCTTGTTTCTCTTCTTCTTTTGTGCAGAGCTGATCTGATCGGGGCCTACCAAAGACATTAACGACGTCGAAAGTAGCTTACTTTAAGAGAAAATATGCAGAAGAAGAACATTTACATCAAGATTACCATGAGTATTGTCCAAAAGTGAGTATCTCTCTCGCTCCAGACCCTGCCCTCTCCCCAGATTCATCCCTTGATGCTAAAGACCCATCCATTTACTCCCCAGCACCTGATACTACCAGAGGACCGGACTTGTATCCTAAAACTATCTCTCCAGAAACTCCGCTTCCTGGATGACCCCGAAGCCTATCTCCGTAGGTCTGTATTAATTAACAATCTGTTGAGGAAGATTCACCTAGAGACAGAGAGGGAGAGCTATGAATACTTTAAGGAGGCGCCGTGCTATAGGACTGCCTACTCTGACGCACGAAAACGGCTGAAGTTTATGGTGCAGGAGTGCTGTTCCCAGTCGCTCTATTATGAAGAGCTGCACTCGTATCGCATCGTGCCTTACTCTGCAGAGAACGCCGTTTACGGGATGGGCTACACGGGCAGCCACCTGGAGCAAAATTCTCAGTTGCTTATTTATAAAATGAATTAAAGTAGCTGTTAGACCCACTGATGTTTGTTTCTGAATGCTTGAACTGCTTGTTGGGGTGTTGAGATGAGGCGCTGATTGCAGGTGTGTTTGCGATCAGAGGCGGAGGCCCGGGAGCTGAGTGGAAGGTGCTTTGGATAATGCTCTGCAGCCCCCGCTGTCACCCCCGGTGTGAAGCACCTTGCTGTGCACACAGAGAGGTGCAGTACGGAGGTCCTGAGCTGCAGAGACTGCGTGCAAGGCGGTTTGTAGAAACAAAGCTGCACTTAAGTTACCTGTGTGTAGATACAGATGCTCCAAATCACTTTTGCAGTTAAATCACGCCGTCCCCGGTGCAAGGGGAGCCCCCGAAGCAGTGGAGTAGTCTAACAGTGAGGAGTAAAACACAAGTTATCTGCTGTAAAGGTATAGACAGAAAGTTTCTTTGAGAATCGCTTTGACCATGAAGGAGTCAGTGCCAAAGGAATCAGCCTTTAGCTTAGGATTTTCAGAGACTGAACTCGCTTGCTACTTACAGACATTCTATACTGAGATTTGCAAGGGTTTGTGGGTTGGTTTTTTTAAAAAATAATTGCATTCACCTTTTACTTATCTTATCTCTTAGCTGGTATCTACTTTGCTATTTTAATACAAACCAGAATGACTCACAGGAAAGATTGTTTCTTCAGCCCATCATCGGTGTTCCCTTAACTTCATTTGCCTCTTTCCCTAGCTGTTTCCCTGATACTTCTTTGCATGCTATTTTGCTGTTTGGCCCGAGGTTCACACTGGTGCTAGGGAATAGACAGCAATTTCTTTTTATGTGGACTATAAAAGGCAGCAAATCAATGATAACTCTCATAGATAGAGAATGAATGTATCTGACAGATGCTGGTAAGACCTCAGAGGTTCTCCTGATGAAACTGCTCAGCATTAGTAATAATGTTTCAGGTTAAGTGAAATGTCTAATTTCAACCTGGGAATTAACTTTAGAATATGTAAATATATAAATTTCACGAGCTATGGCATGTGTGGGATGTTCAGCAAACGGAATGACTACAATTGGAAAGTTTCATAGCTGCCAAAGCTACGTCATGAAAATACCAAAGAGTAACGTTAGGGGAAAGATGATGCTCCAGAAATGGGGTCAGAAGCAAAGATTGCACTATAATCTGGGGGAATGTGATTAATGAGCCTGTAAATTAGCTGTTAGTGACACACTCGCAGCTCCCCATGGGGGACCTGCATCCCAGAACTGCTGAACAAATATCCGAGATGGTTCAAAGCCTGTTAAAGTCCTACAGGTCTGTTGGCTTACAGTGAAGAAAACGGCTTTGCCTCGCTGGCTATCACCACTTTAAAGCTTTAAAGCAAAGTAAATAATAGCGCACATTCAGCTGGAGGCAGAGACATGTATATATCTAAGAACCTAATTTTTTTTTAATTTTGAAAGGCTTTGCTCTTGCAGATGTGGCTGATGCTATTTCTGAAGCATTATGTAGTGTGAACAAATACTGTGGCTTGCCAGGAACGTGCTTTTTTGTGTCAGATTCCTCCTGTCACCCTGCTCGGAGCATCCTGGTCGTGTGTGTCGCACATATCGTCACAGCTCCCAGGCACGTGTTAGTGCTGGAGAAAGGGCAGAAAGGCAAAAGCAAAAAAGGTGTGAAGAACAAAGTCACCTCTGGTATCAGTAGTTAGAAGTCAGTACAGGTTTAGGAGACAGAAGGAAGCAGTAAAATCCAGATTTTTTTTTTTTTTATTAAAAAAATACATGTCAGCAGTGTAATTCAAAACAAGGATAACCTGCAAACTGGAGAGTATAAACATCTCAGATGCTGTGGGAAGGCTGAAAAAACAGGGCAGTGCTGTTTGGGAGGTGCTGTTAGTCATGGTGAATGTTCAGATTTTTGGTTTTGCTTTGAGACAAGTCACATTTACTTATCTCTTACAAAAGGGTGTCTTTCAATCCTCAGCCAGTGCAGTTCGGCCTCAGGGCTGCCTGGCTGTGTGTGGTTTGATTCCTGCTGCCCCTGGGCTTGCACCAGCCCAAAATCATGCAGCTGATCAAGTTATCAAGTTGCATGATTTGAGAAATGGTTTCAGTGTGGTTTGAGAAATCTCCAGTTTGAGAAATCTCCAGAGGAAAGGGGCCATGCCCACCTCAACAGGGGGCTGGGGGAGCCGAGGCTGCTGGTCAGGTGTGTAGGACAGCCCCAGTACCAGCAGTAAGAGCTGGCAGAGGAGCCCATCTGCTGTTTTGAGAGGTGCCATTATCCCCCCGGGGCTGTCCGGCCTCTGCGGCACCGGGAACGCCTCGTGCCACCCCAGGGCTGGGGGAATGGTAAAGGAAAATTGCTCCTGTCTTCGGATTTTTCAAACCATGTAATTTTCCACTCTGAAGTGGTGTGATTTATGCATTTTTTTCTCTTCATGTCTGTTTTCACCTGATTTCATAAAGACCGAGCATGTATAGGAATGCTAAAGTGCTTCTTTTCTCTCGCTGACTGACTTTTTACATTCATAGGATGGTTCTGGCTTGAATAAACAAAACCTGTAACTTAAAATTAGAAACGTTTCAATGAAATGAAGAAAGCTCAGTAGGATCAAAGTCTTTAACCTCACCTGAAAAAAAACATTGGCCCTGTCAGATTCACCTTTGAAGAGGTTCTTTGCCTGCTGAAAGAGGCAGATACTTTCTTGCCTATTGAAAGCTTCTCTGATAAGGCATTGTGATAACTGAACAGATATAACAGCCAAAAATCTGCATCAGGTCACAAAACTCCTTGGGCTACCTAGGAAAGAGAATGAAAATTTACTCATGTTTTTCTCATATGTTGTTTTCTTGAACAAAACACATCGTCTCTTTTTTTTAATTTTCACTTGCTCCAGGAGCTGTTAAAATGGATTATTTCTTTCTAGAGAACAAACTGGGTTTTTTATGGTTGACTTTTTGGTATGGAATTGAATCAAAGGTTCACTATTCTAAACGCTTTAAATCTGCTTCAGTTTTTACTGCCTTCTGCTTTGCCCAGTGATTGGTGCTGCTGAAAAGTGGGTCTGAAAAATTCGACTTGAGTGCTTAAAAATAGTTTATGGGGTGATAAAGAAGTACAAATGTGCAATAACATTGCAAGTGACTCCCGAAATATTTAATTTGACACCTTTTGAATTATATACTTACATTGATTTTAACATTTAGTTGCCAAGTTACTGGGTACCGGCATTTTAATACAGCTACATACAGCGATTTTTCTTTTTTGGGTTTGTAGCTACAGTTCAGCTCTTCTGGCTTCTGATGTGAGAATCTGTCTGTAGGTGGTCAACTTTCAGTGAGATAGATTTATATATATATATATGTTCTATTATGACTGCATTAGGAACTCCTACATATGGGCTATGTTTGCACTGGATGTAAAGAAAGTCCTTGCTTCCCTTTGACTCAGTTGCCTTGGAGATAGAATATTCATCAGAGAGAATATAGATGAGTTGGGTAACAAGGACAGACTCGGTGAGGAGAGCTGATCATTCTGAAAATGGCTGGCTTAGGACATTTTCACCTGGGAATAGCAGCACTCTCGTCTGTAATTAGTGTTTCTATGAGTTGAGTTTTCTTTGTGCTGCTTTTCTGGCTGGACATGCTGGTGAAGGGAGCACAGGGGTGGCTTTGTGGGGGCCACGGCGTGGGTGTGGATGGGGTCAGGTGCAGAACCCCAACACTGAGCTTGAGCAACCTGGTCTAGTGAAGGAGGGTTGGAACCAGATGGTCTTTAAGGTCTCTTCCAACTCAAACCATTCCATGATTCCATGGTTCTGTGACATTAGGGCCCTGATCCTGTAAATGCTTTGGTCATCACTTGATTTCCTCACACAGACCTTGTCGCTGGAGCCCAAGAGGCTCCTCGTGTGCTTGATGCTCAGCATGTGCATGAGCTTGTGCAGGGCTGGGGCTGCGCCCATCGCAGATCCTCCTCGATCGCCGCGTCACCGGTGACGGCCGTCACCGAGCTGCCGCTTGAGCTCTTGAGTACACCTCTATTGCACTGTAAATTGAACTTCTGTTTTCCAATGAATGTGTTGAGTATATGGACTATTGTGCCTTAAAGTCCCACCCTCGTACGAGCCTTTGTAGATGTTCTGTAAATCCGCAAACCGTCTGTCGCTGGTGTCTCTGTGCGCTCTCTGCAGATCTGATTTGGTACTCGGCAGGACCTTGGGAAACCCAGCCCCGACCTCAGTTTGCCATGAACGCAGAGGGGATTTCCCAATTCCCTCCTTTCTTTTTTCAGATTGCTTTCCTCTCCGACATTCATAGAATTCTGTTTTTTCTGGTTCCTGCCTTAGCTGGGCTCTGGGCCACCTGCAGCACCAGGAGCCCCAAGCAGGAACTCAGAAAGTTGTAAAAAATTTGTCTCCAGATTTTAAACGCCACCTGTAGAGTGCTCCCAGGAGGGAATCACAGCTGCATACAACAACTGTGGCAGGTGTTGTCAAGTATATCATCCTATATTTGGCACGATTGACAAAGCAGAGAAGGGAACACCTATTTCTATGGAAATGCATGAGCCTGCATTATGTTAAATACATGGTGATTATACACCAAGTAATTGGAATAATACCTACTGGTTCTGTAACCAAAAAAAGAAAAAAAAAAAAAGGCTTTTTAATGTTTAAAATTACCTGGGACCTGATGGAAGGTTTTTATGAAATTGTTTTCTAAAGTGAATAGTAGAAAAAATGTATATGTATTTTAAATATACGTATGATGTGCATGTTATTAATAAAGATCTATTTCTATTGAACCAGATGGACTCTTGCTGGATTTATGTTGTTTGGTTTACAAGTTAACATGTAATGCTACTAAAAAAAGGTTTCTAGCACCGCCAATCCCCTAAAAAAGTTATAACCACAGATTCTTTGAGGGACCTGGATCAGAGAGTGAATCTGGGGTAATTCCTTTGTCATTCACTTGTCCTGCCCTGATCCCATTGTTTGCATCCCAGCTTGCCTACAGACTTAGAAGACCCTTCTTCTTTCCCTTCTTTATGTATTTTATTTGAAAATCTGTAAGGAACAATTTCTCTAATGATGTTCTGCAGGGCATGTCCCAGATGCTGCTGAAGGGTCAAAGTTAAAACAGTTAGCTATTGGAGAAGTTCAGAAAAATGGGATTTTTTACCAAAAATCCTGATTATGATGGAAAGATCCCCATTTTTCTCATCATCAGGGATTTTCCTTAGGATTATTTTCTTGAAGAAGCTGAAGTGAAACACTGAAAATATTTAAGAGATACTGAAAAGAAGACACATTTGCAATAAGATGGGCTTCCCCTGTGCGTAGGAACCTCTTGAAAGGGAAGTATCTTCCAGAGCCAGGTGCTTCAGCTCCCATCTCCAGCCAGGACTTGGGTACCACCTGGGGCTGCAGGTCCAGATTTTGTAGAGACTGAGCATCCCAAGACTGTGTCATAGGCACAGCAGCACCTCAGTCACCTCCTCTGAAGGTGCTGCATCAGGAGACAACAGCTGGATGTTGTGTACCTGAGGGCAGCTCTGAAACCACTGATCCTGAGCCCCCTACATGCCTCATGTGAATGTGGTATTGCCAGGATTAGCAGCCACCACCCAAATCCTGGGACGTTCCTTATCAGACACAGTCCTTTACCTGTCTCTGAACCTATTTTTAACAAAAAAGCAATATCTAGACCTTGGCCTGGGGATGTGCATGACTTAGAGGAATGGGCTTCTTGCTGCATGTCTGCAGGTTTGGTCTGGTTTTTCTCCCATATTTTGTGTGAATGACCAAGGGTCTCTGGGGTGACACAGCCCTGGCACAGAGAAATATATTCAAATGGCCAAAATTGCTCCTGGATCCTTTGTAGGAGCTGCCACCGCTGAGGATTCACCACACTGGTAAGAGATGCTGAGGCTTCCTTGGTGCAGTTGTGGGGAGAAATGCTTTAGTGTGGAAACAAAAGGCAATGGAGCAGCTTCCCACCTCCCAGCACAGAGGCACTGGCTTGTCCAACACAGGCAAACAATTTCCCACCACGGATATTTTCAAAGTGCTGTGAATCATCCTGCCAGAAAGCAAATTTGTCTGCAGACTGAAGGTGGGGTGCTCTATGCCAATTCCTCTGCTGCTAAAGGAGGTGATGAAAGTATCATGGCCAGACCAACCTGGGCTTGCTCTGCACTCAGCTGTATTTTCTTTTCAGCTCTTTACAGCAACTTTGAATTGAAGTAGCTGCTGGGCTGCCCTACCCTGGCCCTGCCAGCCCAGACTCATGGAGCAGCTGGCACAGGACCCAGTGAACCCAGCCAAGAGCTGTAACTCACCATTGCATCCCACCCTCGGTGCATTTCAGGGCTTAATTAATTCAGGCCCCAAGGCAAGCAGTGCTGATGGCCAAACCAGGTGATGCTTTGAGCTCCTGGCTGCAGAGTGAGTGCTGTGCAGAGCCCTGCAGCCTCCCAGCTCTCCTAGTCCAGTGGGGAGGTCTGCTCTGCCTTGCTGCCCGCAGGCTGATGTGCCACTGATGGGAACTTGTCCCCAGCTGGGCTGAGTGGTGCCAAATTTCAGCTCTTAGCGGTTGAAGGAGTCTTTTTTCCTGACACAAACTGCTCAGTGGAAATCGTTGCCAATTTGCTGCAAGGAGGTTTGTATGTAACATCTGCTGCCAGGGGAGAGGAAGGATGGCTGGGAAGGTAAAGGTCTCTCTCCCTGTAAGGTGCCAGAATCCCCTGCTCGTGGTGGGGAAGCTGTTAATGCTCTCCCATGTTTGAGGCTCAGGGCCATGCAGACATTTCAGGTGTGCTGAGATCATCCTGTTAGAGGGCTCCCTGGGTTCTGCTCCATGAGTCTGGGCTGGCAGGGCCAGGGTAGGGCAGCCCAGCATAATCCAGGCATCCAACAAGCCCACAGCCTTTGATGGGATGCTGGGGGGGGACCCACAGGAGTTTTTTAACTTGTTCCCACACACTCATGGAATCATCACTCCCATACACAGAGAGCATTCCAAAAGGCTGGATGCCCCAGGCAGACAGGGTCTCTCCCAAAGCTCTCTAGTGCAGGCAGGAGTGGCAGCTTGAGGTGGTGTTGTCCAGGGAAACATTGGGATTTTGTAGGTAGATGGAATTGCAGGGTGGGACTCCGTGAATGTCCCCACTGTGTCAGTGCCATAAGGACTTAAACATTCTCCATGGGGTTAGCAGGTATTAATGCAGGTCCTGCATGGCCAGGTGTAGAGGTTTACATCCTGCTAGAACTGTGCCTAATGATCCCAATGAGATGGGGCCCTTGCTTACAGCACTAGTGTAAATAGCTCTTTTTCTGCAAAATTTTGGGTCTAAGGCCGAAGGACATCCTGATACCATTTGGGGGCACAGGTCCATATGCAGATAGCTGAGGTGAAGGTGTGTCTGCTCTGGAGGAGAGCCAGAGGCTGTCTCTAACTGCTGCTTAGGCAGGCGGGCTGCAGAATGAAAAGGCTGTTGTGGGAGCAACTGAATAAGGAAAAAAAAAACAAACTGGTCTGGAAGAGGTGGATGGTCTCAGGAGCCTTGCACTTGCTACCAAGAAGTTACTTTTCTCCTGGGATTGTGCCTTGGGAGATGGGTCTGAGTGAAGCCATGACCAGGGGTTGATGGACTGGCTCAGTGGTGTCTGCTCTGGTTCCACTTGGGATAAAAAATCAATTCTGCAAGTGCTGGGGAGGAGATTTGTCATGAGGCTGAAAAAGCTCACGTGGATCTTGCATTGGCAGTTCTCAAGGCTGGGATCACCTGGAAAGTGAGGGCAAGCTGCAGCTAAGACGGGGCAGTAATAAGTCGAATTCTGGTGCCCTGGGGACTGAGCCTGCCCTGTGGGACGCCTTGTCCCTTCCTCCCCGGGCAGGTCCCTACTCCCCCAGTAGTGCAGGGCAGGCTTTGTGCCTGAAGATGGCACTGCTACATCGAAGGATCGCTGGAAAATTGCAGTCGTGGAGTCGGGGAAAAGCAGGCGGGCAGAGCTGCTGAGGGAGCCCAGGTGTGGATCCAGTGCTGGGTGCTGGCTGGGTCGGGGCTCAAAGGACTCTGTTGCCCACGGACAGGCCACCCCCAAACAAGGCTCACTCTGTACCTGTTTGCAACATCATCCTGAGTTTTTCCTTAGCTTTTGGCCCCAGAGAGCGTCCAAATCTTGCTGGTTTGGTGTCAGCTCTCTCCTCTGCTCTCTTAAGAAGCTGTACGGTGTGTGTTGGTTGCTGAGCTCTGCAGAGGTCTGGTGTGAGCAGGACAAAACGCAAGGAGCTCCTCCAACTTATTTACAAGGGGCAATCCCCTTCTTGCTCTGGTGGTAAAAAGATGGATGGGAGTGTGACCCAGGCTCTGCCCAGGTGCTCACATCAAGTAAACAGCAGTGGCCAGAGCCAAAAAGTGTTAACAAAGTTGTCTTTTCTGAGCTCCTGCTCCCCCTTCCCCTTCACTTTTTGAAGGACTTGAAGAAGCAGCAAATGAATCCCCACATTGTGCAGGTAAGAATTAGACGCTGAAACGAGGGAATGATGACTCTCCCTGACCCCTGGATGACCAAGGATGATCCCAGGTCTGTTGTCTGACCATCAGTGTTGGCTCGGTTTCATTGCAAAGGTGGTGGGAGACTGACTGCAATCAGGGTGAAGTGGCAGTGATGCTTTCTAGGGGTCATGACAGAGCATGAAGTAGCCCAAAGGCAGTGTCCAACCTGAGCTTGGTGGTTTGGGCATTACCTGAATGGCAAGAGATGGAGCAGGCAGGATTGGGCCTGAACCAGGATGTGAGGGTGCCCTGAGGCACACCCTGTGCCTGGTTTGAAGGGCTCCTTGGCAGAAGGACCATCCCAGGTCAGACATGGATGCAATCCCTCCTCTGAAAACTTTGTGTGGCTCAGACTTTGTGAGGTCTCTCTGTCCTCAGCCCCTGAGCCATGGACCTTGTGGGATGGAGCTCATTTGCCCGCTTGGAGCTGGGTCTGGATTTACAGTTTTCTGTGCATTGGCACCCCAAAAGGCACCAAGAGAGAGAATTCTTTGCCCGTGATGGTAACTCTGTCTCTATGAACACACAATAAAAATGCATATCTGTGTGTGTCTTCCTCTTCACCACTGGAGGGCTGCATCTGCCTGCAGACTCGATTCAGGTTACACTAAACCCAGAGCACCTGTCACCTTGAGAGATGTGTTGTGCCAGCGTAGGGGGAGGCTGAAAAGCAGAAACCGTATTCTTTTGGGAAAAATCTGGCTGTAAACTTCATCACTTTGCAGGGAAAGCGCTTTTTTCCCCTGTTGGAAGCTTTGTGGTTAGTTCTAATAAAGGCACTGGGCTGGGAGGGAAAGGGGGAAATTTTTTCCGGACAGCAGGGCTGTGAAAATAGGAGCTTTAGTTTGTTTTGAGCTGTGTTCCCTCCTTCCTAAATTAAATACTAGGGCCATGGGAGATGAAGAGGTCCTTGATCTCCTGAATTTACTCCCAGGCATCTATTTCTGTGTCGTGCCTGAGCTGGACAGTGGTTCCCTGAGGCTCAGCCCCTCTGGTCTCCAAACCCAAGCCCTTCTCGGTTCCCTCGGGATCAGGTTTCTGCAATGGGCTGAGCTCCCTTTCCCTGCTTAACTCACGGGAGTGAAAGGTGCAGTTGGGCAGCAGGAGCTTGACAAGTGAAATGTTTCCTCTGCAGATGTGTTGCAGTGTGCTGAGGAGTTGTGCCTCCCCGGGGCTCTCTGCTCAGGCTGTTGTGGGTTTTTTTCTTCAGCTTCACGCAGACTTTGCAGATTTTCTATTCTAGCTTTGAGTCCCTATAGCTTGGAGACAGAGCAGAGCCACTAGGAACAGCAAGGCAGGAATTGCCTTGAGCTATGCCTGTCCCCTTTTTAACTGCAGGGTGGTGCCTGTGAAGTCTGATGATTGACTCTCAGGCAGTGCTTCCTCGGGGATGGGAGACCCTTGGGATGACTGCCCCGGTGAAGACTCACACTTGTCAGAGCGATTCTGTTGCTTGTCCAGTTGGACCTGTCACCTGTTCTCACACCACCTTGGGCTCACACTTCCAAGGGTTGCTGGAGGAACTCAGCTAAAGGCAGAAATGTTCCTGCCATGGATTGAATAAAGCTCCTCTTGGACTACAGAGGGCAGCAAATCGTTCAGAATACAAAAGGCTTCATCCCGTGCTAATTTCAGCAGCTGCAGCTCAGTTGGAGAAGTTCCCTGCAGCCGGGAAGAGGAATGGGGCTCCAGTGCAGGGACCAAGTGACAGCAGGGCCACCTTCCTCTCTGAGGGTGGCTGCTGGAACCTGTGGCTCTTCTCCACAAACTCCCGGGGAAATGTCTTTGCCAGTAGAAGCCACCTGGAGTGGAAAATTGTGCTTTGTGTTTTCCAGACAATGCTGTGATATTTAAAGTTGTTTTTTCCCCCACGTAGGTTTGTTCTCTCCCCTGAAAAGTCAGAGGAGCAAGCAAGGAAGGGCTGCTAGGTTAAAACCACAGGAAAGTGCTCCATGGACAAAGTCTTCTGCATTGCCTGCAGACACAGACCCCTCTGCACCTTGCTGTTTATGTTTCTTGCTTGGAGTTGGGCAGAGAAGTGTGTAACTGCTTCAATGAAAGCTTTTGGGGATTTCTTAAAGAAATCTTTCACGGAACTTCAAATTTTGAAAAGGCCTTTCTAGATGAGAGCTCTTTGTGCTGCACCTTTCTGTGTCTCTCTCCCTCCCCTCCCAGATGACCAGGTTGCCTTTAAACTGCTTTGAAAATAACAGCTTTGATAAATAATCAAACAGCATTGTGCTTCAGAATCACTAATGGGATCTGACACTGGTCAGCTACCAAACTGCTCCCTTTGAAACCCTTGCAGAAAGGGAACCAGTTGTATTAGATATCCTGTGTCCTCCTTCATTCATATTTTCGGAGTTGCCTGCCCAGGTTGCCCAGAGAAGCTGCGGATGCCCCATCCCTGGAAGTGTTCAAGGCCAGGTTGGATGAGGCTCTGAGGAACCTGGTCTGGTGGAAGGTATCCCTGTTGATGGCAAGGGGGTTGGAACTAGGTGGTCTTTAAATTCCCTTACAGGTGACATAATTCTGTGATTGCTTGAGACATTTCATTTCTGTGGGAACCCATGGTATAATTTTCTTTTCAGCATACAGAAGGAACGTGCCAGGAGAAACAGCCATGCAGCTCTGTTGGTGCCTGCTGAACCCCTTCTGGGTCACACAGAGCTTTTATAGACCTGTGAGTGGTGGCAGCATCTCTCTCTATACTGAGCAATGCTGGATGCTGGCATGAGGAATGCCAGCAGTGCTCACTACTGAACAGAAGGAATGAGTGGTGAAGGTTCTGGAGCACAAGTCCTATGAGGAGCAGCTGAGAGAACTGGGGGTGTTTAGCCTGGAGAAAAGGAGGCTAAGAAGAGACCTCATCACTCTCTACAACTCCCTGAAATGAGGTCATAGCCAGGGTGGGGGTTGGTCTCTACTCCCAGGTAACAAGCGACAGGATGAGAGGAAACAACCTCAAGTTGTGCCAGGGCAGATTTAGACTGCATATTAGGAAAAATTTCTTCACTGAAAGGCTAGTCAGGCATTGGAACAGGCTGTTTAAGGAATCATCATCCCTGGAAGTGTTCAAATAATGTGTGGATATGGTGCTTGGGGTCATGGTTTAGTGGTGGACAAGTCAGTGTTAGGTTGGTGGTTGGACTCGATGATCTTAGAGGTATTTTCCAAGCTTAGCAATTCTGTGATTCTATGAATGTGCACACAAGGACTGAAACATAGGTCTGTCCATTGTGCATGCACTTAGTCAACTCCCTTTTGCCCTTCCTGCCTATGGGATGGTGAGAACAGGACAGAATTGCAGCAGGCCATAAATGTATTTTTTTACAGAAGGCAGCTTCTCTTCCAGTTCAAACATACACTGAAAGGGATGACAGCAGAGAATAACCAGCTGGGATAAGGTGTTAACACAGTGAAACAAGCATTGGACTGGCTGGTTTGGGTGGTCTCTTCATTTCAAGGATAGTTTTGATAGAGGCAGAAATGCTGCTACAGCTCAGGTAAATGTGGACCAAAATAGCACTGCACTGTCATTGTTAGCAAGGAATTTTTTGGTTTTTTTAATTGAGCTATTTTGGGGGCTTAGATAAGCTCAGAAGGAGCTGGTAGGTGAAATTTTGGTAAATTCTAACTTGCTTTCCCTTTTGGACTCCTTAGGGGGTGACAGAAGGGCCACTGCCAGAAAGTATCGAGTCTTGGTTTAGAGACTCTGCCCTTTCCAAGTAGACTGTCCCTGTGGTCACAACCACTTAAAAAGGTGACTTTTTTTTTCTAATTCCTTTTTTAAAGTGTCTCCTTTCTAATTGGAAATGGTCTGGACTCAGCTTCTAGCCAGGAGCATTTTGTTAAGCTGTTATTTCTCCTAGATTAAGAACCCCTTTTAAGTGCCCGTTATCTTCTCTGTGTGAAGACAGTGTAATCAAGTTGCCTCCCACTCTCTCCCTTTTGAGACTAAACAGATTGATCTCCCTGTCTGTGGCTAAAAGGCCTCTTCTAAACCTTCCATCAGAGCTTCACTTGGGTATCTGGGCCTGAAATGGGGCTGTAATCACTAAGTGAGTCTTGGGCTAAAGTGATTTTCTAAAGTACAACACGAAGCATTAAAGATTTCTTGGCCTATATGGAGTGTAGTCTTTTTTAATCCAGTTTCTTGACTCTTGCCTTTTTATGTTTGGTTCAGTGGCTTGGACTCTGTGATGCAAAATTGATTCTGGATGTATCACCCTACAGTGCCAGGAGGCAGGTTGTTGGCTTGAGGTGCAGACCCTTTTGTCAGACCCAGAATATTTCCTGTTCTCATTAGTTCCAGGTCATACTGGAGAGAGAAGGTGAAGGGACACACACCTGCTGGAAGGGGACAGGGAGACAGAGAGTGCAGCTTTGAACTCAGGAAAGCCTCGTGCTCCTTCTGGCTGCTGCAAGTGCCAGTGTGATGGCTACAGGGCAGGAGGTATTAAGTTTATATTGGCCCATTTTTGGGGTTCATAGCAGCTCCTCATTGCCTTACATGATGTTTTCCTAGCATAGAATTTCTGACATGAAATTCTTCACAGATAAGAGCTCTCTTTTTCCCTCTACCACGAAGGTATTAAAAAAAAAATACTGCATATTAAAAGGAAAAAAATTGTTACAAAACCATGGACAACACAGGGAAAAAAAGAGGCAGGTGAAATAGTTTGTGTTGTCCCCTTGCTTGTTGCTCAATCTGTTGTCTGTAATCCATGAGTGTTGGAGCTCAGGGGATCATGCAAGTCCCAAAAGCCTCATCCTCACAGTCAGTGCAGAGCTCTTTGAGACTGACAAGGTGTTACAGATCAGAGTTAACCAGGAAATCCCAAACCTGGGAAATCATACTCTGTCCCTGCAATATGAACTTCAGAAACTCTTGAGTGCTTCTGCAGTCAATGCTAGGAGCTGCTACTGCAGATCAAGAACAGGAGAAATTCCTGTTAAATCAACATTAGATTAATATTTATAGTGCTATGACTGATGAAGAGACAATCTGCCTTGACAGTGGTACTAAAACTTCATCCTGATTCCTGCTTCAGGAGCTGGTTCTGCTTCCCCTGGAATGCCCTTTATTGCACTAATGCTGTCCAGAACATGCCTGCGTTGAAAACCTGCTGTGTGTAAAACTCAGATGACTTCAAGCAGCTGTCGAGGCATGCTGGATCCTCTCTGTGAAGCAAACTTCCACCGAGGCAGTGCAGACTTCCAGTGCAAGTGGTGGGATGGGGACTGGGATGTGTGGTGGGAATGCAGGAGCAAGGGGAGGGCCAGAAACCGCTTTAGTGTTGACTTGGTCACATGGGTGAGTTTGTGCAGATGGGTTTGCTGCTGGCTGATTCATTCCTGAGGATGAAGGAGAAATGCACAGAGGGAGAAAAATAAAATATTGCTCTGTCCAGTAAGAATTATGGTGGCACAAAACACAGATACAGGTGTGGTATGTGTCTAGTTATGCTCTAGACAGTACCTAAAGATACAAGGAAGGATCTCATGTTCCTTCTTGGAACCAGCAGGGTTCTTTTCACTCCAGATGGTTACTGGTTTATGTTCCTGTTTATCTTTTATCAAATATAGTAAGAATAAAGCTCCAAGTTTTTAAATAAGTATATAAAAAACATAACAGGCAAAGCCTTTTTCTTTTTTTTCCCTAGTAATTCCCTTGCCTTCCACTGAAAAAAAAAAAGAAGATAAACTCTCCAAACTTGTGTAGGAGAGAAAAGCCATCAAACAATCTGTGTCTGCCAAAGTCCAAATTAAGGAGAGGTCAAGGACTGAATAACAAAACCCAGAAATATGAAGACTACATATGAAGCCAAAGGCAGATCTGCAGTCCTGGCCACTTGCTTTTTTGAGAGGAAAGGAAACATGTATGGTTGCATATTTGTTATTAGGAAGTCAGGCAAGCTTCCCCTCTCTGAAAGAATCAATAAAATAGAGAAATTTCCTTTTGCATACCATGGAAATAATAGAAATTATGAGATGAAAGTGAATAGTTCAGAAATAAATGTATACATGCCACTTCACACTACTAAATTGTCTCTCTTGGTGAGCTGTAATAATTAGCAAGCTTTCATTTTCTAGCAATGGTCCTTCTGATGAGAACACCTTCCATCTTTCTGGTGAGCAGCTGAAGCCAAAGATCCACAACAAGTCAATGTGTTGGCTGTGACACGTCATGGTTACCACATGGCCATGAATGTTTTGCAAAACACAATGTCCCATAACAGCTCATTAAGCATTGCTTCTCTTTCTGTTTCATATACTCTCATTAATTTGTCAGCTCAAAGTGGTTTTTTTTCCTTTAATCCTATATTCTTGCTCTCTCTGAAAATCTTTTAAGCACCTGTTCAATTTGAGCTTGTAGTAAAAAAAAGAGCCATGAAATCTTCCTGCAACGACAAAAAGATGTCCTGATAACCCTGCTGTGCATATCCCAGCTGAGATAAATTTCCAGGTGTGAAAGTTTGTGTAATCCTGATGATGCCAAATGTTCCTTGCACTTTCACAGAAATGACCGTGGCAGTGCTGTGGAGCTGCTCAATGGGACTGTCCAGGAGACAACGGTATCCAGAACATGAAGTAAAAACTACTCACCTAAAAACTGAAACCTTCATTCTCTTTGGAGCAGACAGGAGAAAACATGGATGGACTATATTTGGGAAAGATTGCCTCCTTGGAAAGATTGTCTCCTTTCATTCATGGGAGTAAGGGGTAACTATTGTGCGGCAGTGAACAGGGCAACCCTCATCTTAATATGTAATATTATAAATTTGATATTATTTTTTTAATTGACCGAATATTTTCCTATTTCTGAAGCACTTTAGGGCTTTACACTTCTGTTTCTCAGTGCTGCTGTCAGACTCGGGATAATTAATTCCACAAATAACTTCAGCTTGGGGCCAGGGGAAATTTACGGGAAAAAAATGAAACAAACCAAAGAATCAAATGGTGGAAACATATGTGGTCTGTTTATTATACTTTTGGTGAAGGAATTAATTACATAAAAGTGCTCCTTGCTTGGTGTGTGTGTGTCTAGTACTGTGTGATACACAGGAGCCCCAGAGCTGCAATTTGTCATTTGCTCACAGTTTGTGCATGGTCCAGTTTTAATCCTCCCCAGTTTTAATCCTCCTGGTCCCACAGCCTGTAATGAATTCCAGTTGGGTCCAGTTCCACAGATGAACAACCTCATGGCCTCCCAGTAAGCTGGTTGTGCAAATGACCTAGATACATGCCCTGCACTTGGGTAGGAGAGGTCACCCCTGTGGGATAAATTGAGGGCTGTTGATAATGTTTGGTTGTGGAATAAAGAGATTATACAGCAGTCTGTGCTTAAATGAGAGTGTCAGAAGTGAAAATTGTTACTTCTGCTCTTCATTCCTCGTTTTCCTCCCTCTCCCTCCCCAGGCAGCGATGTGCAGGTGGGTTGGTGTTTGCAAGCTGTGCTCTGGTTCGTGTGGTCTGGGTTTAGGGTGCTGTGTTGTCCCATATCCCTGCAGAGCCTGGATCAGTCCCACCCCTCTGGTGGGCTCTTGGCCCTCCTGTACAACAGGGACTGACTGAGCCATCCCCTGCCCAGTGGCAGGATGTGGATTGTGCAAGGGATGTTTCAGCGACTGACAGCAGCACGAGCCATCAATCTGAAACAACAACCCACAGGCGTGCATGAAAATGTGATGCTTTCTGCCACGGGAGAGAAACGGCTTCCACAAAACGACTGTGGAACAGCATTAAACTCGAGTAAAGAGCTGAATTAATCACAGGCTCCACCAGAGTGCTGGGGAGGGTGGCACAGAAGGGAAATGAGCCACCGCTGAGAGCTGAGCCAGCAGCTGGCTGGTGAGGTGCTCTCCTCACTTCCAAAGGACTCAGCAAAAGGATTTTTCTCCCCCTTGGAAGTGAGGTGGCTTTTGAAATGTGGGGAGGAAGATGACAGTAAACATATGTTCTGCTTCCTGTTAGCTGCTGTCTGAGATTTTTCTCCTCCTGTGTATGACTGATTCTTGATTTGTTTCCACACTTCTTTTGCTGTGCCCCAAAGCAGGAACAAAAGGGCAGAGGAGCCACAGAGATGTGAAGACCCAGAACAGCATTCACCACCCACAGGCCTTACTTTTGGGTATTTTTCGTAATATTTTTGTGTCAGGGAGGGCTGCATGTGATGAGAGGATTTATGGCTCTAATTCCTTGTTCCTGCATAGTCACCACATCTTTTGGTCTCCTGCTTCTCTGAAACATCTCACAAGCTTATTTCAGCCATCAGCTGCAACTTTCCAGTTTCACTGTCTGAAGAGTTTCTGCCCATGCTCCCTGATTACTCCCACAGGATTTATTGGATAAACGAGGTATTTCTGGACCAGACACCACGTTGCTTTCAGAACTTTGATGCAACACAGCCTTCTGGATTTCTTTCTTTTTGTGGGTGCAGCTGGCCCACACAGGAGGTAGGGAGTGGTTTAGCTAATTCCTGGGCAATCAGAGGTGTGATTAAACCCCTGCTCTTGAATGGCAAACAAGGTGCAGTGTAGCCCAAAGACGGGCTGATGAACTACTGGTCCACTGCAAAATGGTACCAACTATGATGAAGTCTTGGAAGTTTGTAAAGCCTTGAGAATCATGGATTCTTCATGGCCAGATCTGGACCTGGGGCTCCTGTTTTAAATAACTCCTCTGGGAGGCACAAGGGGAAAGAAAGCAGAGACCTTGTTTTACAATCCTCTCTCTACAGGTCTCAGCCACAGTCTTTGTGAGGCTTTAGTCCAACTTAGAGATAGGAGTAATCTCAGTGAGATGTAAAAGCACTTATGCAGGACAGTAGACCCTCTGAAATGTGGCTCTGGGCTCTAGAGTTCTGAAGCTGGGGTTATAATCACCCTCTTATCGCTGTGCTGGGCAAAGCGAGTGGCCCATTTAACACATTTACACTCCCTGCCAGCTCCTCCATCACGTGAATTGGCCAGAATATTTTCCTTGGTGGATACCAAGGCTCTGCCTACCCTGATATACGCCCAGCTTCAGTTTTGTCGTGGCCTAGGCAATGCTGGATCAATGCTGATGCTGCTTTGTGTGTTTCTTGGGCGTCTCTCTCCTTCAGACCCCCTCCTGCTGCTCCTGTTTGAATCAAACAGTGTCCCTGTGTGTCACTTCTGGGAGCAGCTGCAGAACCCAAGTCCTCTTTGGCAGAAATGTCACCTACTTTCTCTCATCTTCTTCTTGGAAAACCATCCAGTTTGCCTCCTTGCCTAATGCTTTAACATTTCTGGACTGCTTTTCCCACTCATCATGTGCTCCTCAGTGGTGTCTGTGCACCAGAGCTCCAGGGCTGCCATGTATAGAAATATTGGTGTGCTGGAGCAAGGCTGAACATGGGAGCAGTCAGATTTATTTATTTCCTCTGACTGTAGCTTTTGCCTTCTGGGCAAGCACTGGGGACCTGCCATGTAAGCAGTTACCAGTTGAGCTCAAAAGCCAAAGTTCTGCAGTTGGAGTTATAAACAGCCTCTTATCTCTGTGCTGGACACAGACAGTGACCTATTTAACACATTTACCACCATATGTTAAAATAGTTTTAAAAATTGCTAGTGCATGATGAGAAGCTGTGCAGAAACAGTTCAAACAAATTTTTGTTCTACAGCTTTTGCTAAAATCAGTCTTTCCCCCCACTCCCCACCCCTCACACCCCCCAAGAAAAAGTCATCTTGGCTTGTCACTCGCCTGCATGGTTAGTGCCAGATGGAGCTTAATAGCAGGTACATAATATCCTGCTGTTTAAGGGTTTAAACCTTTTTTTAAAAACAAAAAATCCTCTTCTTCCTTTTCTCACTTTTTAGAAGGGTCACATCTATGAATAGGCAAAAGCTTGAATTGTGCTATGCTCTGCTCATTTGTGGTGTTTAAAAATGGCCTTGCCCTTTTCTGAGATGCTGTGTTTTTTTGCTTGAGTTTAATTTTTCTTTGAAATAGCAGAAGTGAAAGTCACAAGTCTCCCTGAGAATCTTAGCTGCTTTCTTGCTATTGTGCTAAGTCAACAAAGTTGTAAGTGTAGAGGATAACTAAAAACCATCCTCATCATCCTGTGGTACTGAAGGACAACCACCACAATCACCCTCCTCAGCAGGAATGCAGCTGCAAAAGACACTAGAAATTAAGTTGAGAGAAAAATATGAATAATAATCCTGTCATAAATTCTCTAATTCTAAGCATCTTTTTCATAGGTAACTGTATGTTAATTCAGCATTTACAGAGTGTGTGTGTTCGTTGAGGGGATTGAGACAAGAAGGGATGGGAAAGATTTAAGGATGCAAAGGAAGAATGTCCCAGCCTTGCATCCCTGATGAAGTTAAAAGTTATTCTGGGACTGAGGGAGGCTGTATGTCTTTGCATCATTTTTTACTAATTAAAACTTCAGGAAAGCTGCAGGACCACCTTATGGAAAACCAGAGAATGATTCTTCCCCTTAAGTGAGGAACTGCCCTTAGGATGGGAGTGCCCAAAAGCTCAACACCTTCCAGGTAAAAGTGTGTTTTGTGCTCAGGTTCCCCCTGCTGCCTCTCCAAAGCAGAGTCATTGCATTGATGATGGCTGACTCAACGATGGGCTTCACCTCAAAGCCTTTGCCTGTAAAGCTTTCTTTGCAGAGACACCAGACCAGTTTATTTCACAGATGCAGTGATCAAAGGCACAATACAAAGACTCAGTGTTGCTGTGTGCTGCAGAGGAAGGCTGGAAGTAATTTGGGTCAACTAAAGTTAGAAACCGTCCTCACCTCACGAGACAGATGTGAGCTTTGAAGTCGGGGAGATTATCAGCGAGACAATCTAGGAAAGACACTTTCCCCCAGTTCAGTTTCTAATTTGTGGAGTTGAAGGCTTTACAGGACTCAATGCCTGTTTCTTGGGTGAGGACAGTCTGCCCAGTCCTGCGACCTGCCCTCAAGAGAGGCTGAAAAATGGTGCGAGAAAATGTAAAGCACTTGAGTGGGTAATGCTGCAGTGTATTTCTAAGAAACAGTCCTTCCTCACCTGAGGGGTTTGTGGACAATTTAGGCTGAAGAGCAAAGGAAGAGCAAGAACACTCAGATCCTTGCATTTGCCTGCTGTATCTGATGTGAACTGTACAGCTCTAGCAGCTTCTGCTTAATAATTTCAGCGTTTTGTCTCATGCCTTCCAGGGCTGGTGGGACAATATAGACCCAATATGACTCTCTTGTACAGCAAAAGGGATCCTGTTCACAGACTAAATGGTCTGCTACAGGAAGGCCTTTACCTCTGCCTTGCACCAGAGGTGGACAATGACTTCTTCAGGGATAAGGGCAGATCTGCCTCCTGGATGTTCTCCCCTTGCCTCCCTTATCTCTGCAGACATGGATTCTGTGGTTAAAGAGTGCAAATGGAGGCTTGATGAAATCCAAGTCCCCCAGAAACTGGAAAGAGCAGCTTTGACAAAGCCCCAGTTTTGTGCCTGTGTGTGCTCACTGCCTCCTTCTCACTGTTTCACTTTTCCTGCCTGGCAGAAGAAGCCAGCTCGGTCCCCTTGTGCTGTTTCCATGAGTAACCCTATTATTAGGGAAATCCCTGATGTTTATTTCTGGCTTTCCAGACTTCTCCCTACTGCAAACTCCTAACTCCTGAGGGATGAAGGAATGCCTCACGGGCTGTAATCCATGCCAGCTGTGGAGCAGGCTCTGTTCTAGAGATGCTCTTTTACCTTTCCCAATAGTCTCATGGCAACCTTCACTTAAAAGTTCCAACCCGATGGATTGCTGTAACAGGATCCTCCCTCTGCAAGCATTTTATGGTCCAGCTGATGGACTGAAGCCAAGCACAGGCTGAAACAGAAACCATTGGGCCATGAACCCATTCTGTTACAAATGAACAAATGCCTTGATCCTGCTCCTGGTGTACCGACTCAATTAAGGCTATTCAGGGAGCTAAACTCCTTCAGAAATGTTCCAATTAAAGCTCTTCCAGTGGTTTATACACCCAGAAGATAACTCATGTAGAAAAGGTTTACTCCTCCAGGCCATCTCTCTGTGTCCTTTCCATGTCTGTGTGACACCAGGTGCCATCAGCCTGGTGAGTTACCTTGGCCTTCAGAGGTAACTTTATCTCCTTTCCTGCCACACCGTGCAGGCAGAAGGAAAATGCTGATGCAGGTCATTGATAGAGAGGTCCATCACTCCCATCCAAACCAGGAACCGCCCACAGTGATGTCCACTTGGAGTGGCAGGGGAAGTGTCATCTTCCGTGGGAGCTGAGAACAGGGTCTTTTGGTATTTTAGGAGTTGAAATACCAAAAATCACAAATGTGGATCTTGATGAGGTGAAGGAAAGAACAGGCTCTTGGTGTCTCTTAGGCCCTTTCTATTTGCTGACATCCCACAGCATGAGTGTGCTGTAAGTCCTAAAATAAAAGCCTAAAAATCTCTTCCTCTCCCCCAGGTCTGGCATCAGGGACCAAGCCAACATCTTTGTGTTGTTTTCCTGTTTTAATCTTTTTTTTTTTCTCCTTGGAAGTCACTAAGCTGGTTGGCTTTGAACGTTCTCCAAAAGTGCTCCTTGAAGCAACCATGTGAACACTTCAGCACAAACACTTACTGTTAAACTGAAAAATAGAAAGAGTTGGGCAAGCTTAATACCAAACAGTGTTGTAAATCAGGCCTATAATCTGAGCAGATCTGGCACATAATTAATCTTTGGGGAGTCTCTGGGTAGCAACTTGCAGGTCGTTAGTCAGTAAACTTCCACAGGTCTCCCTGGGTTTGGGATTAAGCTCTGTGTGTGAATAATCATCTAATTAATCACCTCATACAGGGGTTTTAGAGACCTTCAGTCTCTGCTCTTGGAAGAGGTGTAGGTTTAAGCACAGTTGAGCCACAGCAGGCTAACAGGAGTCAAGAGAATTTCAGAGAGGAGGAAGTTTTCATCTCAGGTGGTGCAGGAAGGTTTGAAGTTCTCATTTATTACAGAGGCAAACACTTCTCAACCATGAAATGAACCCAGGCATGTTTGCCTTGAGATGATTCTGGAAATGGTAACACATCAGAGAGTTTTTTGAGGTGAACTTGTATTAAACTTTATGACAAAGGCTGTCCCAGGCCGCCTGCTGTCTCACAGTTATCTATAACTCTTTCTGATTCAAATTATCTGTATTTGAGAACTCTTTTGCCAGAATTAATGTTGCCTTGTCAGGACCAGGTACTGTGAGCTGAACATGTGCTTCAGCCCCATTTTTGAGCATCTTGATAAAGAGAAGCGGCCTGTGGGACGAGGAATTTTCTGTGGAATCTGGGCTCTGAATTGCCACCCAGAGCTGTGGCTCTTCAACTTGAGCTACAGCTCATCTTCTCAAGAGGTGCTTCACCCTCACCCACCCGAGAACTCTCCTGCTCACCACACCTTGGTGAGGACCTGGGCTCTGCAATGGCTGGAATCACCGTCATATGAAAAAAGTCAGTTTCTCCTCCTTTGTTATGGAAAAGTCTCCATTAACAATGTTCACCTGGAGCACAGTTTACCCTCTGGATGTGCTGCATTCTGCAGAGCACTCAGGGAAATCCATGTTTTCTAGGTAAATACTAAAGAGAGAGCTGGCGTTAAAGCTGTGGAGACCTTTCTGTTTTGAATTTTTGACTGTTGTCACAAGAAACATGAAAAATGTTGGGATGCAATTCCTTAAATACAAGTTTTCCAGGCAAAGGATCTAAAATACAATTATGAAACTCTTTGGAATTTTGAGGCCTTTTGAAACCTTAGAAAAGGGTCTTCTAACATTGTTGCCTGGAAGGAAACTCGAGCACAGTTTCTGCCCTTTCACTCTGCTGCAGCTTGCTGTATATTTGTAATGCCCTTACACTATGGTTTAAGTAAGAGGAAAATTAGCATTAATATGCACAACAGAAGCAAATGTCTGTTTTAAAGGTACCATTCTCCACAGCAAGGCCATGAATTTAATAGGCTTTTACTGCATTATTGATAGCACAATGCTGTGGCATTGAACCACAACTATAGGGAACAATCCAATTATCGTTCAATTGAGCCAAAGCAATTAGTCGGCTTAGGCCAGGGGATAAAGCAATCAGCTGAAAATGTTCAACAATCAGATTTGCAGAAAGCTGAAACTCACATTTTCTTTCTTTCTTTCTCAGCTGACTCAGAGATCTCCTCCTAACTAATGAACACTGGCAAACAGCAACGCAAAATATGGTGGAAACTTCAAAAGGTCTGTGGCCAAGGTAATGAAGGCTTTTAAACAGGCAGGTTATTTTTAAGATGCACAAATTCATGGTCCTCTCTGTACTTCATCCTCCTATAGCACTGCAAAAAATACATTCAAACCAGTCTTCAGACTCTGACACTTATTTTCCCTATTTAAATCTTTTAAGAAGGAAAAGCAATTATGAAAGGTTATTGTTAGATCTGAGATATCAGGATGTAAGGACTGAAGTTGTTGTTTAGGTGGAAGTGTAAATTTGGGATACTTGAGACTGGCTAAACAAAAAGTTATTTAATCAAAGCTTTTCTTATAAAATGCATGTATTTATGGTAAGGTCACTAACATTTTCTGTAAAGGTTTTTCTCAAAACTATATTTTCTTTTGGACATGGCACTGCATTTTGGTAAATTTGTTGCCCATGTGAAGTAAGAGATTAAAAGACTCAAGCTACAGCATTATGTGAGTACCCTGTGTTCCTTCCTGTAGCTTAAGGATCTTTTGAAGGCAGAATTAACATAACCAAAGCATTAAAGACTCAAATACTTTGGTCTCACGCTGAATGAGCAATTGGTACATTCTGGGCCTGACTGCTGTTCCACAAGTATTATACTCCCCTTGACTTCTTTTGGGATTGTTGCTACTCAGACTAATGGTATATGGGATCCAAATGACCTTGTTTCCTGTTGAAAGAATTGGAAGAGTGCACTTCATAACTGTGCAGAGTGTTGCTTTTGCCAACAAAACCTGAATACAGAGCAGAGATTATATTGTAGTAACCCAAAATTGCCTTGGCCTCTAAGCTGGGGTTAGACAGGAAGTGTTGGATTTCTCTGAATCAAATAAAAATGTAGAAATAATGCACACATTGGGGTCTCTTGAAGGTTGACATGAAACTAGGTCATGGCAGCTCTTTTGGAATTCAGTCTTTTGCCTGCATTTTTGTGTGAGGTGTTGTCTGGAGCACATACTGGGCACTGCTCGTGAGATAGACAGGAAGCCTCCCTTGGAGCTGCCTTTTGTGCAACTCTCTGAAGTTAGCTCGGAAATCTGTCAAAGTGAGAGCTTGTCTGGATAAAGGAGAGTAGTTAGGGTTTTTCCTGTCTAGTTAACAGATTGAAGGCACTGATGTGGAATGGGAGAGTTCAGGCTAAATTCCAATCTAACATAGTGCTGGATGTGAAAGTACTTCTGCATTAATAACAAAACGATGGGATTTTTCAGACTCTCATTTGCCTCTAGTGTTGATTAAAAAAGCCTAATAAGCCCTTATCTTGTGCCTTCACATCTGAATGAATTTATAAGATGGGGACAGGAGAGTGGAAAAGAGACCTCGAGGTGTCTCCTGAACAGCAGACTGCAACCTCAACTGGTTTGGATTATAGCATCTCTGCAGATGGATCTGGCTCCTGTGTGCTGCTAAAGGGGGAAAAACATCATTATCCTTGGAAATTCTGAGTGAACACAAAGTCTTTAAGTGTGAAAAATGATTTTTCTTGCTTCTTAGTTTATCTTGAGGCTGTTTCGGAGTTCTGCCCATTTGCCTTCATGCATTCCAAAGAATTTGCCTCTGGAGTTGAAAGCAACTGTTGTAATGCTAAGTTAGAAATATTTGGGGAAGACATTAAAATAGAATTCTAAAGGGTTTATGACATGCTGTGCCATTATCTACCACTGTATGAAAGTTGAATAAAAAAATCAACCAAATGAGCTGCACTATTCATGTAAAGCTTGCTAACCTATGAATAATGTGATCACCCCAGATACAGTGTTGTAAAGGTTTTATCAGCATCATTGGAGTATTTTTATCCATATTTGCATGTATTAATGGGAGGAAGTAAAGGTACTAAAGTTGTAGATTTGGGACCTTTAGCACCTTTTAGTGCTAAAGAACTTGGCTCTGGGTTCGGCTTTTTTTGCCTTTTTTCTTTTTCAAGTTGATTGCCTGTGGTATGAAATGCTGAGTTTTCCTTTCCTGAGAAAGCAAAGAGATCTGGTGACATTACACCGAGTCCATATTTGTCTTCCTACGTTGCATGGAGTCATCAAACACGTGTAGCACCACGGAAGGAACTCGTACCCCCTCCAGGCAGTGCCAATCTGCCCAGACACCCCTCTCCTTTCCATTATGCTTGTCATAATGAGAGGAAGAGGAGGATTTTGTGGCTTTGCTGGTGGGTGCCTTGATAGCACAAACTTTCCACCTGTCTGGTGAATTCCTATCTGATGCTGTGCAAACCCAGTGCTTCCCTGGTAGCCACCAGCTGTCCTCAGCTTTCAGGACCACTGAGAAGACTGCAGTGTGGGAGGGTGTGTGACAGCTCTATCTTTTTCAGAGAGAAAACTCTACTACTTTCCCTGCTCACCCTGGTTTTGCTGTTCTGAAGTTCCTGTTGCTGCTCAGCTCTTGAGTTACAGTAGGAGGTAGTGGGGAGAGAGCTGGAGAGGGACTTTTTGACACAGGCATGTGTTGGGAGGCAAGGGGTAATGGCTTTAAACGGAAGATGAGTAGATTTATGTGAGATATTAAGCAGAAATTCTTGATTGCGAGGGTGGTGAGGCACTGGCACAGGTTGACCAGAGAAGCTGTGGATGCCCCATCCCTGGAAATGCTCAAGTCCAGTCTTAATGTGGCCTGGGCAACCTGGTCTGTTGGAAAGACACTTTGCAGGGGGCTTGGAAACAGATGGTGTTTAAGGTCCATCCTAACCCGAACAGTCCTATCATTCTATAACAGGATTGAACATAGAGGGTAGGAGAAAGAACAGACTTTATCTCCAGAAAAGATGGTAAAAAATGCTGTATTGAATTAAAATTATATTTTGTTGCCTTTCCCCAGTAGATCCAAGTCTCTGTTCAGGTAGAATTTGCGCAGCTCCTTTCCTGTGATCTTCTGAAGTGTTTCTGGAGTCAGACAACTGGTGCAGTAGGGGCTTGGCAATAGCAAAGTTACATGGAGTGTGTGAAAACCTCTCCCTCTGCTGCTCTTTGATCTCCACCCTTCAGATAAGACACTGTGATACAGTCGGCCTGCACTCAGCAGTGCTCATTTCCGTAAGTGGAGAGAAGCAGGGCCATGGATCATATTGAGGTGTAGCTGAGTTTGGTACTCAGCCTCTGGACTAAACTGCTGCTGCTTATTCACCTTTGTGATTGATCACCACTGTGTTGTGTTCTTTCATGTTGTGAGTCACTTACGAGACAGGACAGCCTTTCTCTGGCTACTAAACATTGCTCAGAGGTTGCTAATTGAGTGACTCACTTCAGTGTGCCACTTTTCATGCCAGCACTCTTTTGGTCATTTGTCCAGGTTTCACTCTGGGTGGGGTTATTGGAGTTGTGGGATGCTTGAGCATTTGGTTAAGGTGAAAAGCTCCCTAAAGGCATGACTCACCAGAGTGGTCTGGTAACCAAACCGTGAACATTTCTAACAGGAGAATGGATTTCCCCTCTTATTCCTGAGGGCTGTATTGTGTTCTGTTGCGTTGCCTCCTGCTTTGTCACACCTGCCCAGGTGTGTTATGTGATAACCCAAGGTGTGCTGGTGCTGTGCACATCTCCAGGATGGGCAGAGCTTTGCAGACCTTGGAGCACTGGAGCCAGCCCAGCTCTGCTGTTCAGCAGGTGATCCGCATGTCTCATGTCCTGGGGCTTTTTGTGTCCATGTGCACGGAGGTATGAGAAGGTGGCTTTCAGAAAAGGGGCAGGAAACATCTTTTAAATGTAGCTAGATTGTTTGATGTAGTCCAGCTGGGCCCAAAAAGCTGTTTTCCTCCATGGTTATGATCCTGCTGTCTGATCTTGTATTTGAAAGGTACTTCACGACAATTGCTGGAGGTGTCTCAGCCCTTGGAGCAGCACAGTGTGCAGAGCCCAGAGGAGTTCAGAGACAGCTGTACGTCTGTTTCAGAGCTTGGAGCTAAGCAAGGGAACAACTGAGGCCTGGAGGCAGCAGAAGTCAGGGCACTTTACTGCTTCTGCTAATATAATCCTGCTGGTGCATCTACATGCTGACACAAAGCAGCATCTCTCACCCCATACAGTAGAGAGAGAGGCCTTTGGTGTCTCAGTGATCTCTCTTCAGGAGTAGGAAATGCTGTTTATTTCTCTCTTCCTCATCCCTGCCTCAAATAAGTGTGATTCCTCAGAGATGCTGAAGTCCCAACCACTATGTGGAGGAAAGTTGAGAGCTGTATGGAAATGGATCGTGAGGACACAGAAACAAGATCTTCTCTGCAGTGTCTGTGCTGTCACTGCATCTCCTGGGGATTCCCTTTCCCATCCACGGTTCACTAAATTTATGCCATCTGCTTGGAGATGTTCTTGGGAAGTGTTTAGTGCCCAAGGCTGTTCTGTGCTCCCCCAGCACGGTGGGAGTCAGTATCTTTAGTTGCATTGCTTGGGTGAGAAATTGCTGAAGGCAAGAATCTGCACCAATTACGAGCAATAAATGCTGAGGAGTGAAGACTGGGGAGGATGTCAGATTGCTTAAGTCTCTTCCAACACATTTGTGTTGGACACGCATTTCTTGAGATCTCCAAAACCTTGGTCAGCTTTTCTGAGGTGATTGCCTGTTCTTTGCCACCCGGGCTTTGGCAGGACATGAGAAAGTGAAAAAGAGCTCTTCTGGGCCTTTATCCACAGTCTGGCATTTTGACTCCTAGGCACCTTGAACTCCAGAGGATTCCTGTGCTCAGAGACCAGGTCTGAGCAAAGAAACCACTCTGGCCTTGAAGATGAGGAGGCCTCTTACACATGCTTGAAGCAGGAAGGATGGAAAGCTCAGATGAGTGCCAGATTTTTAGTGGACTTCAGATATTTTTAGTGGATTCCAGAGAGGGCCTTTTAGACCTGAACTGTGAGAAGTGAATTCTTGGTGTGAGAAGGAAAAACTGTCTTACTCTTCTTCCCAGGTAAGTTCAGTTTGTGGTCCTTTGTTGTGATGAGTCTGGCAAAGCAACAATCTGCTCATGTTTCTGCTGGTTCCGTCACCACAGGAGCTCCCACACAGAAAAAGGTGTGAGAGCTTCTGGCAAACCTGGTATAAGCAGCCCAGGACCCCTGGGTTGGCTTTGACTTTGCAGAGAAATTATCTGCCCCATGGATAGGGAATACAGCTCTCTGTATGTATCCTCAGCAATTTGTAGATGCTGTTTGCATCTGTTTTTTCATTACTGGCCAATAGCAATGGCTGATTTATTTAAAGTCTCCCTGGTGCACAATTAAAAGTCAGCAAAGTTGAGGGGTCCTCAACAAAGTTAAGATCCTCTAGAACACAGTCAGTAGCTGTCTGGAGGAATAAACAAACGAGCTGGAAATCGAAATATAATTTAACCACAGCACAGATGCCTCTATATGAGCCAGGAATTTTTCATTTTCCTCTATTAGGTTTTGTTATGAGCTTTATTCATATTTGAGTCACATGCAGAAGTTTCAGATCTCTCATGTCAGACTATAAAGAAATGTAGAAGCAATAACTTCTTCCAAATATTGTGTTCTAACCTTCAGATGGATTGCCTGCAATTATCCCACTGATGAGAAATAGTAATTCTCCCCAATGTATTTCCATGACACATCCTTTGAACTCACAGTGATCTGTAAGCGTTTTAGCTCCTCGTAGAAAGAGTCTTTCACTTGCTGCCTTGTAAACAAATTGAAGAATTAATGGTAAACTGAGAGAAAATGGATTATTTTTTTTTCTTTTACAACCAATAATGCAGAAACATTTTAAGTGCAGGAAGGGATAAGACACCCAACAGAAATGTCTCCCCACGTCAGTACTTGGCTCAGGAGTGTGTCTTCATTTTTAATTAGCCATGATTGTTTTCAAGTCCAGGTTTGCCAGTCTTCCAAATTTCAGACTTGTGTGAGTGCCAGAATTTGGCTCCGTATGTGTGTTTTCAAGCACAGTGGCCCTGGCCAGAACTCTTCTTTATGTTGTTTTCTGACAACCAGGTTTGGCTGGAGCCAGCTGAGCTCCAGCCCTGCTCCATCTGCTGAATTTTCCTGAACGTAGGGAATCCAGAGATGGAATGAGACCTTCATGTGGAAGTCCACCAGCATACACAGGAGTGAAGAGAGAAGGCTGTCTTCTAGGACAGACCAGACACATTGCGAATCTCAAAATCGTCTAATCTTCTGTAATTTCCAGCCTGATTTGGAGGCTGACACCTCCCCAGTGTAGTGGCAGTGACAGTCACAAGCAGCTGTGAGCTTGGGTGTCCTCTCACATCGAGCACAACAACCAGAGTGTGTTTTGGCAGGAGCTCTTCCATAGCACTGGCATAAGCAGAGATGACAAGACTTCCCCAGGCTGTCGGGACTGCTGCTGGATTCACAGCTGCAGGATATTCCCACAGCAAGCCAACTATTTCTCTTGTACGATAATTGTTTTTCAAGTTCTGTTACGGGACTCTCAACAGAACTGTGTCCTGCGAGCACCCTGCTGCAGGACTGACCTTTATTTGAGGGGGACGAAGGTTTCAGCCAGCTCTGCTCCATACCACGGGGCCTGCAAGGCATGTCCTTGGTAAATGAGGTGATATTTTTTAAAGGTGAAGCCAAAAGCAGTGCTTGGCATCTGTTCAGGTCAACACGCCAAGGACATGTAGGCTGTGCACCGAGGGCAATTCCTGTCCTGTGGGGGTAACTTGCCTGCTCTGTTCTGTGCATCTTCCAAGATGAGCCTGGAGAGTTGTGTCCATCTTAGATGGTTTCCTGAAGGCTGACCATGCTTACCTGGATTTCTGATGTTGGGAAGGTAGAGAACAGCTCTAAGGCTTTAAGCAAGATTAAAGCAAATCTATGATTATTCTGAAACCCCTTAAGGAGGAGGAGATAAGGCAAAGGAACAGTGATTAAAGTAGATCTGCAGTTTCATTTAATGAGTTATGACTGGGCTGGAGAAAAGGTGGCAGAAGAACATTGCTGAAATCTTTTAAACCAAAACAGTCTGATCTTGATGGGAAAGTCTTTGAGCCTTCCAGGAATAACTCATATGCTAATGAGGAGGCTATATTTTGTTACCTTCCAGTAACATCTATGGGTGAATCAAGAAGAGGGCTCACTCTGCCATGTGTTGCTTAGACTATGTGTTGGGCTCTCAAAATATTTCTGAAGAGTCCTGAAGAGAGAAAGGATGTAGAAGACAAGGAGGAAGAAGACTAGCCCGGATAATTCTAGAAAGAAAGCTAAAGTCAACTGAAGTTAAGAAGGTTTCTGAGTTCCCATAATCTGCCTTATCTATATATTATAGGTAATATACATATATTCTGGATTTACAAATGTTCTTGTTAAAAAACAATCCATTTCAAATGCCATGAGTCCTCTTGTTTTCTGTAACTGGAAAGCTTTGAATGTTTCTCAGCTTCATGCTTTTGAAGATCCTCAGACAGGAAGATTTTCATCCTACATAAATCATAAAGTATTGGTAAATACACACTTATCTCATTGCTTATGTAGCTCTCTTCATCAGCATCCTCTTCTCAAGGGGTGCTTTACCCTATCTGACTGCAAATGGCATCCAGAGAAGCAAGGCATTTTCAGGAAGGTAGTTTGCCTGTGGCATGAATCAAGTTCTCTCCGTTGCCTGGTCCCTAAAGGGTGCATATTTTCAGAAGACGATGGTGGGGTGGGTTGTGATGGCTATCAAGGAAATCGCTTTTCCATTTGGTGGCAGAGAATCTGTCCCAGCACAAAATGATAGAATAATTTGTGTTGAAAGGACCTTTAAAGATCATTTAGCCCAACCCCACTGCAATGAGCAGGGACATCTCCCACTGGATGAATATTTTCAGGGATGGAAGCATATTACTGGTATTTCTTGCCAAAGGAACCTGTAACACAAAGCTGCCTGCGAATAAAAGAAATGGGAATATTCTTGCAACGTGGCTCTTCTGCTTCTAGGAACATGACAGCAAATGTGTAAAAAGGGTTTGAGTGGCACAGAATTTAAACAGCTTTTAAAAAATCCTCCTCAATTTAAAATTGAAAGATTATCCAATATTGCATAAGCTTGAAAAAGTTGGACAGATATGAATTTAGCAAAGTAGTTCCCGTGCCAGACTATATCTCTCTGGGAATAAGCCAGTAGGAAATATGCAGCAGAGAAGGGACTGTCAAAATTTTCAGAGGATGACAGTGCAGAGGCAGATTCCTTTGCAGGGCCAGCTCCTGGTTCCACAGCAGGACACCCTCCACTTGGAGAGGTTTGTGTAGCACAGCCTGGGTGGGACCCTCTGCAGTGGAGCTGCTTGCTGGGTTTCATCACTGGGGCTTTCTAGCTTGAAAAGTTTCAACCTCTGTATTTCCTACAAAAATGGGGGAGCATTTGGGGAGTTACTGACTGTAGTACAATTGTGTGGCCTCACTTATCTTGAAATGTGAATTGTTCTATGACTAATGAAATCTCTTAAATTCCTGTAAATAAAAGATGGGAACAGATTTGCTGGTGGAAAGCATCCCTGCTCAGCAGTTTTTCTCAGCCCCAGACAACTGCCACTTGCTTGCATTACTTTCATAGATTTGTAAATATTGCAAAACATGAGGAGTTTAAATTTTCATGCTTTAATGTGAGGCTGTAGCTGCACTACAGCGGGGGATTAGGCTGGGAGCTTGCACACCAACCTGGGTGATTGATAAGGACATACAGGAGGGATAGGGTAGGAGGCTTCCCAGGGTGTAATTTGAGTTCATCATCTCTGTGGATGGAAATGTCCTTTCCAGGCAGAAACAGAAGCCTCTGGACTAAAATAATGGAGTGAAGATTTCTGTTTGAGCAAAGCAATGAGAGGTGATGGTGGTGGTCTAAGCTTTCCTTGCTCCATCAAAAAAGAAAAAAGGGCTCATCAGTCATATTTGTTTTTCTTTCCCTGTTTATGTGATTTCTTACTGTTAGGAAACACTTTGGTCTCAGACCCAGCAGAGAAATATCCTTTATGTCTTCTGGCTAAGCCTCTCTCAGGAATGGAGCACTAAGCCCCCAGATAGTTCAGAAGGTCTTTTCCTGTGTTAAATGATTCTGAAGCTGTCCATTGTTGGTTGTGTTGGGCTGGCCAGCCCTAAGCCCATGCATGTGCATTCATTTAAGCAACTCAGAAAAATCCCCAGGCTTGTAAGAGAACCCCTATATATTTCATAGCTTGCTGGGATGGTATAAGCCCTCACAATTTGAAGTAAGGGTGCTTGCTTGATGAGAACAAGTGCTGTGGTCAGAACATTTTAGCAGCTGTGAGCACCTGGATCTTTCAGTATATGGTATCTGATCATGTAATTGGCCCTTTGTGAGCTAAGAAATAATTTCCTCGCTGTCTTTTTTTTTTTAATGTAGTTTTCTTTCCTAAATTGCTCACATAGAGCATATAAATCACGCAGCCAAACTGCATGTGGAGCAGACTTGCATTTGGGTTTGTGAAGATACGAAATATGTAGCTTGCATTCTGCAATCATAGCAGTCCAAAAGAAAGTGTACATGCTTTTTGGAAAGCATCTTGAAGGTGTTTTTCAGCATCTTCATTTTTAGGTGTCTGGCTTGAGAGATTTTTGGAGAATTCTTACTCTGAAAAATTTATTTGAGTAAGCAACAGGTTATGAATTCATTCAAGTACTGCAGTCAGTAGTGAGTTCAGCAATTCAGAGTCCAGAGGCAAGGAGAGCTGCCAGACCTGATGCCTGGAGAAGGACTGACACATTGGAAGCTGTTATAAGTGGACCCTGCTACATTTATTTCTTCACCACCATTTGGGATCTGAGAGGTTCAAGACCACCCTGCTCTTTTTAAGGTGGATTTGTCATCAGGATCTGTCTTGCTCTCTTTGGCAGTCATGGTTGTGTCAGATGTAGGCATTCCCTGGCTTCAGGGGTTGCACTTGAACCTCCTGCATGGGCAAAAATCATGTTTTTTCTCCATGTACGCAGTAGTAGAAGGTGAGCTGCTCTAAAACCATTTTATTTGCTTTGGTGATGATGGGTGGCACTGTCACACAGAAATGGTGTTATCTGAGAGCAAACCCACATCAAGGTGGCAGTAGATGATGCAGAGTCCCCTGCCAATGTAGGTACCACTCTTTCAGGCCTCTTAAAGAGTAATACACATGGAGATACATCTTGGTTTGCTGCAGTTGTGCTCAGTGATGTGTCAAAACCCTGTGGGATCAGTGCTGCTTCTCTACACCCATCTGTGAATATTTTGGCATGGCACTTGCTCAGGGAATACTCCAGGATTTGGCCTGTTATTAACAATTCTAAAATTGATGATTGCTCACAAATCCTTTTTAATAGATACAGTGACTTATGTGTGTTTAATCTAAACCCTGTTTGCTTGGGGTTTAGGCAGCTGGGATGAATTGCACCCAAAAATGGTTTGGCATGCAAAAAATGGTGCTCTCTGGCTGTGGTAGTATTGCATTGAGGATCCACAATGTTTGGCAGGCTGAGAGCTGTGTTTAATATGTACCAGTGCAGTGAGCACAGCTCTCGGGGGCCAAGACTGCTTTGCCATGACCATTGTGGCACTGCATACCTGAGTATGCAAAAAATCCCCTGAAAAAGCACTGCCTGTCATGTCTTGCTGCTTAATGATGTAGCTAGAGGCAGACCTGACATTAAGGCCATTCTTCCCTCCTGGTGGGGAGCTCATCTTTGATCCCATCAGAGCAGATGCATTTAGAAACTGCAAGCGGAGCCTGCTCAAAGCTGTCACTTGGCTCCCTTAATGAGTCCATTCTTCAATCAAGGTAGTTTCTTCTCTGGGAGCTCAATGATAATGTTTGAGTTTGGGATATTTATAGTGTTAGTGCCAGGCTCTTAACAGCCTAATGGCTGAAGCCAGGCATCTCTGCTTTCAGAAGCTGGGTCAGCTGGGGAGGGGGAAAGCTGGGCACTCTGGAGGGCTTTGGCTGAGCTTGGAAATTTAGATTTTCTCAAAACAGGAGTCTGGAAAACCTGACACCTTATTAATTCCCCTTCCTTCTGGATGGGGCACTGCTTAACAAATCGTGCCAGGCGAGGGGGAGGGAAGGAAAATAGAGTGTGAAAATTAGTGCAAGCTTAGGGCTTGCTCTTGCAGCAAGAACTGCAGCACAGCGTTGCGCTGACAGTGCTGGGGCTCACCTGCCTCTGTCAGCAGCTCTGCCAGCTCCATTTGCTTTGCTTAGCCTGGCTTTCCTTGTCCTGATTTGCCTGGACTATTCCTTTAAAGTAATGGGACTTGGACGTGGCAGAAATACTGGACTGGAGGCATGTTGTGCTTGGGGAGAAGCCACTTTTCTATGACAGCATCTTTTTTTTCCCCCACACTTCTCCTATTACTTCAACTCCTCAGTTTTCAGGATTATTTAGGACTAGACAACCTAGCAAGTGGGTGCATGCTAATACTGCATTTTGAGCCTGAACTAGAGACGCTGTGTCAAGTTTTCCTGCGTTTTCTGTCAAAACTCTCAGGATCTGAAACTATATGATAGATACCGAAATTCAGGCCCTGCTAATTATGGATTTTTCTCAGGTCAACGGAGAGATGGAAGAGTTTTCTTCGATCTGTAAGCCGTGAAAATGCACTTGACCTGTCCATAGGGTTTCCATAGCCTCCTTCTGGGGCTGCTTGGATTTTCAGGGTAATAAAGAGCGTTGCCCACCAGCTCTCTGCAAGCCTTGGCACTCAGCCCATCTTGCACACTCACCTCCTATTTTGCAAGCTGTCAAATGCCTTCTTGCATGCTAAGAAGAGCTTGCTGTACAGCTTTCAGATAAAATATTTATGAGTGGTTGAAAATTATCAGTAAAAGCATCCAACCATGGCTATGTAAAGAGGAGAGTTAGAGCTTTACCAACACCCAGCCTTTCTCAGCAAGGAAAAGCTCTGCCAGTTGTCCTTCCTGCCACCATAAGCACTTTGAAACCAGAGTCCAGGCCTGCATAACAGGTAGTTTTGAGGATCCTGCCCTCATCTTGGTTTTAGTTATCACACTGTCACATTGCAAATAACGCCGGGTGGTTTTGGAGGAAGGTCATTGGATCAGTAACGATTTCCCCTCTGGAGCTCTGACAAACTTGCAGGTGCATGGGAGAGATTTTGTGTGTGTTTTATCTTACTGCACTTACTTACTTAGTGCCTCTCCCATGAAAGTGCTTGGGTATTGTTTTTTTTAAAATACATTTTCTTAGGCCTCGTCATCTTAAAAAATAATTGTGTTCAACAGAGCAGCATCATACCAAAGTTGCCTTTACTCCACAGCCTCACACTTCAATTCTGCTCCTCTTCCTGCTTTAAGAAAGCTTTGCTGTTCCTCATGCTGCAAATATATGACTCAGAGGAAAAAATAAATCATAAACCCAAATCAAACCAATATTTTTTCATAAATGAAACAAGGCTGTGTGGAAGCTTGGCATCACCACTGATATTGCAAACAAATCTTGTTTATAGTAATCAAATAAGCTGCAGTTGTGTCTGTGCCAATAAAGGACGCACTTGGGAGGACAGGGCACAGCAAGCACTACCTGCATCTGCTCCTGCCTGAGATGGGCTATTTTGGAGTCTAAATCAGTGTCTTGCACACTGCAGCTGAAGAGCTGAATTTCAGTTCTCAAAGTGTTTATACCGAGTAGTCCTGTGAGTGATGTTCTTCATACTGTGGAGATCTGGATAGGCTTTGGACTGGGGCTGTGCAGACCAGCCTCATATGCTATTTATTTATTCCAGGGCTACTATTCTCCTTCCATGGAGGAATCCAGACCAAGGCTGCTGAGGAAGGCTTGGACAAGAGTGAGTGCTCATTCCTCAGCTGCAGCTCCGTATGGGAGAAAATTCCAGTGACGCTGAAATTTCCTTAGATCGAACAGGAATTTTCCTTCCCCTCCTAGTTTTCTCTCTTCCAGGCTTAAATCACCACAGTTCTCACTTGGCAGAACAAACCTGAAATCCCTTGAGATCATGCCCTTGCTTAGGGCCCTCACAGCCTGAGCACTAGTGCTCCCAAATTTTGTGGTTCCTGGTGCCAGATGCATTGAGCACAAGGTCAGATGGGATTACCAATGTAGTTTCTAATGCTTTATAAGTCAGTGAGTACCAAGGCAGTCAAAACACTGAACAGGAGCTTCTTTTTAGTCCCTGAAAAGTTAATGATTGTGTCGTGCAAAAGACCACGCATTTCAAGGCCTGACATGTGAGTTGCCCTTTGCTAATTAGAGCCAAAGGATGAGAAACCATTGCAGTTCAGTCCGAGTCTTTATGCATTTATTTACTATTGTTTCACTGGCTGTTAAACTATTTGCTAGTACTCATCCCAAATTCATGAAGTGCTATAAATACTCGCAGAGAAAAACTTCATTATTTTTTCATAAAGGACAAGAAATACAATTGGGAAGTTCAGTTTAGCAGTCATGCTTATAAACAACTGAGGGCTTGCTGGGTTCCCATTAAAAGCTTGTCAGGTGGGGCCTGTGTTCCGAGCCCTGGGTGGCCTATTCCAAGTGCAAGATGGAAAAGTTAAACATTTCTAATTAGACATATTCCCATATGTGAGAGAGACAAGCACCCTCTGATGGAGTACTTCATGCATTCTCTAAATATGGTGGAAAATCGTCATTACCTATTGCCACCTGCCAAGCTGAATGTTTGATTTTTAACCCCAGGTCTTCTTTTAGGTTGGTTCATGCTGCCAAATAAAAACTCCGTGCTTACGTATCCTTAAATGCGAAAATCTCTCATTCAGATCATAACAAACTTGGGTTGATGGAAAATAGGTGTTTTTGTTCCTTGCTTGTGGTGTCTTGGCACAAGGCCTGTTGTGGTAATGCGGGGCACTGCTGCTACCCTTAATAGATTTTGCCTCAGACATAATCTGACTCAAGTTTTCAAATTATTATTACTGTACTCATTATACCCACTTAAGGGATATTTTAAACTTTGCTCTGAGTCACCAAGTAGGTTTTCTCCCCTCCCACTCATTCGTAATATTTTGTAGATATTCGCCCAGGTTAATGCTCATTAATTTAGGTTCTAAAATTAATAATCCCCTGATAAAATACTCCAGTTTAAATAACTCCTTAGGTTTAAGGCAGATGTCATGTGTGAGTCATAATGTATTCCCACCACTTTCAGAAGGATATTGTTCACAGTGTCATATCCAGAAACATCAAATTATCTGCTGAATATTTAGAAATGAGTGTATATTTGGAAACTAGAAAGAAGAGATATAAATGCATGTTCCAAAGTGCTATTATCGTAGTGATACTTATTAGGTGTTTTTATTTGTTGTCTGCAATGTAGTAGTTTAAACATATCTGACTTATTTTCAAAAGTCGAATGGATAAGACACTCCTAAGGGAATGCTTGTAAGCATTTTCTAAACTAATTTTCTTGCAGGCTGGAAGAACACTGATATATCCCTCAGCCAGCCCTTTTACAGCTTGGTCTGCACTAATCTTGGCTTCAAAATTAGGCGGTCTGGGAGAGCAGAGGTAAATGTGCTGCTCTGTCCCTGTCCCATTGCCAGTTTTCAGGACAGGTCTCAATGCCTTGGCTTTCCTAGGTGTGGTTTAACCCTAAATGGCAACTAAATACCACACAGCTGCTGCTGACTCCCACCTGCCCTGGTGGGATGGGCAGGGAAATCAGGAGAAATAGTTAAAAAAACCCCAAACTCATGGATTGAGATAAAAACAGTTAAATAATTGAAGCAGAGTAAAATATAATAATAGTAATGATAATTATAACGATAATAATAGCTGTAATGAAAAAAAAGAAAATACATTAAACCCAAGACAGACAAATGATGCCCAGTGCAGTTGCTCGCCACCCACTGACGATGCCCAGTCTGTCCCCAACCACCAACCAACACCTCCCAGCCAACTCCCCCAGTTTCCACACTGGGCATGGCGCTCTGTGGTTTGGAATATCTCTTTGGTCAGTTCAGGTCAGCTGTCCTGGCTGTGTCCCCTCCTGCTTTCCTGTGCATCTCCTCACTGTCATAGCATGGGAAACTGAGGAGTCCTTGACTCAGGGAAAGCACTGCTCAACAGCAACTAAAGCATCAGTGTGGTATCAGCATCATTGCAATACTAAATCCAAATTCCAGGAACTAGGGAGAAAGTGAATTCTATCCCAGCTGAAACCAGGACAGTTGGGTTTAGTAGCTAGTGTGGTGAAGCAACAGGCTGGAAAGAGCCTGGGGACTAGAGTGTCATCTTGGTAGCTGCTTGTCTATGGCACCAATAAATGTATGCCACCTTTCCTCCCTTGGAGAAGAGGGAACAAGGGATGGCTGGGGTGTGCCCAGACCCTCCAAGAGTGTGGCTTTAGCTGCCTGTTTGCTCAGCCTGCAACTCGCTGAGAGGGAGGGGTGCTGCTGCTGGATCATGGCCAGCGGATCCCACCGTGAAGCTTCTGACATGTCAGCTTCTGCTTGTGGAAAACTCCATCTGCAGGTTTACAGAATGTGATGTCTAAAGGCAGATTGGCACTGAGAGCCAGGCGGGGCCCCTGCCAGGGTGCTGACAGTTGGAGAGCATCAGCAGCAGCCCCGTGTGTGCCAGCGTTTAGAAATCAGAACCAGTTTTTACCTAAACCACCAATCCAGAGTCTGAAATGTTCACATCTCCTTCCCTGGGGATGTCGCCCACCCGGGCTGGCACAGGGACTGAAGGGTTGTATAACTTTGCTTGTCACTCTCAGTTAATATGTAGAGGAGTGTACTAGTTTGAAAGCAAACCAATGAGACACTCGAAATCATTTAATAGGAAAATTAAAAATAAGTGCAATAGTACAAAACCACTGACAGAGTCAGAATATGACCTGACACCCTGCCGGGCAGGGTGGTGGTAGCAGTCCTGTTAAGGGGTGGCTGCAGTCCTCTTGAGGTGATAGATGTGGTTCTGTTGAAGTGGTGATCCTGTAGAAGGGTCTGGTCTTCCTCTGAAGGTCCAGCAGTGGTTATGTAGCTCTTGTCCTCTGGGAATCCAGTAGGTAAGGGCTGACTGTGGTGTTCCAAACCTCAGATTATACCCAGGTAGGAATGCCTGGTTCTGCCCCGGGGTGGAGCATCTCACAATGGGATGATGTAATTTTCTGAGTCATGCAGTGAGGCTGGATGGCCCATTGACAGGAGATATCCCTCCAGAGGGAGTTATCAGGGATGTGTCATGGAAGAGATAAATAACACTGCCCCACCTGGCTTTAACAGCTGGCGATAGAATATGTACTTTTGGCTACATCTTACATTGTAACCTAAGACAAGGAGTGTCAGTAGAGCAAGAGGTACCTGGGTTGGGGTCATTAAAGACCACATGGATTGTCAGGGCTAGCAAGGTGTGTTGGTGTGACAACAAATACAGGCATCAAAAACGTGGTTCTGATGTCCTGTGGGGCACACCAGCACAGCACACTCCAAGGCAGAGGCTCCGATCAGGGCCCTTCAGCTACACGAATACAAGGGGAGGAAAAGCAGGTAGGAAGCAGGGAAGCCCTGCAAGCCCGGTGGGCACTGCAATCCAAGAGGGATGTGACCAGTGAGACGTGGTCTAGGTGGGAAGTGTGGTGCTGATGGTGGACGTAGGAAGTGAACTTTTTGTGGGGGAAGATGGAAAGAACGGGGTCTCCTGAAAACAGAAAACTGAAGGAGAAGGAAAACAGTCCTCAATTGTGTTAAATGTGTAAGTGGCTTCAAAGAGCGGGGGAATAATCTGTTCAAGTACATGGTGGGAAGAATCAGTAATAATGAATTTAAATTAAAACAAGGGAGGTTTAAATTAGCATAAGAATTTTGTCTCTAAGTATAGCAAAAAAAAAACTGGAATAGGAGGTGGAGCCTCTGTTATTCAACCTGTCCCTAAATTCTTCAAACAAAATCAGTCAAGGATGGCTGAGGCAGAGTTAGATTTTTAGTATTTTTTTTCTCAGCCTTATTTTTTGATGGGGGTTGGCAGGGGAGCAACAAGGCATTTACATCTATTTTCTCTTTCGTCTTTAAGAGTGAGTTTCAGCTCTGCTACCTTGTTCTTCCTCAAATCATCTCTATTTAGGTGGGGTCATGATCTGAAATGACAGCCTTCAGCCGAGCAAAGGATTTATTTATTTAGGACGAAACTGTAAATTTGGGAGTTCTCCTTTGATTCTTGGCAACCAGCGTCTAAATCCTCCCTCAGAAGAAGAGGGAAAAAAAAAAATTACCCTATATTGTTCTTGATTCTGTGACAGTCTTCCTGTGTTACCCTGGGCAACTCCCTAATACAGCTCAGAACACCCAGGTGAGGACAGTAATCTCTGTCCTTCAGAGGAAAGAGCAGCTTGTACTTTCTTGGTGGCAAGGACTATTTCTTCTCCGTGCTGCCCCTATTATGTGGAGTCATACTTTAAATCTCCCTGCGAATGCAATAGGCAGTAATCTTCCTTTGTCAAAATCCCAGATCACCGGTGTCACACAAATACAAAAAGCTCCCAGACAACACTTCCCAGACAAAACCGTGTAATAAGGTGTTTGAGGAGTTCAGAGAAAAAGAGAAAAGCGCTCACTACTGACACAGACGTGCTCAGCCCAAGGCTCTGTGTCTCCAGGACAGGCGTGTGCTGGTGAGACTTCCTCAGGCATTTTGGTGCCACACGGTACCTGCTGGTCTTGCAGTGCTGAGCTCTGCAGTCATTAGCAGCTGTTTGGGAGTCATTAGCAGCTGTTTCCTTTTGGGAAGCTCAGTGCTCTGAATGGGACATGACACCACTGCAGGGAATTTTGTGCTGCAGCAGGTTGCACCAGTGCAAAACAGGGGTTTTATAGTGCCTGAGGTTCTTACGGGAGAGAAAGAAGTTCTTTAGGCTCAGAAAATGAGACAATGTTTATCTTTATTGCCATCCTAAAATTTTTGACTTCTCTTCCCTTGAGAAATGGTTTCTACCTGGTTCCTGGCTCATGTTTCCTCACAAACATTGCTCTTGGGCACACCAGAACTATCTCTGGTCACGTCCACACTGTGAAATGGCTCTGTTTACTCTGCAGGCAATATACCCATGGTGTTCTAGGGAGATGTGCAGGCCCCTGAGGAGTCTCTGCTGGCCAAGCAGTCTGCACTCAGGTGGGAAGTTACTGGTTTTTGGAATGGCAGAGTCCCAGTCTTGCTCAATTTCTCCTGGCGTGGTCCTTAGGGTTTTACACCTTCTCACATGGGTGTTTTTTGCTTGCTTGAGTTACTGCTATAATCACAGCAACTTGATTTCTGTGTTCCTCTCCTGTCCTTTCCTTGCACACCATTAGCATGTGGATTATTGGAGCTCACCAACAATTTTCCAGGGAAGAAGAACCAGTTTTACACAGCTGTAAATGAGCACAGGCAGGCAGCTGAATCCTGGGCTGCAGCTACAGAGCTGCTGCCTGATGGAGTTTATACATTGACCAGTACAGTCAAGTTTTGTAATCTGTGCTGAAGATGGTAATTTTTGCACTTGGATTTCTGTCATTGAGTTCCTTTCTATAGAATCATAGAATCATTAAAGCTGGAAAGGACTTCTGAGATCATGGAGTCCAGCCATCAACCTAACACCACCATTTCCACCAGTAACTAATGTTCCAAACACCCCATCTACAGGTTTTTTTGAACACTTCCAGGGACAGTGATCCAAACTGTCCCCTGGGCAGTCTCTTCCAATGCCTGACCACCCTTTCAATGAAGAAGATTTTCCCAATATCCAATCTAAACCTCCCTGGCACAATCTCCTCTTGTCCTCTCGCTTGTTACCTGGGAGAAGAGACTGACCCCCATTTTGCTGCAAACTCGTTTCGTGTAGTGGTAGAGAAGACTAAGGTCCCCCCTGAGCCTCCTTTTCTCCAGGCTAAACACCCCCAGCTCCCTCAGCTGCTCCTCATCAGACTTGTACTCCAGACCCTTCCCCAGCTCCATTCCCTGCTCTGGATGTATTTCATCATCTCTCTACCTAAGAACCAGTGGATCCCTTTGTTAGGAACTGGAAGCTCTACAGGATGGTAATTATTTTTTTAGCTCAGTACCAAAACAGTCCCAGGGACACACTGTGCCAGGGGCTTTCAGATACTGAAGCAGAAGACACCTTTTAACACACGCTCATTAGGCTTGATTCGAAATTCTCCATGTCTTGGAAAGTGGCAGTGGGAACAGCTTTTTAGCCTGGAGAAGTGTTGGTCTGATCCTGACTTTGTAGTGTCAGTTTGTGCATGGTGTTAGCATCTGTTTTCCCTGGCACTGAAGCTTGAGCAGTGAGGAAGCTGAGATGGGGGAAATGCAGACAGCAGGATGGGCTGAGCCCCTACAGACAAGCACTGAAGTATTTCTATTCTTAGCTGGTCTGTCATTGTGCAAATCCATGAAATCCTGTGACACATCTCTAAGCTTATGAACAATTTTTTCCTTTCAGAATTCAAAACCCCATGACTCTTTTGTTCCAATCTCTTCCCCATCACCAAGCAAACCCCAGGACTTTTCTCTGGGCCCATTAGAAGGCGGCACTTCTGCCTTCACCTGCTTAAAGCATGAAACTAACAAAAACCACTCTCCTGCTGCAGGGGAGCAAAAATCCACCTGGCAGTGACAATAACAGAGAAGTGAGATTTTGCATGGAGGGCAGGCATGTTCAAGGTGAGACCTCCTTGGGGAATGATCACATTCCCCTGGGACTGTGCAGAGATATTGATGCTTTCTGAGACAGGACACAAAGAGGAGCAAAAGAGTCAGGGACTGAAGCATTCCTGGATTTGTGAAACCAGCTTCAAGAAGAGAGCAGCTGAGGCACTGGTATAATAGCCATGAGACAAGATGCAAAACATTTGATTTAAAGCTGTTCTGCTTGAATGCTATTGCTATCAGGCACCCTTTTAAGGCACTGAAAGCTTTGCCAGGGATAAAGGAAAAAGAAGCAAGGGACCATATAAACAGTACAGCAGTTTGACTGTCTAGCTCTTAGTGTGTGGAAAACTTTTGGATGCCATGAGAGCAGCAGCAGTAAAAAGCATGAAGTCTGATAACTGAGAGTCTTCTCCCTCTGATCCCTGATTTTTTTGTGCGGAGCAAGGGTCTAAGAGCACTTGTGGTTTCTCGTGGTATCCAAAACCCCAGATTTCATTCAACATCTGCTCTTGGTCTGGTAGTCCCCTGTGTGGAGAGTTCTCCATCTCACATCCTGCTCTGCACGTGGAAGAGGTGTGTGTCTGTCTGAAGGGATTAGATCCCATCTTGTAACACTTACAAAAACGCTTATCAAGCTGTGGGACAAAGCACAAGGAACTGAAGTGAGAAGCGACAATCTGCTCTGTGCAGCAGGGAAGCATTTGGCAAAGATGCAATTTATAACTGAGAGAGCTGCCAAGTTTTTTTTGTTTTAAGTTGTTCTGCTGACTTTTGCAGAAATGTAACCTGGGAGGTTGTAGGATGGCTCCTCTGAAACAGATTTCTGTAGACAGTGGGGTGTAAAAGAACAAGATACGGTGGGGCAAATTCCCAGCTTCCCAAAGGTCACTTTATGTTTGTAGTCGAAGTGAAGAAGATATGAGATGACCATAACTGCAAATGATAGAACTTCAGTAATTAACAGATTATTCTAAATTCCTGATGGGGAATGGGGAGTTTGGGGCAGGTCTGGATAGCTACTCCTGTAAAAAAAGAGACTTAAAAAAGCCCCAGACTGGTATAAAACCTATTATATAACCCAAATATAAAACAAAGAAGTAAATAAATATATACAAAACCATATATATAACCCAAACCATCTGCCCCATCCCTGGAAGTGTTCAAGACTAGGTTAGATGGAGCTCTGAGCAACCTGGTCTAGTGGAAGTTCACTGCCCATGGCAGGGGGTTGGAATGAGATGATCTTAATGGTCCCCAAACCATTTTATAGTTCTGTGATTAAAAAAGAAAAAAACTGGAAGCTACCAATTTAACCATCATTTATGTGAACTTACTTGCATTATAAGAAATCTTGTCAGAAGATTTTCTATCAGCTTTTTTTTCTTTGATCAAAACTGAGTTGCCATCAAAGAGCAAAAAAATTGCCCAGAGGGCTACAGTTTAAATTCTGTTTCTTTTGATGGGGATTCTTAGCATGAGCTTGGATCTGATCTTGACCAAAACAGTCAGGGTGTTTAAACTTGCAGGTTAAGGTTGCAAATGTCAGAGCACAGGGCGGGCTGGGGATGGCAGGAGTGGCCATCACAGCCAGGATCTCTCCCACCACCTCACCAGGGATTGGAGCACAGGCACTGGGTACCCAATGGGATGGCAATGACAAGCCAAGGCCAAGTCACCAACCCTAGAGGGGATGTGGATGCAGGATCAGCAGGGCCATGAGCAGGCACAGACATGGAATGACTGTGCCAGCACTGGAGCTCTGCTTTTCTCATGTATTAAGGTCTGGTTTTATCTTCTGTATTCACTTTAACACCAGATAAATTGTCCTGCAGCACTGTGAGCATTCCTGTAACTGTGGGAGGGGTAATCCCACAGCAGGGGAAGCGTCACACACAGGAGGTTTTGCAGGCAGACCCAACCATGAGATGTTCTCACATCATCAGACAGTTTGGACACTACGAGAAATCAGTTTCTCAGACACAACAGAGAAAGTTCCTTGCTTTACACAGGGAACAATATTCAAATATACATTTTATTTTAAATGCATATTTCAATTCACTTCAGGGTCTCTCTCTCCAGTTAATCTTTCTGTCCATGCTCATCTTTCAGATTTATGTAATATTTGGGGTTCCGGTGTTGCTCAGAAAGGTTTTCCAATTGCTCCTGGATAGGCAATTGCCTTTTCTGCAGGTTGGTTGGATTCTGTTTGATAATTAGTCCCACATCAGTTGTATAAATGAAATAATCATCTGACCAACTGGAAGTTGCTTGCAGTGGCAAAGTAGCTAACTGGAAAACATTCATTTTGCAGTGCTCTGTTCGATCTGCATCTTTGCTTAGTGCACATTGCTGTGCTCAGATTACTGGGCTTTGCTGATCTGCTGTCCAGGGCCAAAAAGAGCCAGGTCACTTCTTTCTTAATTTCAGTCTCCAAGTTTAGACAAGTCTCTATGAGCTGCAGCCCTGAACTTTCATAAAAGTGACTCCTCAGAGCCTGTGGCAGAGCTGTGTGAATCTGCCCATTGTGAATAAGGGAACAGAATGCAGGTTTGGATATTTATGAGGGGTAAAACCCAGCAACTGATATGGGTTTCTACACTTAGAAAAAGAAAGAAAAATCACTAATGTACTTAATTCTCTGTTGCACAATGTGCTACCAATAAAAAGAAGTTTCAAGCAGATTGTATACCTTCAGAAGCAAAAGAATAAAAGCAAATGAATGTCAGAGCAGAACTTTTTAAAGGAAAATAAGAGGAGAAACCAGATCCTTGATGAACAAATCCTCAGGATTTGCTCTGAGTCAAGCATGCAGTGCTTGCTTTTAACCAGCTTTCCCAGTCAAACCTGGGAATCATCTGGGGCTCCCTCCAAAGCCCCACCATTCAGAACATCAGATCCTCTGCACACAGAACACACTTAAGCATTTAACATTTCTCCTGGTGCTCACCTTAGCCAGAAAAATGGGCTGTGCTTAAAAAGGTGCTTAAGCATAAGTTACCTGCACATATCTTCTAAGGGCAAGAAACAAATTCTCTTCAAGTCCTTTGAAACGGCAAGTTCCAAGCTGGCTGAAAGCTGGGCCAGTTTGCTGGTTTGCCTTCCTTGGGAGAATGCCTGAAATGGAAGATCCCTCTCACTTTCCCTTTTCTGAGGGATCCTAATGTGAGAGTGAAAAATTAATGCCGTGATGACTGCCAGGAACAGAGGAGAAATTGATAAATTTTTTTTCTCATTTCCACTCCTAGAGTTCTGTTCAACAAGCAGTGCATGGCATTAATTCCTCCCAGCAGTTTCTTTTTTTTTTAATGAAGGATAATTTTACACACTACAGCATTAACTGCCACTGCATCATTCCTTGCACACAGACTGTAAAATTCCTGTGGCTCTTGTCACGGGCTGTGCACTTGGAGCTGTCACACTCTGTTCTTAATGGCTCAGAATTGTATGAAATAATCTCTTACTAAACTTGACCCACGTTATTTCTCCCCTCCACACCTCTCCTACTTCGCATGGGATGGATGTTCTGATAAAGCTGAATACTTTGACGTGTTTATCTACTTTACACGACAGATTTATCCAAGTATGGAAGTGTTAAAGGACTCGTTTTTCACTTAGCAGCTCCTGAGGTGGGCTCACTCCAGGCTACGTGAGGGTTGACTTTCCCATTTATATCAGAATTCCATTGAGTCAGATGATGGCAGAGATGCAGATCCGTATTTAAAATAAGATAAATGCACAATACTAAGAACATGAGGGAGGCCTATGAAAAGCCCTGATCTGCATGTAGAAATTATTTGTCATGTCCAACACAATGCCAACAATGACAATGATGTCCCCATCCCTGGCAGGATGTTCCAGGTCAAGTTGGATGGGGCTTTGAGCAACCTGGTCTAGGGGAAGGTGTCCCTGCCCATGGCTGGGACTGGGAACAAGATGAACTTTAAGGTCCCTTCCAACCCAAATCATTCTATCATTTTATGATTCCATGATTATCATAGCTAAGTAAAGGTAGGTATGAAACACCAAAAGCCTTGTAAAGCAAAGACACGACTTGTAGCCTTGATATCAACAACAAACGATAATAAATGTGTGAGCAAACACACAAGTTTGCACATGGGTCTATCACAGCTCAAATTTCTGTCTGTTAAGAGAAACCAGCTGCTGAAGTGAACTTAATAGTTCGTGCCAGCCAGTACAAGGGAAGAGGAAACCTCTTCTGGTGAGAAGACATTCTCTCTGTCTGAGAGTGATCTATGTTTAACTTGCAGCTGTGTCAAAAATATGTGCAGTGTAACCATTGCTTCTCTTGCCAATTTAAACTGATCTACATCAAAATTGCGGGGAAAACAAGACAACAGCAGCATTTCGGCTCTCTCCCTCAAAAATGAAAAAAAAAAAGATTAAACAGAGCAACTTTTAGCAGGAAGGATGATGCTTGGTAACGGAATGAAAAGTTACATTCCTAAAGATAAGACAGGTCACTTAAATCCTCTACCTTCATTTGCACCTTCAGTGTTGCATTCTGGATGGCCAAAAGCCCAAATGTAAGGAGTGTAGAGAGAAGGATATAATTTGTAAGCAAGGGAAACACAATGATTAACGAAAGAGGTTGTAGGTTTGGGGTTTTTTTTTTTAACAGCAACTCCAGTTTCTGATCTAGTCCTAATTTGATTTTGAAGCACACAGATTATGATAATTTTGCATGCTGATGCATATAACAATTCCTTGATTAAAGCATCTGGTTTATAAAGTTTTTCCTCTCTTGCAGCATGTTGAACAGCTGCACTATTCTAGACTCAGTGGCTGTGCCCCACTGGATGGTGAATCAACCACACAAACCACACAGGGCCACTCAACTCCACATTTGCGTTGCTCCAGATCTAGACAACTCTGCTGAAAAACAAAACGAGAGAATCAGCAGCAAACCAGCCCAAGAATCCTCCCAGGTAATCCTTTCTTCATTCCTTCCAGCTGCAGAATTAGTGCCAGCTACCAAGGATGCCTTCTGTAATTAGCCTTGAAGTACTGCATTGAAAAATGAACACCCAAGCAGTCCAAGCCCTGTTTGGAAACTTTAACAAAAGACTTTAAAGACATTAAAAACAGCATTCCCACCCATGAAAAAAAAATCCAGAAGGTGAAAAAAAACCCATTAAAAAACAGAGATGATGAATCAACATCAAAGTTTACTGCAGCAGAAGTAGCACCTATAACAACACAGATACCAAATGTCAGTTTAGAAATACCTGATCTGAAAGAGAGCCCAGATAAACAAACACCACAGGCCTCATCAAAATTCCCCCAAAAGAAACAGAAATGAACAGAAGACAAAAGAAAATGATCAGGTGGAATCCACATAGGTTTAAAGGACCACACAGCAAGGAAATCCATGCAGGTAGAAGGTCTGGAATTGGCACTGATAAAACAGCATTACACATGTCAACTGATACACTGGAAACAAGACAAAAACAAGCAGAAAACCAAAATTTGGGATATTTGGGATGGGGAAAATGTCTGTGGAACTATGAAAACTTAGGAAGGAATTTTTAGGGGAAGTTCCAGAAGACATGAAACCTGCTTACTTATCAGATAATGGCTCTGCTAAGGAAACTGAAAATGCTGGACATTTTAGATTGGTGAAGCATCCTTTCACATCTCCTTCCAAGATGCCTAAGGGTATGTTGGGAACTGAAGTTTTTCAATCAGAGTATCTTCCTCATGCAGAAACAGAGGAAATGCCTGCTAATCTTTCAATGAGTGTTGGATCTAAAATTCTTCCCGTCTGCAAGGGAGATAAAACTACAAATGCTGTATTTAGAATTTCTGGTTTGGGTTTGTCCTACACTGATATTCATTCTTCCAGAATTGAACAGCAATCTACATTACCAAAAGGGAATGCAATGCTAAATATCAAATGAACATTTCAGAATCTGAATCAAAAATGTCATCTCTTCCTGACATGAATCTGCAACAGATTTTGAAATTTTAAATGAAGATGGATCTCTGGAGCAAAGAAGTCTGAAGCTAGGAGGGAAAACACCATCTCCCGAAATATCTGTGAGTGACACAGAATGCACAGTTAAAATAAATTAAACCTAAACCAAAAATTTAGAATTTCTTGCTGTAAGAAAAAACTGTCAGAAAGTGACATCAGTTCTAAAATGGAATCTGAAACTTTCTAGAGAAAAAAACCCTAAGTTTTGCTGATGAAGACATCATTCAAAAGCCAAGAGAAATGCTTCAGTTGAACTGAGGAACTCTGAAATAGGAATCATAATCATCTTTTTCTGGCTGGAAGAAAGATGAAACTGAAATTGCAAAAGTCTGGAATCTCCCTAAGAAAAAGGAAAAAGCCTGAGTTCTGCTCTCCAGAAGTGGAGCAAGCCCAGCTAAAAATGTCATTGGAAATTGCTGACATTTCTGTGCAAGTTCCAACATCAGAACTTAAATTTCATACGTCAGATCCTGGAGAGAGGGAGGTGTTGAGAACCCCGAGGAGAAGGAAATCAAATTAAAATGAGAATAGGAGATAAAAGCTGTTGAAGTTGAGACCAAGGCACTCCAGAGACGTTTTTAAGTGCCAAAAGGCAGAATACCTGCATTAGGCTGGACATCCTTAAAGTCAGAAAAAAAAAGTGATGCTGATATTGAAAGAAGTCTTGGAAAAGCTTCACGTAGGCATTCCTTGTGCCAAAATACAAATCAGAATAAATATTCCTTAAAATACCTTCCCTATGCAGCAACCACAATTACAGTTGGAAAGGGAGGTGGTCCAAAATGAGGAGAGTGTGTGAAGAGTTCTGCTGTTAGCTTGTCAGAGATGGGAGAAGATATTTCATTACCTGCAAAGGGAACAGGGATTAGAGTGAATATTCCAAAACCAGATATAGTCATATGTAAAGATAAAGTTCATCTTCGTGCTGAAGGACAAAACTGCATAATTCACAATTCACTGTGTTCTCAGCAGAGCTGTAGAAACCAGAAATAAGTGCTTCAAAAATTGACAAAAAAAAGAGAGCAGTTTATCCAAAAGATTTCCTACATGTTCTCTGACTCTTCAAGAGCACAAAGGAAAACCACTGGATAGAGAGATCCCCAAAGTAGAAACATCTACTGAGTTATACAATTCAGGAGTAGAATTTAAATGATCATTAGCTGAAATTAATGCAGGTGGAAAACAAAATACATAGATTCTTGTCTTCCAAAGGAAGAGCTGGACGTTTAAAGTCAAGAGGAAGCAATTAAAACAGGAAAGTTTGTGGGTGAAATGAAAATTACAGGAGAAAATAGTCAAGAAATTTGATAAAAAAGATCTGGGTGTGAATGGTCTACAAGGATCAGAAGATGCCACTTGTATTGCAGCAAAGCTGGGAGATGTAATGGTAGATATTTCAGGAGTGAAAAGGGGTGTAAAAAGTGCTAGAGAATATCCTGAAATAGAATTTCAAGTGGAAAGTGTTGAAAAGGACACGTCTGCGGGAGTGGAAGAGGATGTAGCAGAGAGAGCATGAGAAACCTTGTCACCTATGGAGGCACTGAAAATTTTTAAGATGATAAGACCCCATCCAATGTTCCAGTTTCTCAAACTCTTGTTACATCTCCAGCAAGTGCTGAACTGATCTTGTTAGAGAAAGAAAAGCACAGTCATTCCAATATTCCTGGAGATACGACCAAATGAGGATTGCCTTTTACCAATATTCAGTGATATAAAATAATATCTGTGTTCTTAACTTTCGAGGGACAAAAAATAAAGCCAAACCAAAACCTGACACTTATGAATCTTTGATGTTACAGCATTTACCATGAAATTCTCAAGTATATGAATGTGCTGTACTGTGCACAAATAACTATATTGATTTATGTCTGCCCAAAAGGAAAAAAAACCCCATGATTATCTGCTGAAACGTGCAGTTAATGACAGTGCAATTCCTAGATGTGGTGGGAATGGTTGCTAACAGATCTGACTCTTTTCACCCATTGTGATCCTGAGCTTAATGGATGTGCATGTGCAGAAATACCTTGGTTTGCACCCTCTATCGTCTTTCCCCATAGTCTTCTACTTAATACAGGGAAAGCAGACCCAGCAAAACACTTAGAAATTGGCTTGTTAATTAAATGTATTTGGTTGTCAGACCATCTCTAACTCCATGGATTCCTTATTCCTACACCTTAGAGGTAGGGCCAAATATTTCAATGAGAAATGGTGGCTGCCTGTGTCCCTCTGCTCTCTGGAGAAGCTGTTCACTAAGAATTAGGCATGGGTCAGTCATTTGGATCATTTCTCTGAAGTTTTTCCCCCTTTCCATGTCCTTGTCTGATAGATGCAAAGTTACCCTGTCAGACAGCAGTGGCAGACACTGAGGAAGGGAAATCAAATTAAATGATTTTTAATTTGATTTCCCAACCAGCCCAGGAAAACAGAGACCGAGGAAATGTGAGGTGTGTAGTGAGGGACATCCCATTCCACCAGCAGCTCCTGTCTGCTTGCAGGGCAACCTCCCTGTGAACTTGCCCACAAACTCTGCCCCACCAGGCAACTTATTGAGCACTTGCAAATTTGAGAAGTTTTCTTCTTATCTTTTTTTTCTACAAAATTTACCCCCAGGTTTTTTTTCTGATTACTGTGCAAACGTAGCTTGGATTTCCCATACAAGGAAAATGTGTCCATTGGTCAACCACATCTTAAAAGTATTTTCAAACTGACCCACTACTCACATGTGCTTATTGCTGGGCAGTAGGAAAAATCTATCCAGAGACATTTCCTGTATATGAGCATTAATACAGCACAGGGTCAGTTGTTTTTGTTGGTACAGGACAATAAACCTGTGACACAGAGCTATTGAAAAGCAGCTGAGGGGGTGTTTCTATTTTGTGAGACATTTTTATTAGTGAAAAAAAAATCTCAAAATACTGAGCAGAATCTAAAGAGGAAACGAGGGAGGAGAACACTAAAATCAACTCCGTTTCAGTATGTTACTTGTAGGTGAATACTCATGAAAAGTCAGTGTCATCTGTAGGATGTGCCTTAAAACTCCGCGTGAATGACAGCATGCATTGGTTTGTAAAGGTGAATATATCAACCCTGCAGGGGCTCAGGGATGGAGGCTGCAGGGAGGGAAGGGACATCAGAGGGGTTGAACATCTGAGCTATGCTTTGGTCATAGAAAGGGCCTCACCTGGGGTGAGCTCCGAGTTAAAGTGTGCATTGAGATCCCTGAATGGAAGAAATGAAAAAATAGTTTGGTTTTGAGGTCAGGTTTGTAGGTGAAGTGAGTCAGTTCTGCAGCTGATATGAAGTGACAATCCCCAAGGGATTTAAGGAACATTTGGCAACCTTGGGGTGATGTTACCATGTCTTTAAAGGGAATGTGAATTTTACCTGGGAGGGAAAATTTTGTTTTTAAACCTCTGAGTAGAACAAGTTGGACTGATCAAAATTTTGTGGAAGAATGTCTGCAGGCTCCTAAAAATCTTATTGGGAATGAATAACTGCCTTGGAAAAGAAAGAAAGAGAGATAGGGATACAAGGGACAAGAAAAGGATTGTTGGAGTTGGCCTTTCACTACAGGAATGATGTCTTTTTTAAAAAAGGGAGATGATCTGATCAGGCAAGAGAAAAAACCATCCATCAGCTGGGGTGAAAATATGTTGGTAGTGTGCCTGTGTTTTGATGCATCAGTGAAAACATGCTAAATAAACCAAATATTCTGAAACTGAGCTGCCGAACATTGTGAACTCACTCTGCTGAAAACAACTTGAAATCAAGAAGTAATGGGGTTGGCAGGAGCCCATGTCCCCTTTCAGAATGGCTTCTTCCATCAGGCTACACCAGAACTGTCCTCCCTGCCGCGAACACTGAGGTGGAATGTGAGGGGCTGGGTGGAGGAGGGAGAAGCAGGTGTTGCTTTGGCTGGCAAAATAACACTGTGGCTTAAATGCCATGAGTGGGAACCTATCTAGGTTTTGTTCCAACTTCCCCATTGCCCACAGCATAACTGATAAAAGTTTTCCCCCATGAAGATAATGGGAAAAATTGTATTGGTCGTGTCTTGATGTGGGGAAGAAAAGCTGCGACTCCCACTAATGCTGGTGGAAATTGTTAGAGGTCACAGTAGCCACTATCACTGCATTAAATATGAGCATTGCTGCTGCTTTTACAGCAATAAATACTAATGTTTGCAATGCCACAGGTTGTGTGGTTTGTGAAGTTGAATGTGCCCAGCAGAGCTCCCTAAAGGTGAATTACCCCACAGGATCCATAACAATCTAAAGCCTTCTCTGGTAATTTAGAAAACCAGTCTTGCTCTGCTGCTGTAGCTGTTGGTTTTCAAGGCTTTCATTACCTACAGAGAAATCATTTTTGACACAATGCTGAAGTTATTGAGAACAATAGTTACATCACACAGTGCACCTAATACATCAAACTCCACATACCCCTGGATGCAGACAAGATAATTTTTTAACCTGTTTCTGAGTCATGCAGGACAGCTACATCATTGGTAGAGACCACCAGAATTACAGCAGACAGGGCAAAAAAAAAATAGAATAGAACTTGTTTACATATCAAACAGTATTTTTTTTTTGCCTTAGGTAGGCTATTCTATGACTTTAGCACTGTTGTATCATCTGGTGAAACAGCTGGTACCTGCTGTTGGTAGCGACAGGATGCTGGAAAAAATTATCCTCTAGTTTTGATCCAATTTTCTCTCATTCCTAAAATCACTCTCTACTCTGGAATAAATGTGCTCTGTTTTTGCCATTATTCTCCTATATGAACTCTGTGTAGCAGTAACTCTGTTTTTTAGGTGAGAAGCCCAGTTCAAGGTAGATGAGAATGTATTAGCCAAACATGATAAGTCTCATTGATGGTGACTTAATTCATGCTGACTTCTCCATACTTGTAATTGCTCTGACTGTCCTTCTCCACCTCTTAGGTGATGAGGGAAGACTACCTAACACAGCAAAGTATCTTCATCCACAAGGAAACTGTTTTCATCAAAGGGTTAGATTTTATCAAATAAATCTGCTGCTGGAACAAAAGAAATTCTGTTATCTGTGCCCCAGACTAGAATTCACATGTAGGTCATTCAGGGTGAGGGTGGGCATGGTGGGGTTGGCTCACAATCTGAATCAGGCTTAAGGGAGAGTAGGACCATCAATTTTTTTCTTAAAAGACTGAGTTTCTCATCAAGAAATGCAGTGTGTGCCTAATAAATTACAGATTTATTAAGAATCCCCCTAAGACTACTCAGAATGAGACGAGAATTAATTCCTTATTCATTAGCAAAACTGCTTAGATTCGGGAAGCGTTTGCGGTCTGGATTAAAGCGCGGAGTCGTCGCAGGAGCACCCTGGGTTAAACGAGCTGCCAAATCGCTGCCGTCAGGAGATCCTCACCTGTCTGCCTGCAGCTTTCTGCAGTTACCTGCAGGTAATTGTATCCCAGCTGCTCCGAGCTCTTTGCTGATATCTTGTGTTTTAAATGGCCCAGCGAGGTAGTTTTCCGCAAAGAACAAAGTCTCCTTTCTGCTTTGCAGGTCATGTGCGCTCCCAGCACAGAGGCACCTGATACTGGGTAAAATTCAAGAGCTCAGGGCTTTGCTTTGTGTGGCATTTACAGCAACTCCTCCTTGCTGAGACTTTTGTGCTGCATAAGGCGTCTCCCACGGTGCTGGAAGCATCTGTTGTCTGGTTTTAATGATATTTTTCATCACACCCCTGTACGCAGCCTTATGCCTGGAGCCCTTCTCTCAGGTCCCTGCTTTCACCATGGCCTGTCTCTTGCTAAAGTGGAGTCATCCGCTTGTCAGAGCCACACTAAGCACTCTGAGAAAGTCTCTGTGAGTTTGCAGTCCCCTTGCAGGAGCCTAGATGGTTGCCACTTGCTGACTCTCCCTCTCTCTCTCTCTCTCTCTCTCTCTAAATATATGTATAGACCATTATAGGTTCAGGGTCCTCTCTCTTTCCCTTCCTTTTCTGAGTGAAAGATTTCTGAGGTTTCACCATCTCTGGTTTTTTTTGATTTGCCACTGCTGGAGATTTACCTCTTCTACAGCAAAGTCCCATTTTCCCCATCTAGCAAAAAGTTTTTGTGTTTTGGTGGGGCTTTTTTCCAAAAGAAGAGGAGAAAAAGGTTTCTGTTTTCAGGAAACCTTGAACACTCTCCCTTTGCCCTTTGTTATTTGCCAGTGGAGAGAGATTGTTAGATTATTTTAGCCCAACTCACTCTTTTGGATTTCCAGCCCCTCTCTTTCTAGGAATTTGTCACTGCCTTTGTGCAATTGTTCTGGCCTTTTCTGGTCTCCTGACTTTCCCCAGGGTTTAATAAAACTTAATATTTTCTCAACTTCTTGGATGCCCTCAACAATCATTTTTACAGCACAGGGGTATAATAATAATTTTCAATTCTATTTCGATCCTTTTATATCCTTCCAGCAGTAAGTGGATACGGTCTTGTGAGAATGTTTATACGGAGTTGTTAAGTTTATTGAAACCTATTTTGAGTCAAAAGTAGGATATCCTTCTGCTGGATATGCTTTTCCCAGGCTGTGTGAGCGCCTGCTGTCTCTCAGGCCCAAAATCCGCGAGCATTTATGCTTGTGTTTAATTTTACAAATTAATTTCACTGGGACTGTCCCTGTGTGAGCTTTTGAGGAATCAAAGTCTTTCTGATGCTGTGTCCTTCCTTTCATGCAAATCCTCTCTGCTGTGGGCTCATCCAGTGATGTCTTTAAGGAGAGGTTCTGTTTAAGGTGTGCTGCAGGACAGACACCTGAGGAGACCCTGTCTTGTGCTCCCTGAGGAGCAGGGGTGGATCTGTTGGCTCACCTGGGAACACCGGGCTTCTGTGCTCCTCTGGCCCAGAGTTAATGACCAATAACTTACAAGGGTGAGAGGAATGTGTGAGGAGTTCTGCTGCAGGAAACTCCTGCTCAGGGCATGATGCTCGACAGATTACAGAATCGTAGAAAGACAGAACGGTTTGGGTTGGAAGGGACCTTAAAGATCATCCAGTTCCAACCTCCTGCTGACAAGTTGAAATTTCCCATTTTACACATGGAAGGGAGATCCCAGTTGTCTTGTGGTTTGCTATGGGAGTGACAAGCAAGTTCCCTGAGCACTTGGAGGAAGCTGGTTAAACACCCCATCCTTGAGAGATGTGAGCATGGAGGGAAAAATCTGACCCATGTATCGCTGTCATCTTCTGACCTTGAATTTCTAGCTTTATGTAGATTATTCAGGTTGGCTTTCTTTTTTTTTCTTTTATTTTTCCTCTTTTTTTTTTTTTTCTCTAAGAAGGGGAGTGCGTGATAAGGCAGAGGAGAAAGAAAATGTAAATCCAAACACAGACCTCCAAAATGGGTTTGGAACAAGCTAAATGCTGCCCATGAATTAAAAACAGCATTTGGGTTTCTCCTTCTCATGCCTTTGCAAGCCATGGCTGTGTACACATACACAGATATTGCAGCCTCAGAATCACAGTGGATCACTTTAAAGATTAAACTGGTATTTTCTGAATTAAATCTATCATGAAAATATGGCATCTTCTGGGTCCGCTTTCAGTCATCCCTCAGCACTAAAACCTTGAAGTTAGCTGGTTTTTTCAAGTGTGCAAGCAATTCTCTTTCTTCTTTGGACGCTGTTTAAAGTGGGTGCTTAACTTCTGCAGCATGGGAGAAGTCTTGTCTCAGTAATTTTTAGCCCAGTTCTACATCACACACACAGTAAAAAAGGGCCATAGAAAAGTGATGAATAACTTATTTTCTCTGAATCCATCCCTTGAGTTTCTGGAGCTGTTTGTTTCCGCAACAGTGGTAGGTATTGAGCTCCTGCTTTCTGTGTAAAAGCAGGATTATGATTATTATGGGAAAATGACAGTTAGCTGATGAATAGGTAACTTTATCAAGATTGTTTTCATCATGCTGCTGTGATGAGGAATAATCTGTAATTAGAAAGCTGTGCTGAAGTTTTCAGTCTGGAATCATTCCACGTCTTCTCTGACAGGCACGTTTATAAATGTCTTAATTTCAGTTTTGTGTTTGCCCCGTACTAAATCTATGCCTTGCTATGCACTACTGAGTGTGATCATTTGTTATGTTCTCCTTTTCAGTTAGGAGATGGCCAAAGACAGGAGTGTGAATTCAGGAAACTTCAGAACCGTGAAAAGGTTAAAATCCTTTATCTCTGTTTAGATACATTTTGGAATCCCTTTGAAACTTAAGTAACGAGAGATTTAAATTTTTTTTTTTTAATTTTAAAAATGTCTAAATCTTGATGAATATTATGAAAAAATGGTTGAAATTTGTTTGCTACTGCATGTTTAGTGTCATCACCAGCAGTGAAAGATTTAAATGGATTTTAGCATCTAAGCTGTCACCGTCAGCTATCCCACCCAGAGACTTCAAATTTCCTTTGGCAATCATTTGAGATTCTCTGCAAGACTAGGAAAGCAGTGCTTTTTCTTGGCTCACATACAAACTTGTTCCTAAAATTTTGCTTTTTTAAAACTGTGGCACCTAGAAACTGGTTTTCATAGTAGATACTGGACTAGAGCTCCAGTGAAAGCCACAGGAGGCTGGGAACCCAAAGTTTCTCTGTAAGTCCCAGTTGCTCTCTCAACCTTTGGACAGGGGCTCCTGAAAATCCTGCTGGGTGGCAGATCCCTCTCCTGCACCTTGCTTCCTTCTGGGGACTGTGCTGCTCCCTTTCTGCTCTCCAACAGCAGATGGGGATGCTCCATTGACAGAACAGATCCTCTCTGCTGCCTCAGAATGTGACAAAGAATTAATTATAAAGTTATTTAGACCTCAGACAGAAATGCATGTCCCCATCCCAAAGACTCTGATGCTTATCAAGTAACATCCCAGATTATCTGAGCTGTGCTCTGTGTGTACTGTGTGAGACAGAAACATGACAATTTAGAAACTGCAATCTGAAGAAACCCTTGCCTTTTTGTGTGTTTGTTTTTGACTCCCGTTATTCTTCCTGAAGGAATTGTGTGGTGCACAGTGGCCTTGGCAGCTGACTACAGGAGCTGGGAAGCTGCACTTTTCCCAGGGAGTGTCACCATACATTTTTCAGTGCCACCTGTCTCATTTGTAGCAGTGATTGCTGCCTGCTTGCTGGATAACCTGGAGGAGGGAGTGACTGGCATCACAGCCCTTTTCCCACTTCAGGCATAATGAACTCCCACTCAGTGTCACAGGCAGAGCTAAGATCCGGATTACAGGGAGGGGCAGAGTTTAAATGGTCAAAAGTGGCTAGGAATGAGGATGTGGGTGTGACTGTGGAGGGTATTCAGCTCTATAACTGGTGTTCACAGACTAAGATGAACAATTTCTTGGGCATGTTTCTGGTGAAGTTGGTGCTGATGCTGACAGGAACATCTATGGCTCTGAGGAACACCTCGGGCTTGCAGTAGCCAACCTGTTCATTGAGCAAAACTGAGGTCTGACAGATTAGAAATTGTCTTCTGTGCTGGGGTTTGCCCCAGTCCCCGAGCCCTGTGCTGCTCCCTTGCTTTTCACATACCCTGGATCCTGAGCCTCTGAGCCAGAACAGAAGTGCTTGGTCTTTGCTGATATAGAAAGTCATTTATCTTCTTGTGTCTTGCTGTGCAGAGCAATAAGGGTTTCAAGCAGGCAGGGCTTCTGGTTTCTGGAAAATAAGCTAACAAACTCCACTTTGCAAGATTACCATTTCCTCTTACTATTTTTGGAAGTGTTTATTTTAAAACCCTGAAATTAATCTCAGGAATGCCAAGCAGCACTTTAAAGGAGGAGGGGTGATGGGGCCTGGGGAGGAGGGAACTAGAGGAGAGCTTATGTCACTGAGTTTTCTTCATGTAATTGAGTTTGTTCTTTAATCACATAAAACAGTCATTTGGTTCTGAAATAACTGTCATTGCAGTACACCCTTCTCTCTTCTGATTCCTGCCATTTTTGGCAAACACTGCATACAGTACAAAGGCCTTTGCGGAGTTATTAATCATATTTGGCAGCCAGGCTGCACTAATCTACTGTCTGGAAGCAAGGAAAGTACTAACTTGTGTGTTTTGAGATGTCATGATTAAAGCTCTTTATACCTTTGTTGCCGCAATGAGAACTTCAGGAAAAAACTGAATGACCATGGGAAAAGCAGAGTTCCTCAGCCCTTCCCTCCATGCTGTTAATCTGTACTGTGCTGGGACCAGAGCTGGGTCAAAATGGACACTCTTTTGTGTGATACAGAGTGCAAAGCCCCAGGGAAGTGGTGGCTGTGGTGGTGTAACACGAATTTCACAGCAGATGGATGGGAAGGGCAAGACTTTGTACACCTTGCCTAAGGGACCTGGTGATTTAGGAATTGGGAAGGAATAAGAACTTTCCTGGCCTGATTCCCATCAGGAATTTTGAAACAAGGATCCCTGTTGAAGGCAGATAACTGGATGGTAAAGAGATCAAAGCCTCTTTCTTTCCCTCCAGCCCAGTGGCCACATCCTTCATGTCTACATCTGAAATGTGTCAGGCATGGAAAAGTGGTGCCAGTAATTCAGAACTTGGAGCCAGCAGGAAGTGACTGCATGTGGGTGCTGTACTCCATCAGTCAGATCTCCACAGGTGCCAGGGTAGCAGTTCACCTGCAAATAAAGCCATTGCTTCGACTCTGGCTACCCTCAAATTTCAGCTGTACCTGACGTTAAAGCACTGACATGCATTAACTATTCTGCATCTGAAAAATGGCTCCTTCCAGTGAAGAAGGAGAAGCTGACTGCAGTATCTCAATTCTGGGTGCAGATTTTTGGTCTAATTCTATGACCCAGCATGCAGGGAAAAGAAGCCAGACCTGTGTTTACAAAAGGATTGCTCTTGGCAGACAGACCTGTGGTGATTTTTCACTTCATTGATGGCCAGCACATGGATGCTGTGTAGGTGACACGGAGCAGAACAGTGGTACAGGATGCTCCTGGACAGGAATAGTATGATCCATCCTTCAGCTTTTTGTTTTCCTTCACTCCTTTTTTATCCATATACAGTGCTGTGCTTCTGTTAGGCGCTTCCTGAGCAGGTGGATTTTAAATGAAGTTTTCCTATTGCCAAATAATTGAAATGAAAGCTAATGGTGTGTATCACCTCCTGTTTAGTGGATAAAGTGGTCTAAGTAAAGCTGCTTCTGACTGTTTGGCTTCTCACCAATGGTAAAGAGTTTCTTAAGGAGTGTTAACAATTTATTCAAGGTCTCCCTAATCCATTTCCAAGAGAGTTAATGCACTTATTTCTTTTTTAAAAAATCTGAAGTTACAATGAAATTGATGAGTCAATGTGAGCCTCTTAGTTTACCTCAAAAAATTGAAGGTGGAAGTTCTGGGTAAACCAGAAAGACATGAACATGGTTTTTCACAGGAGAAATATCCTCTATTCTGGCTGAGAAGTTATGGATGCTAAAGCTCATCTTCCTGTGGGTGAGGAAGGCCAGCAGCAGTGATGCTCCAAGATCACGTTTTCTTCATATGCCTTGAAGTGAAAAGGGCACTGAAAACTCAGGGCTAAGCAAACAACTTTATATATTTTCTTTTCTTCAGTCTGAGCTGGTCCTTCTTTCAGTTACCTTTTGAGACTTTTTAATACAGTAAGAAATGGCAAAGGCAGCAGATTGCTTTCCATGGACTTTGTATACAACAGCTTTAAACAGTATTAATTTACTGTCCTGAAAACATAATGGAACAGTCATGACTCCGTGATCTGCAGTGGAGCTCACAAGAGATTAAATTCCCTCTATTGCTGTGCAGGATGACATTGGGTGTTACATTGCACAACACAAAAATAGGTCTGAGGTACCTCTTGAATTCGGTGTTGTACACAGTGAAATCAGTGTGTAAGAGAGATCCAATCTTAATCTTAGTAGCTGAAAAATCTCTGTAACAGTCAATGTTTTTAATAACAAAGAGTTTTCAAGTAAGAAATTATTTAATGAAAACTGGAATAGTTTATGAGATAGTTTTCTTGCTCAAGATTTCTAAGAGTTTTGGGATCTATTTCATTTGCATTTCAGATTTTTCTGGGGTAGATTTATTATTTCCCTTAGTTTTCTCTAGTTTCTGGCTTACGCTTTTGTTCTTCATGAACTTTTTTTGTTTGTATGTTCCTATCCCATTAAACCTGATGGAAAGATTCTGTTTTGAGCAAAAAACTCTTATTTGCAACTTCTCTCTCTTCCCCCTCTTTCTTTAGAAGTGGTCTATGCTCCATAGATCAGGGAAGAAAGACACTCCCTAACTGTGATTTTTTTTTTCAGTGTTGAATTTGTTTTTTCATCTGTGCCTCCCTGTTATCCAGAGTATCATGAGGTGTCACTGGGGATTTGCATACCAGCCACTGGATTCAAATTTTCAATTGCTGGGCATTGGCCTTGGATTTATTGGTATTATTGACCAGACTGGATGCTCCCCCTGATGAAATGATCCCCTGCACCTCTGAAAATGCTGAACACACCAGCAAGGCTCATCACCCTTCAGAGCACCAAGAGGGGATGAACAGCTGCTTGGGGATGGCATCCCACCCTCCATTCCCAAGCATCCCTGGGACACTGAGATGCTTAAGCAGGGCCACAGGGGTGCTGGGAGCTTGCAGGAGCAGACGCTGCCGAGTCCCAGGGTTTCGTTCATTGGACAGGTTAATGTCAGTGGTGCTTTCCCTACGTTCCTGCAGCTCTCTCTGGGGTAAGCTGTCTCCAGACAGTCCTGACAGCTTGCTCTGAATCTTAAGATGAAATTGTGCTGACGTCTGTGTTTCCATGTATTTTGGTGAAGAAAATACGAGTGTTCACCAATTCTGTTATCATGGAATAGAGGGGAAAGTGATAGCGACTAAAATGGATCTCCTCTGCCTTACTCTGCACCTTTCCTGGTGATGATCTGCACACCTTTCCAGAAAGTTAAGGAATAAAAATGTTCTTTGGTTCCCCAAACTTTGGATGTTTGCCCAGTGGGGTAAATGCTTGTGTCTGAGGGTGAGGAAGAGGGGAAGAAAATTGTTCACAAAGTCCTCAGTTAAGGCTCGACCAGCTGAACCTGTAGAGCTTGAGAAGGCGTAAGTACTACCTTAACAGTCATCCAAAGTTAAATTTGTCTCTGTTTCCTTAATCAAACAAACCAGAGGAATTCCAGTGGGTGGACAGAAAGCATAGCTGATGCAGGCATCTCTCCCTCTCAAGACAGGGCAAGTTTCATAGTAAATCCTGGTTTTTACTGTCCTGAAGTTGTGCTACTAATTCAGTATTTTTCACTGCAGCCGCATTTTTGTGACAGTATGTCTTAAACTGCAGTCCTGAGCTGTTAAATTCTTTTAGCCAATATATTTATATTTTCAATTTTATAGAGTACTTTTATAACATGTTGAAGCAGCAGTAGCTTCACCTGTCTGAAACTTCTAAAGTCAGGAAGATGAGGGTCTTAGCTGGCATTCCGTGATGAGGAGCCTGCTTTGAAGAGAGGTGAGGTGAGACTGGAAGGATTTTTCTCATCCTGGATATGCCCAAGCCAGGTACAAGATACTCAGCAGTGAGCTCTTCAGCAGGGGCTCCACATGGACGAAATTACATGGCTAAAATAACACCATGGAGCCTACTCTCTATCTGGCTTCTTCCACTGTTAAGAGAACCCCATATTTAAGCGGGCAGTAGCTGTTTCAAAAGGTCCCTCTGCCAAACTTTTTTCCCTGAGCACCACCTCAGCCAAGGACAAGTCTGGGGTGGAGAAAACAGATTTACAAATTGCTGACAGTAAATGGTAAGGGTTTGTGGTGATTAGTGACATCCCCATGGCTGGGAGTTGTCTTGCTGCATCCATAACTCACGGTGGGGTGTGGCTGGGATCTGGATGCTTTGATGCCAGGGTACTTTGAATAATCAGGAGTGTATCTATTCACACAGAAATCTGCCTCTGTGGGTCTTCTCTTGCTGCCCAGATGTGAAGCAGAGATACTTAAAGTCCCTCTCAGCCGACTTAGTTTTTGAAATCATAGAAATATTTGCAATTGCTTTTGGTTATTTTAACTCTGCAACTACCTTTGGTCCTATGCTTTTATCTACAAACATTGGCTTTCACACACAAATCAGATCATTGCCTGAGCAAATAATGACTGAGAGTCCAAATTCTATTGTTTGCACAAATACCACTTGACATGGGAAAAATTTAGAATTGTATAATGTACAACTGAGCCTTGTCTCCCCAGGCACTCGAGTGGAAGAAATCAGATTCTGAGAGGCACCACCATGTAGAAAGAGATTTTTAGATTCTAGTGTGACTCACTCTGGTATCCTCCATGACAATCTTTCGTGTCTGCTAAATTAGCACATGGGTGATGTTCGTTAAGTCATGGTGTCTCAAAGACTCTGCAACTGGCTTCCAAGAAAAACTAATTTTAGCTCAGACATTTCTGAAGGCTCAGAAGAGGTCTCCTGGTGCATCAGGTCTTTCTTACTGTCTCCCAGAAGGCAACCAAAATCTGTCTTGGATGAAGTGAAAATTTCCCTTCACCTCTGTTCTTACTGGAAGATTTTCCAGAAGATCTCAGTTCTTTTTTTTTTTCCCCACATGTTGAATATATCCTTATTGTAATGCAATCACAGAAAAGTACATTTTCAAGGTGTTGTATCTAATTGTCAGTTTATTTTGCATGTAAATTCCAGTGTTTCAAAGAGTGCAATTAAATATTCTGAGTATCATTTAAAATATTTACAATTCTCTTAGCCAGATAAGACACAATATTTTTAGTTGAAGATATTCCCCAGACATCTGCTTTTTTCTAGCCCATATGGTGGAATGTGTGCCACATCTCATCTGTACGTTATGCCGTACAACTGCTGCCAAGAAGGATTCTAAGTTACTATCTAAAGCAAAGCTACTCAGTGATCTGGCAAAAACCCTTCCCAGAGCTCTGTCTTTCGTAATCTCTGAGCAACCAGACACCAGTGTCATATTCTGCCCTTTGTTTTGAAATAGTGTTGGGGCGTGAGGGAATCATTAGTGGGGTGCTGACTTAGTCCAAGACCCTCTTGAACAAGAGGTTATTCACAACCCTCCAGCTGATCCGTACCTGTTCCACCAAGGACCCTTCATCAATGGGTTTTTTTTCTCTCCTCTTGTTGGCATAATCCAAAGGCTGCAGTGAAACTCTCTTGGTTACTACCTAGAGATTAAAGAACAGCAGAAATGTATACTGTGGCTGTTTTGTTGCTAGAGCTACAGTCTTCATACTAGATTCAGACTTTCCCTGCAACTTTTGGGGAAGTGAGGTTTGGTTTAGGAAATTCTCCAATTAAACTGTAATTTATAAACTATATTAAATGTGATTTATGAACCATATTCTGGTATTTCAGCTAGAATTAAATGGCAGAGAAAAAGAGAGAAAGAGAGAGACAGGGAATCATAGAATCTTAAATGGTGGGAATGGACCTTAAAGACCACCTAGTCCCTACACCCCTGCCATGGCAGGGACACCTTCCACCAGGCCAGGTTGCTCAGAGCCTCATCCAGCCTGGCTTTGAACCCTCCCAGGGATGGGGCATCCACAGCTTCTCTGGGCAACCTGTGCCAGGGCCTCACCACCCTCACAGTAAAAAATTTCTTCCTGTGTATAATTTTTCTTCCTAATATCTAACCTGAATTTCTTCTCTTTCAATTTGTGCCCGATACTCCTTGCCCTATCACTAAAGTTCCTGACAAAGAGTCACTCTCTGGCTTCCCTGTAGCCCCCCCAGATACTGGAAGGTGCTGTCAGGTCTCCACACAGCCTTCTCTTCTCCAGGCTGAACAGCTCCAACTTTCTCAGGGAGAGCCTTTGTAGGGGAGGTGTTCCAGTTGTCTCATCAACTTCATGGCTTCCTCTGGACTTTCTCCAACAGTCTTTCTCATGGTGGGGACACCAGAGTGTCCCAGCCAGTTCCTTATTCACCAAGTAGTCCATCCATCAAATCCATGCCTCTTCAATTTGGAGACAAGGATGTCGTGTAGGACAGTATATTTATATATAGTATATTTAATATATAGATAGATAGATATAGAGATATATATATATTAAATCATTGTACATGGATTTGAAACCAAGAACTGGTGTAATTAAGATTCTGAAATTTGATTAGAGCCTAGGGACATCCCAGGTTCATATCCTAAGTGTTGGTTGCCTTTTGCTTATGCCAGCGGTGGAAGTGTGCAAGAGTGGATGTACATTACAGCAAGAGCTTAAACTGCTCATTGTGCTTTAAAACTTCTGTACTACAATGCCTGTTCTGCAACAACAGGAGTCCCTGAGACTCTCACTTGAGCTGTGTCACCTCCCTGTGCTCTCTGAAGCATTTTGAGTAGCTGTGTGATGTGTGCACCAAATGAGGGGGTTCTACTTTCACACCAGTGTATGTTGTTATTGTGTTAATTACCCAATACCGGCATCTGGTTGAGTTTAAAATCACTGCTGAAAAGTTTCCGTGCCTGGTGCTCAAAGTATGTCTTCTTACAAGCCTCTTCTTTCTCCTTTCTTAGTGATGTCAGCTTCTTCACCATCCCTATGGAGTCAGCTGCAGTTCCTGGACAATTATTATGGAAAGGCATGTGTAGGACATCAGCTCGAAAAACCCATTTTTGCTGTGCTGCTTATCAGCTAGGTTCTACTTAGATTCACACATTTATTCTGGAGGCAAATGATGTTTGCATGCAGTCTTCTTACTATATAATTATTTTCCTGTTCTGTTGTCTAATCCAAACACGATGTTTGCAGCAGAAATATTGCAGGGAAGAGGAATTGAGATTTTTAACAATGTGGGGAATTTAGAAGATAATCTCTATTTTCATGTCCTAATCTTGAAAGAGGTGAAAGGAAAACACCATTAGCCCGCTAAAACCCCATTTCAGTTTTTTGCTCACCTTAACTCTTTCCATTTGAAGAGTTGCCTGTTCCTTTCCCACCACTGAGGGAGAGGTGTGAAATGTCCTTTAACTTTGCCTGAGTCCTTTGAGTAAATCCTGTTGCTGGATCCTCTCAGTTCAGCTGTTCTGTGTTGCAGAGACCTTACCGAGTGTCTTTCAATTGTTGTCCCTATTACCCGTCTGTGACATTTACTTTCTCTTGCTGTGATTCTTGTCCCTTCCCACTCTCAGCAGAGGTGGGTGGTGGAGAATAATTGCACCCCTTTTTATTTAGGTTTTGGTGCCTTTCACCAGAATTTTTATAGACCTCTTGATATTCTGAGGACCTGTCTTCGCCTTCCCCAAGTGTATAATTATTCTTGTTATCTTTAATTAATATGTGCACGTAGGTATATCAAATTAATTCCTTCTCTTTCCTCACCTTATTATAGCTCTGCAAGAGGGGCAGTTTTGTTATTCTTTCTCTGATGAAGCTCCTAGGAGTAGTTGTGTAGCTCTTACAGGCCAAGAACCATCAACACAAACCTAATTCTGACCTTTCTGCTTGGTGCATCGAAAACTGAGGTGCTTTAGAAACAGTGCAGCACGGATTCATCCCACTTTTTGTTTTCCCATTGGGACATGATGGAGTGAGGCCCTGATGTGTTTGGGGCCTCTCAGTTATTGCTCGTGCTGTGAGGAGGGTTTGCTGCTTTTTGGGAGGGTCACCACCCCAGTTGGAGAGCCCTGGTCAGCACTGTTGGGTAGCAGGTTGCAGTGAGATGCTGTTCTGCCAAAAGCTGGCTTAGAGAATCAGAGGGAAATAATAACTTTTCAACGATATTTTTCTTGCAATGTAAGTTATGTTCACTTACATGTATTCAGAGTATGATATGCCGAGTCCCTCTGTGCTGTTGGAGAGATCTTTTAGAGGAAAAACAAAGATAAATACGAATCATGGGATGATGGAAGGGTTTGGGTTGAAAGGGATCTCAAAGACCACTTAGTTCCAACTCCTCTGTCTTGGGCAGGGACACCTTCCACTGGACCAGGTTGTGTATAAATATATATTAGGCCCTCAATTCAAGGAGGTATTTGAAGTGCTTTAAGGGACAGCTTATGGGATATGTTGAACTGGAGCGTTCTGAGCATGGTTGAACATGACATTAAATTGCAGAAGCCCATTTAAAAGCACAAAACAACGCAGATTTTGGGGATGCATGTGTTCGCATTTTTGTGTCTTATTGGCACACAAAGGAGCTGGACTGCAAAAATGTTTCTGTTGTATCTATTTTGTTCCCCTTTACAGTTCTCCACAGGGTGTCAGGAAAGGCGCAGGTGACAGAGATCAAAGTGCTGCTGCTGCTGGGAGGGGGCTCTGCTTTCCTCTCCCGCTGCAGAGACGCAGGCAGCGCTCGCCTGTGGGCGCAGGGACTGGCCAGAGAGGAGCAGCCACAGCTTGGCTAACGAGCACCAATTAAAAACCTGACCCAGTGTGACCCAGCATGGGCAGGAAGGGTAGAAATTACAGGTGAGGAGCAAAAGGACGAAAGCTTTTCGAGTAGCCTCTTATGCAAATAGTGCAAAAGCCTTTCACTTGCCTATATTAATCTTGAGGAAATTAGCATTTAATTTCTATAATTAGCCTTTCATGCACTCCAAGGAAGCGAGCGCACACTTACACACTCATTCCCGTTCCTTTTAAATCTTGAAGGCTTTGCCACTCGGTTGCTAAGGGGAAGCAAATATTGGAGTTGGAGAGGAACAAAAAGCAGAACTTGCTCCCAGGTGTTGGTGAATCATCAGGGAATGAAGGTTTTTAATAATGTCTAAAGGAAGGCATAGGGGAAGTGTGTGGGTGTAAATTTAGTTTTCCTGAAAGGTGCAGAGCCTGACAGAGCAGGGACTGCTGTCCAGTGAGTGCAGAGGACCAGAGGGGACAGGGCTGGTGCCGTGTACATGTCCTCTCTGCCTGAGTCACCACCTGGGCAGGATGGTCCTGAGCATCAGACCAGCATCCTTGGTGTTCCTTTGGGAAATGATGGCCCAAAGGGAGTCTGCTCAGCGCAGAGAAGAGAGGGGTTTTTAAGAAAAGAGAACATGCCATGGAGGCACGAAGTCTTAAATCATAAGAAAATTGATCAAGGCTTTCCATTTCCTTAATTTCAAAACCAGGAAGATAGTAGGTAAAGCAGCAAGTTAATGAATAAAAAGATGAGAACTGGAATGAATTCTCCCACATATGTTGATGATAGCTGAGTCTGTGAAATAAACCTAGGGACTTTTATGCCATGAATTTCCAAAGTTACCACTGTTTCTTAAATGTATATTTCAATATTTGCACCGTAAATCTGATCCTGAGAGTTGCATTTTTAGTCCTGTGGCTGAAATTCCCCTGTCAGCAATTGATGCAGATCAAATGTTGAATTTCAAATACGTGCAGCAATCCACAGATCAAAGATTGTGCATGGAAATCTTAGCAAACAGCTAAGAAAAAAACCCTGTACTCCACTTGTAGGTAGCTGGCAAACAAGAAGAGCTGGGGGGTGGAGAATGACTTGAGCGATTTACTATGAAATATCTACTGGGATGTAGTTTGTCATCTGTGGCTGAACATTACAAAGTGCTGCTGCAGCTCTGCCAATAAAATACTGATAGTGGAATGGCTGCCCAGCTGGAGCTTTCTCAGAAAACAGATATAATTATTTAGATTCTGTAGTCTTTGGACATCGATCATGTCAACAAAGGCATCCCACAATTATTAGGTGCCAGGTGATCTATGTTACCGTTCTGTAAGGGGTTCACACTTACCTGCTGTTCTCTCAGCGGCTTCTGCCACGAGCCTGGGATGTGTTGAAAGATTTTATTCTGGATCAGAAGAGCTGAGCTGACTCGAGCACTTGCCAGGGGCTGGGTGTATCACCTTCCAAGCTGTGTTCAGCCACCATTGCATCCTTCTGCTCCATGCACTGTGCCATGCAGGCTCTTTTCCCCAGGAAGGGGTTTTCCTTCCATCTAATCAGTCACTTTTTTGTGGATGCTGTGGCTTGATCCAGCTGGTCGTAGCACCCAACACACATGTCTTCCTGGGATACCTTCTCTGCACCAACCTCTCCACAGGAAAGACTGAAGACAGATGAGAATAGTTAATTAGGAGAACCAGACTTCAAGTGCTGCTGAAAATCAATCAGTCCAGCAAGATAAAGGGCAATAGGCAAATGAGGAGTTTTCAGGATGGTCCTCTCTTCCTCAACCCACTAAGAAAAAAAAAGTTGATATTCTGTATTCTGTTGACTTGCCAAACCACCACTTGGAGATGGAAGTGGTGTCCTTTCATCTAAAAGGAACTATAAGAATTAAACAGTAGCCAAATGTCAGCTTGGTTAGTCAATAATATTGGTTCTGACTTTCTCCTGATGCTCAAACACTGCAAAACTTTGCCAAGGAGATTATTTTCTGCCCGTATTTGTTTGGGGATTTTGGAACCTTGTTCTTTCACTTGCACACAGTGAATGACCTTGTCTTTGTCCTTCTGTTCTGCAGCAGATAAACTTCACAGCTTTTAATACCTGGTAGGGTTTTAGTGTGGTGTGCAAGCTTTCCTCTTGCGGTATGACTGCTATAAAAAGGGTCTTCCATTTTGAAATATTCTGTTAGATTAAGGTTTTAAAAACAGAAATTCACTTTCTTCTCTTTTTAATGTTCTTTGGTATGATTTCCTCACCCCACTGCTCCTCTTCTCTCCACTGAGTCAAGACTCCACTGAATATGTCACTGGTATTTCATCTTGGCTCTCTGAACATCATTACTGGGTGTGATGCAAGCTCCAGAAGGTTGTTGATTATTTTTATTAGTGTCTTGAAGCTCATCAGTGAGCTGCCTGGCTCAGAGCTGGAAATGGAGCCATTCCTTACGAAAACTTCTTAGGAGGGAGAGGTATAAGAGCAGAGTCATTCCTCCACATCCTAATATCAGAGATGACAAGCAGTTTGTCTTGCTTGCTCCTGCTTCTAACAGTCCTGCATACTTTGGATAAGGAAGTAATTTAGGACTAGAAATATTACTTGTTAATTCCATTTGAAGTCAATGAGGTAACCTGAAACTGAATAATCCAGAAACACTGAAAATACAAGGAAAGCACCGGAAAGTTACTGGTGCTTGAATTTTTTTGTTGTTGTTGTTATTCCCTGCAAACAAACACAAAGTTTAATGATTCAGTGCATCTGCAGTTTCAGAGAAATATATTGGAGATTACAAAGGGAAAACAACATTATACTGCTATGCAAAGCCTGCAGCAGGCAGGAATATACTCTCACACTTTCTGTGGGACATAAAGAGGTAAAAACTAAGCAATACCTCATCACCTTGGATGAATTTAATTTGTTCAAAAATATGGGTCAATTCAACAATAGGAAGGGCTATTTGAACTTCATTGTGATAAAGTTCTCAAAAAAAAATTTATTCAGTTCACTCTGTGACTTCTCCTAGAAAATCTAGGAATAGATTATCTAGAGAATGTGACTGGTACTTGCTTCTTTCTTCCTTTGCCTTTTAAAAGCAGGGCATGTGGGAGTGTAGGAAGAACACCTCCCAGTTTATCAGGCATTATTTCCCTCAAGATTATTATGACAATACCCTGGCAGTATTTTTGTATATGTATATATGCACCTGGAATTGAAAACACCAACAAAACCAGAACTAAAAACAGAATCATGAACTCCAGGCACTTGTTAAAACTAAGCTAAATTCCCTGCTGAGCCTGTAGTGGGAAGAGAAACAGTGGAGCACTGCTTGGAGGGCAGCGTGACAGTGGAGTGACTTGGAGCAGCCACCTCCACCTGGGTAGGGCTGAAGAACATGTCAGGAAGGAGGAGACCCGAGTGCAGCCAGTATCTGCCTCTGCTTCATGCTAGGAGAAGGAGTTACTGCTAGGAATAGTTCCAGCATGCTTCTTACAGAACCCTGTGCTTTTAAAAGCTCTGAGAAAGCAGCAGTAACGTGTAGCACCAGCAAGTTGCTGTATGCTTGCTGGTTGTGTTCATGCTGTTCTGTCAAAAGGGCCCATCTGTGTCCTAAAAACCAAGATCTTGGGCTGTCTCTGTCATGAATCCTTTGGCATACCCTCCTAGGTGCTTCCCCTGGGAAGTTCAGGATATTCAGAGCATCTCAGAAAGGTCACACCTATGTCCTGTAGGATATTCTTTTCTTCAGTCTTGGTCTGGTCACAGGTATTGCACCAAGCCGTGTGTCTTGACCCTTGCTGCCACTGAGTACCACTCTAGCAGGTCTTTTATAAAAAAAGCTTCTGGCCTTTGAATCACATCTACAAGTAGAAATTATTATTATTATTATTATTATTACTACTACTACTACTACTATTATTATGTGGTGCCACCACATGCTCAAGCCCTCAGTGCAGTGTGGACACAGGACCTCCTCTTGAATCCTCCATGTCATTTTTAGGGACTATGAGTTGGGGAGAAGGCTGGCAGTGACCACATCAGCCCTGAGAGCCCCTCCTGATGAATCTGCAGACCAACCTTCCAGTGTTCCTGACAGCCACAACTCCAGGGCTGAGGGTCTGCAGGGACATGTTGCTGTTGCAGAGCTGCTTCAAGGTAGAGGAGAGGGCCCAATTTGTGGCCTCCCAACCCATCATTTTTGGGGATTAGAGTTATTTGCTCTTTGGCAGTGCCCAAACACTGACTGTGAACACGGAGAATCTTCTTTAAAGGTGTCCCCAGGCAGAAGAGCTCCATAAGGAGCCAGCAGCTGGGAGCTTTTGCTGTGGTCTGTGACAGTCCTGGAGCCAGGTTATATTTATATGGGTGAATTTACTCCTGCACAAGGGAGCTGGTTTCCTTCCCTGGCTGTGAAAGTCAGAGCCCAGAGTAAAGACTTCTGGCAATGCTGCTCTGAGAAGGAAATATGTAAACAAGAAATGAAAATATTGAGTAGGTGGCCATTGGGTTGATTGCTAAAAGCTCTGTTTTGCAGGCTTGGGTGCTCAGGTACAAGAGAGTCTTGACTTTTTGCCTGTCCCAAGGGTAAATGTGTGGCGACAATTTAGTTAGAGCTAAGCTTTTTTTAGCCATATAAGCTTTTACATCTGGCATTAGTGCACTGGCCCGTACAGAAAAAGAACTGATTCTCATCCTGCTTTAAAATTCAGATCAATAAAAATTAAGCCCCTGCAGTATTATTCTGCTTTGTTTTCTTTTTCCCTAGCTCTATTGGAAGGACTTAGAGGATTAATTTCTCATATGGCTTCTTTCTATTCAGGTGCAAATGAGCAGAAGCAGTGACTGCGTATGTTGAGTTCTCTATCATTTGGAGCTGAAGCATCAGGACTGGAAGTTTTTCTGGAAGCTGTGTGTTGGAACAGTCAGAATCCTCGTGGTTATCATATGGTTGAACTGCTCTGAAGTGTCACCCGTGTGGTTACAAGTTTAGGGCAAGCTGAAAGGCCAACTTTTGCTTTATCTCAGGGTCTCTCCAAGATGTAATGAGAAATTTTTTTCATCCTATCTCCCTGCTTTGATTTCAGTGGTGGATTTGTAAATCTGCAGGACCACAAGGAGAATTACTGGCCATCTATTCTGACCTCCTCCTCAATAAAGTTAATAATGTTTCCCAATCAAAACACTTACATGAACTAAGGTAAACTGTTATTTAAAAAAAAAAATTAAATAATCCCCTCTTCAATTAAGAATTACCTAAAATGGCGAATCCACTGGTTTAAAGCTTGGGAAATGAGTAGTCAGTCCAAAATTTTGATGTCCTTGGGATTTAACCAGGTTTTCAAAGCTACTTTTTACAAGCCTACTTTCAAGGTTCGATAAAAAAAGCCTCACAACTCCCACCACAAAGTTCTGCTAGACTTACTATCTACTTTCAGTCTTCAAAGCATGCGTGGGTGGTGATTGATGTAGATGTATTGCAGAGTGAATATAATTGTCAAAAATGTTAAATCTCTTCAAATTTTCTGTTTCTATAGAAAAATGAATCTACTCCTTTTCTTTGCTGTGAAATGCTGAAGTTGGTATTGAGTTGCCTTGTTTATGGAGACTGAGAATCAGCACATGTTGTTTTGTTAAGTTTGGGTCTGATTCCCACACTAAATGTGTTGTGGTTTGTCCAGAACTAGAATAATAGTCTTCCTTGCTGAAAACAAATACAGATTCATGTCTTGTTCGTGTATGTAAGATGATTTACATGTGCATTACTTACACATTTTTTTAATTTGTATTTTAAATGTAGCATCTAGTGCACATTTAAAATATACTAGTGCTAATTCTCCAGGAGAAATCTTTACCCTATTTTTTTCTGTTAGGTTTACGTTTACTGCCATTATTTTCCCTTACACTAAATGCTGGAAGTTTTTATACCCTACAAAGCAGTGGTATACGACCCTTCATTTGCGATGTCGCACCATTTTGTCACCTACTTTTATGGGTACTAAGACTTGTTTGTGGTAGGCACTCACAGACACCTCCCAGGGACATGGGCTATGCCCTGATTACAAATAGAGCAGACAGAACCAGTGCAGAGCGAAGCAACTTGTCTGGAATCACAGAGGAGATCAAGAAGGGAGCTGGGAACAGAAGACAGTCATCCTGCCATGCCAGGCCAGGCTGTGTGACTTCTTGTGATGTGTAAATATGAGACTTCCCAAACAATTCAAGAGCACTCTATTAAGAACAAAACTTTGCTGGCAAAGCAATAAATCAGGTGGTCTCTGAGAGTGGCAGCTAAGCAACAATATTATGATAGTTAATTATTATCAAAGTGAAAAAAACCCCAGTTTTAATTAATATTGTTTTAACTGTTTAAATGCTGAACTTGCAGCAATGACTGTGGCAGTTCAGAGTCTGAAGGTATCATCTTCATATCCCATTATCTGCGGAGTTGTCTGGCTGCCAGCTGATGATTATTTTTCTTGCAAACCATTTTGTGCTCACATATGAAAATATTGTTTGAGAAAATTTGGAACAGCGCTTTACCAATTTCTCTGTGTATCACAGGAAATATATCAAGGCACAAAAATAGCTGCCACCAGAGCACTGCACTCATCCCTCCCTGCTTGGCTCAGGGTTGTGTGGGAAGCTAAGCCACAACAACAACAGGCTCCACCTGTGGTTACCACTGCAGCTTGTTTACCTGCAGGGAGACTGGTGTACTTGGAAGAGCAGCATCTTTTTGTGCTCTTTGTCTTGACCTGAATGAGTCTGTACGACTAATTAGTGAATTACCACAGCTTCAAAGAGAGAATTTTACTTACCCTGAAATACTCCCTTTTAGTGCAAGGTATTTAAATATATATTTTTCTTGAAGCAGTGAATAAATTGAGAGAAGCAGTATTTTGCTTCATCAGGTTATAATCGGATAGAAAATGGAGGATTTTGGTAAAGAGGGGATTCTAGAACCTGAGTGGAAGTTACAAGAGAGACAACTAGATGTAAGACAATCTTGGAGAAGGCAGGTTCTGGGGAAAAAGAAGCAGCAAAGGCCATAGACTTTTGGGAACAGAAATCACACAACTCTTAGGTTTGACCTTGTATATTAAGCTGTGGAGGTGAAGGCAAGAGCTAGGCTTCTGAATTTAAATAGACCCAATTTCCCCAGAATGAGGGAATTGATGGGCATATATAATTGGATGATGCTACTGCGGGGTCATGGTGGAGGCGGGGAGGTCAGCATGAAGGTAAGACTGCAGCTGCTAATGGCTCAGCAGAACCTGTTCTTTCTGGAAATAAATATTTAGAAGGGCTGGAATGATTCTATCTAATAAAGAAATTATGCATGCAAACTATGGAAGAAAGCAAGGCTCATAAAGGCACTGGGAGGGTTCCATGGAGATTGGTCAGAGACAAAAAAGTAGCTTAAAAGAGGGAGGAAAAGAGAAAATTTTACATAAAGTCCATAAAATCAGTTACAAAATCATTTTGTACTCTGGAAAAACTGGTGGGAAGGGGTGATGTGTGGATTGGTTACTGCATATTTAAATACAGGTTGGAATGTGTTTGTGACAACCATACTTGCTAAGGAGTCTTTGAAACAAAGGGACAGGGAAATCCTGATTTTTTTGGTCTCATTTATTTGGAGTAGACTGCAAAGCCCCTGGGAAAATGATGGTACATTCACATCATGCTATCATCTAAGTATATGGAAAATGCTTTTATAGGATGCTGAAGATTTCCCACCAAACTCCAAGGGCTTTACATCACATCTCCAACACTCTTCGGCACTAACAAGGTACAGTTAAACTTTGGGGTTTCTCTGAAGCACCTTGTATCTTTCTCTATTTTCCTTTGTGATTTTTCTTTCTTGTGTTTCCTCTTTGATTTTGGTGTTTGCTACAATGAGATTTCATTGGGGGTGCTTCAGTTTTAGTTTTGATCAACAAGCTTGTGACAATGTCTTGGGGGTGTGAGGTGGATTTCAAAAGAACCTTAGAACAGATTTTAATGGTCACTGGAACTTGTAGGTTCTTCATGAGATATTTTATGATGTGATCTGTGATTTATTCTTGAAAGGACCTCTGGAAGTCCAACTCCCTCCTCTAATTGAGGATGGGTTACTTCAGGTTGCTCAGGGCCTTGTCAAACACAGTTCCAAACATCTCCAAGTATGGAGACCTCAGCTTGGGGCAGCTCATTTCAGAGTTTCACTAAACTCATGGAGAAAAGATTATGTTCTTCTTTCTTTTTTTTATTTTATTTCTTTTATTCATTTCTTTTTTTTTCTTTTTTTTCCTTTTTTTTTTTTGTGGAGGAGGAGGAGGAGGAGGTGATTGTGGTTTATGCCCCCAATCCCTAGCTGGAATTACCATACTGCCTGTTTTTTCTTGTCCTATCTCTGTGCGCCTTCAAGAAATATCTGACTGTAAATCTTGCTGGTAATTGAACAAGATGTTTGTGTTTCTGAACACTTTTACAGTGAGGAACTGGAGTCCTCCTTGAAGTCATCTGCAATTTTAAGTGTGGAAACACCTAGAAATCTGATCATGACCGGGCAGTTGTGGCAGTGACAACTTCTCCCTGGTTTATTTCTCTTTCACAGTATTTAGTGTCACAGTTGAATTGTGTTATACCTCAAGAACTTAGGTTAGAGAAATGCCCTCTGAATGCTGATAGAAACCAGGTAACTCCATGATAACAAAGCAAAGGTAAAATGTGTGTGGAAACCTGGCCTTTCAAATGCATTTTTACTTCCCCCAACAGTGGCAGCTGAGACATAAGGATTTTATTCTATTTCAACTCCCTCTTAGGCTTGTCAAATAATCCGGTATTTTCCAGATTTAAAACATTTCAATTTTAAATCCATCAAAGTCCTTTTGAGTAAGAGGGTGCCTATGTACAATATCCACTAGATATTGGTACATAATTTCAGTGTGCTCTTAAGAGTAAGTTATTAATTAGGCTAACATAATATTCATAACTGCATAATTTAGACCTGCTAAGCTCTAAATGCAGATTTTTTTTCCTTAAAATTGCATTCTAGCTTGTAATTAGTGTCTTGAAACAACTGAAGGATTTTCTCTTTTTCTTACCCTAAAATAAATTTTTCCTTCCATTCTACATATTTATAAGTGAAGCCTGATAAAAATGTGGCATTTGCAGCCAAATTCTGGGGAAGACGTGGGACATGAGATGTGTGTTTGGAAAAATCTCAAGAAAGATTGCAGGTGAACAGTTACAGGAAGATGTTGGAGGGAGCGTAAGGAAGAGAAATAGCATCTCTGTGGGAAATTGTATATATCTGGATGCATTCACAGCAGAATTGACTGCAAAGATAAGAAATTAAGGCAATCACTCTGTGCTCTTGATGACAGCCATCATCAGTACCCTTCTTCCTCAAGTTGCTGAAGCAACAGTGCTATTAGCAAAGCTTTTTAATGTATTTGTTTTCACCGTCATTTATTTAATCTGTTCTGGTTTTAGCCTTTTGAAGGAACAAAGGAGATGGAATTTCAAAGACTCTTTTGTGGTAGCTGAGGGATGAGGCTGGGATTAAGAAAATAAACCAGGCAAGAGTGTCAGGTATCTCCACTGCTGGTGTGTTTTCCTACTTGTTTTGCACAGTAGCATGAGGGAATGCTGTTCTGTTGACTCTGGTTTGTGGTATTCATGTTCAGCTTCAAGACTTCAGCGAGGTTCAGCCGTTCTCTTAGTGCTCCATAAGCACAATCTTGAAACTGAATTTCTTGAGTTTGTTCAATGTGTTGCAACTGGCCGAGAAATCCAAACACAATCCAGTTCAAAATAGATTTATCTCCTGTTGTTGGTTGAAGCTGTACTAATCACAAGATGAGTGTACCCAGGAAGGCTCAATGCTTTTTGAACCAGTATGAAATGAGAAGATTTAGTATCAACACTTTGCTCTTTGGCCCTTTTGCAGCCATCCCCAGTCACCTGGCTGACAACAAATTTTGCCCTCAAGTTTGCAATGGGGGGTGGCTCCTTCACTAGTGCCTGTGACAGGAATCTTCCAGTTTGTGAAACATCTCATTTTGCCTTCAGGAGAAGGGAACCTCCAGGTCTAGGACTGCAGTCATCCTCAGGCCTTGGAAGGGGACACGATTCCTCTCACAAACCCTTTCTTTGTGCTGTCCCATGCAAGGGAGTTTTTATGTGGTTGTAAGCACCTAACGACGAGCAGCACAGCCAGCTGGGGTGGTCTCATCCAGCAGAGCTCTTTTGTGAAGCAGCACTGACCTGCACCAGCTCAGGATGTAACCAAGTTCTTCCAAAGCCTAACCTCGAAGCCTCCTTGTTAACACAGCAGCAAATGCACTCATTGCAATTAAATCTTCTTCTCAAGTAAACATATGCTGAGGTTTGAGCTTTATCTCTTTGAAATAAGATTTTCCCAACTTTGCTAATTAGCAGCGTTGCCCAAACAGAAAGAAACATATGGCTCATGCCATGCTGACTTGAAGCCTTTCGAGTTTCACTGGAGAATAATTAAAGTGATTTTGATTTACTGGCGTGATGAAGAGCGAGCCATTCTCATTTGGCCTTATGTCTAGAAGCTCTGAGACAGTAAGGTACCTTAGCAGGAGAGCTGTAATAATTAACATGAGCCAGATTGTTATTATTGAGATCGCTTTGTTGCCTTTAACGATCATTTGTAATTATCAAGAGGCTTTACATAATGCATGCAAAAGTCTCACATTTACCTGTCGCTGGAACCTCATGGTTAGTTTGTCTTGGTTTAGAGTGAATGGTTGAGAGATTGCAACGTTTCAGTCCTACTTGGAATCACGTACCTGGTTATAATGAAAAATCTCTCCTGCCAAATGAAACCCTTCCCTTTTTTTTCTGATAATGCCAAGGAACATGCTGTCCAGTGCAGATTTTCAGAGGTATATATTTATCTTCGTTTTTTTCTTTTTGAAAACAAACGTGCATGGCAAGTGCAGATTTCTTCATTAAACAAGTGAAAAAACTTTAAAACTAAAGTTTTGATTAAAATATTCAAAACCAGGTTAACATCTCCCCTAGAAATCAGACAAGAAGAGAAGCTGATATATGTAAAAACTCAGCTTCTTCCTAGGAAAAAAATTAAGGCAGAATTTTTACCAGCATGGATAATTCGCTCTGTGCTCCTGATGGTCACCATGAACTGGAAATAAGTGAGCTTGTTTGCACATCATTGTAAATTTTACTCCTCAGATGGCTGTTTAACAAAAGGTGTGTCATCTCCTGCAGGTTACTTAATATCAACACAAATTCCTCTGAATAAATTGAAATTAAACTGTATAATGTGGGCAGTGGATGTCATAAATATACACTTCTTATAAATACACATCTCTTAGAAAGTGCAGAATAAATAACTGATGCCAAAACCTTTGTTCAGAGGCAAACAGTGTGAAAACCATGAAAGAGGAAGAGCTTGAGCCTCTTGATTGAGAGAGTTTTGCCAATTAATTTTCAAAATAAGTTTCTCTGGATTCTGTTTAATGTAAGCTTCTAGAGATGTTCCAAGGTGTCTGCATCTGAATCTGCACAAGTGGAAACTCAAGCCAAGCCACAGTTTGGTTTTATTTAGGATGAAATCTCAGGTGTTTGGCAGGCTCTGGTGAAGCTTAACAAGTGAAAGGATGTCTGGAACCAGGTATGCTCATGAACATCTGGTCAGACACACTCTGGTGGGGACAGCTCCTCTTGAAGGCTTCATCCTGCCCTGGAACTGGAATTGCTTTTTGAAGGTTTTGAAGTTAAAATTGTTAGACATTTTCTCTCAGGAAGTGCATCTGAATTGTGTCGTTTGAGCTACAGAACTTGCTTGATGCTATAAATGGGGCTTTAGGAGGCTTTTGAAAGTTTTAAACAACTGAGTCTTTAAACTTAGTTTCTCTTAGTTAATAGTAGAAGGTTTCTTGGCTTTAGATACCAAAACTTTTAAACTGGTGTAAAAATCTTACCTTGTAAGTAGAAAACTGCTTTTAGTTCTGTAAATTACTAAATATTTCATGTGCCCCTTTCAGAAACCAGACAGAAATCTGCACTTTGGGAATGTTCCTCTCTAACGCAGATGAGTGACTTGAAGTAATGTAGAATTGTCCTTTTTTTTTTTTTTTTTTTTTTTTTTTTTTTGTAATAGAGGAAATATACTCATATCTAAGGTTTTCTTGTTTTATCTTACCAGGGCCAAATTCTACGTTGGAAAGAGCTCCTTCTGTTTTTCTTGGCCTAACCTACTATGCACAGATGTCACCTTCCTGCTTTTGACCAGACCATAGAACTCAGGAAAGCAATTTCTTCCCCATCCTTGCTGGCATCTTCAGGAGGCAGGGTCCTAAGGACTCTGATGTGAGACAGAAATGGAACAGGATTTTGCTGGAGTGGGATGCTCCTTGTTTGAGGAAGTCAAAGATGATCTGTACCTGAGGAATCAAGAAGTCTTGCATTTCGAATGGGCAGTTGCCATGCAGCTCTCTGCTCTGGGGGAGGGCACTATACAGACTTTGGAGCCTAAATAATTTACAATCAGTTGAAAACTGTTGTGTTTCACTGCTCACACATGTTCTGCTCAAGAAGAAACCATAAAACTGATCTGAGGCCCATCCTAAGCGTGAATCTTTGTCTCTCTCCCAAAGAGCAAAGCTCCCTTTCAAAAATGTAACGCTGTGCGTGACGCAGGAGTTGCCATGGAAAAATACATTGAGCCAATCATTCATGATTTATTTATAGCAATTAGAATGCACATCCCAAGATCCAATAGTAACTTTGATTAAAAAAAAAAAATCGTCCAGACAAAGGATTGAAGCATGTAAATGGTTGGGAACACTTGTGAGTCTGTATGGTTAATATATTATTTAAAAAATTGACTATGTATGTTCCTGGACAGGGCTTTGAAGTATAAGTGCTGCTGATATTTGCTTCTATATTTCTGCTGCTGATAATGTTGTTGCTGTTGCCCTATACTTACCATCTGTTCAGTGCCTATTTAATGGGTATAGTAAATAGCAGTTCAAAGTGAGATTTTTCTTCTAATCATCTCTTTTGGAAAACGTTTGTGTGAAAGTGAATGCTTTGGAGAAATCTGTACACCTGTATCTTGTTGGAAACATGGTGCCCAAGATCCTTGGAGCTGGATACACTTGTCTGTGGTGCTTAAACTACTACAGGCAGTGAATGCCTCCCTCCTGCTGGCTTTAAATTGCATTCAGTGAGAAACCTTCTATTTATCTATTTTGATGAGCATCAATCGCATTTTTTAATGAGCATTAACTGTATTTCAGTGTTGGCTTTTCTTGGGTAATTGCTGATGTATCGAAACTTCTCATCTCCCACACATGGGGGGATCTCAACATCCAAAACTGTGGCTGCCCCACCCCTGGAAGTGTTCAAGGCCAGGTTGGATGGGGTCCTGAGCAACCTGGTCCAGTGGAAGGTTACCCTGCCCATGGAAATGATCTTTATGGTCCCTTCCAACCAAACCATTCTATGATATCTGCTTTATTTTGGGACAATTACAAAAATCAAACAACCAAAATCACAAGCTTTCAGGTTAAAGTGTTTCTATTTCTCTAATGAGAAATAGAGGGACTCTTCAGGGTTTTCTTTTTTTTTTTCTCCTCCAGGAGCATGTCTTATGGATACTTTGACTCTGCTAGCAGCTAAGGAACTTCTCTAGAGTTTATTGCCCTTGTCCTTCTATGATTATGTGGCTTGCTGACTTTCATTTCAATTTGGCAGTTCATGGGACTGTCAGCTCTCTTTGATGTATGGCTCCCTCAGAGGTTAAATCAATAGTGTTTTAAGCATATCTCTTGCTTTCCATGAGAGTGGTGCTGGAGAAATTCTTGTGATTTTTCAGCTTTCATATTTTGCATTGAAAATTTAATGTTGAGGAACAAAATCTACCTCAACAAAAATTTGAAAGCAACTATTGCATAGCTGGTTTTAATTGACCTGGAGTCGATTTGAGGAGTGAAAAACCTGAGGTTTCACTGCCATGGATCCTGGTGGGCAAGAGGTTTTTCTGATTATACTTGTGCCTGTCTCATTCTGCACCAGGTCCATGAATCAGTAGACTTCTGATGGGAAAGGCTGCCAAGCAGCTGCTGGAGCACCTGGGCTCGTGCTCCTGGGCTTGTAATCAGTCAGGATTCCTGAGAGAGGCACCTTATGGGGAACATGCCTTCATCTGCTCCCAGCTGCATCCTTCACTTGGTCCAGCTCCTCCTTCCAGAGGGCTCCACTGCAAGTCTGTAAGGGGTGAGGTATGTTAGGGAATGAGGAAAGGGACAGAAGGCAGGTTTGGGTAGGGTGCCTGGGATTGTCAGGAACCCCTTCCACAAAAGAGAGAGGCTGTGAGAACTGTGCTGGCTGCACAAGCAGCATGAGACAGCTGCTTTGAGGCTTCTGTGTCCTTGAAGACCTGGTCTGAGCTGCTGGTTAGGGCCACACGATGCACTCAGCTGGGTGAGGATCTCATCCCTCTGCTGCCTCCACATCCTTCCTTGGTTTGGCCACTGGCTGATAAACAGCTGCTCCTCAGTGGCTTTTGCCGTGTCACTTCGTGTGCCACAGACTGTATCTCACTTGCGTGGGGGTTTCTCTGGCATGAGCAGTAATTTTGCAGCCACAGAGAGGTTTAAAATAATCGTGGGGTTCTTCTGGAAGTAGCAACAGAGAGCTGTGTCTGTTGAGAGAACCAAACATCAGCAGTGCTGAAGCTGAGTAGAAGTTATACCCTATATCCTGTCTGCAAAACCAAAACTCTGAAGCTTCACAGAGAAACAAGCTGATAACCAAGAGATTGCTTTTCCTGCTTTGCTACTCGGAATTGCAACTACAGTTGACTGGGAGCTTCCTTTGTCTGCAGGCTGCAAGTGTGGCAAATGCTCTCCCCTCTTTATTAGTGCAGCTTTCACCTCCAGTAATGTAGAGAAATGCCTGGGGCTGGGTGACATTTGGAGCTGGGATTTATCAGATTCAGCTGGTAGACATCTGCACTTCAAGCTGACTTGTTGTCGAGGCTCCCTTCAAAGCTGATGGAGAGAAATGGATATATTTAAGAAGTGATTTATTCCATACTGTGACAGCTATCCAAAATCAGTCTGACATATTGAACCTTAGAAGTTTCTCTTCCTTCATTGGTGAGAAAGGAGTCTGGACAAATAACTCTTTCTTTGTCTGTTTACATTTTGCTCAGTTAAAGCCAAACCTTGCAAGTTGTATTATTTATCTAAGCAATATTTCAGTCAAGGGAGGCTAACATCCAACAGCGGATAAGCTGTTCACTGCTTGTTTCTTTTGTGACAAATTTGCTGGCCACAGATTCTTGCCCTGAGTGAATTGCCCTTAAACTTTCTAGTGATACAGACACATGGACTTAGTTGTGAATATTTGCAAAGATCAGCTGGATCATTACTCAACTGTATTTTCCTAGAAAAAGCTGACTTTTTTTTTTAATTTTTTCTGCCCTAGAGTGAATATTTTCCAAGTTGTAGCTGTCAGCTACCTGCTACAGCTGAAGAAACAAAAAAATATTGGCCCAGCCATAGCACAGGGCTCACCTGTGTGCCCAAAGGCTCTGTCTCCAAATCACCTCTGAGAATATCTGCATTCTCCATCCCTCCTTATTTTTTAAGCTCTGTTTTTTTAGTTCTTTTTCATGTGTCTTTCTAGTCATACAGGTTTAAAACTTCTCAAACCAAGCATAAATAGCTGGGCTGTGTGTGCCCTCATGTGAGAGGATGTTCTTGTGCTGTGGACAGCTGCAGCACATGGACATTGCAGTGTCACTTGTTTGTCCTGGGGAGGGCACAGCACAGTGCTGCAGCCAACATCTCAGAGGTGGTTGTACTTCCCTGCTGGTCAGGGACAGAAGAAGAAAAATACAAATTTAAATTACATTCTTATGCTGGCAATATCAAGAGAGTTCAGATGTTTACTCTGGAGCAAATAACAATTTAAATTGCCCTGCAGCCACGTGGAGCTGAGAGACCTGTGATGGAGAGGGACTGTTCATTTCCTGGCTGGATTAGCAAGATGCTGGTCAGCACTAGGGATGTACCTATCCCAAGGGATGCCCTAGTGTCCAGTGAGTGATGGCTGAAGAGACCTTCTTTCCCTATGTGACAGCAGTCAGACTCGTGCCCTCTGAATCTCCCCTGAACTCATTTGTTCCTTCCCTGCAAGACTAACTCTCCTCAAGGAGGTGAGACTGATGCAATTCTGTCTGTCCCAAATGAGTTTCTACTGATGGGACCTAGAACAGGAAAGGAGTTTCTGAAAATGAAGCCAAATATACGCTCAGTAATGCCCCTCAGTGTTTTTTCCCCCCTGAATATGTTGAAAATTACTGGGATATGAATGGTGAAGGCACTTTCACTTTGCGTGGGAGGACTGTGCATGCGAAAAGCAAACATGTTAATATTTCATGAAGGGTTCATCTCCTAATGGCAGGAGAGTTTCCAAACCTGAGGCTATCACAGGGGTGCCAGTGTTGATGAGAACTAGCAGATTTATGATCTTCCTCCCCTCACTGGCAAACAGGGAATCATCAGAAACGGAGGAAATAGGCTTGCAGAAGCTGATGTGGGAGGCAGAAATAAAGCTGTTGAGGAACTGAGCTCATCCACCTTTGTGGATGCTGTAAGGTCTCTCTAGTGAGCTGTGGCTAAACAGGGATGGACAGATGCCAACCTCACATCCTCCATGGGCTGCGCAAGGAACACGCTCTTGTTGGCACCCACACCAACAGTTTGTATTTAACCAAATATCATGATTCTATCTGTTATTCTGATGTTCCCAGAGCAGTTAGGAGACAGTCAGGATAGGCCTAATTTGATGTGTTCTTGGAAGTATTACAGACCCCAGCATTCACCTCTTCTGGCAGCAGTGCAGTGTCTGGCCACTACCACATTCCCGGGCAGCTGCCAGGAGCTTTGGCAGGGTTCAGCTGCCTGTTGTGGATTGAGAGATCCATGCCCTCGTGTTGTGAAGTGCTGCTGACTCTGTGCCTGCTGTCTGTCCTGGCTGTGCCAGTCTGCAGAGGTGGGCACATTTCCTTAGGCCACAGTTCTTTGTACTGGATTTTTTTCTTCAGTGCTGGAGTGACCTGTGACTTTTGTTTATGGGATTGTGATCTTTGCCCAGTTACCAGTGCACAAGGTTTGGAAACATACTCTGTTGGACAATTCCTTTCTGTTCTCACTAGCTTCTCACTGCCTGAAGCCATCCCAAATCCTCCCCAGTGTCTGTTCTTAAACACTTCTCCATCAGCCTGTGCCTGCTTCCTCCTCTCCTCTTTCTTCAGCTGGAGGCATCTGACTTCATCCTGTTCCTTCATCTTTCCAGATTTGGGTTGAATGCAGATTTGGGGAAAAGTTTAGCTGACCCTGGCTCAAGGATTGAATTAATTTTGGAACATGCAGTGATGTGGAACCCAGAACAGCAGCAGTGAATGCCACTTGCACTGTGACCAGGAGAAGAAACCAAAAGGCTCCAGCAAAAGAGCTGTTGCCACAATGTGTGTATTCCTCAAAACCACTGAGGGCAGATCAGTGCCCTGCTCAGTTTGATGTTTTCTCAAACTGGCAACTTCTTGCTATTTTTAAACAGTGCAAGCATTCCAGGATGGTGTGAGCCAATGAGCTTGTCTGTGTAAATTAAGATACCAAACAGCTCAAATAGCTCTTCTAAGCTCACCTAGGTTTGAGTTAAAAGATAAAAAGCTGGAAAAAAACCCAGAGGCTTGTTTTGTTTGTTTATTCAACAGTAGCCCTTGGATCTTGGTTTATGAGTCAGATTTCTATTCCTTTCCATACAAATCCCCAAGGTTGGCAGGAGTGTTCGTCTGCTGGAGGGTAGGAAGGCTCTACAAAGGGATCTGGACAGGCTGGATCAATGGAATGAGGCCAATTGTATGAGATTCAACAAGACCAAGTGCCAGGTCCTGCATTTGGATCACAACAACCCCAGGTACCGCTGCAGGCTATGGGAAGAGTGCTCAATTTCTGCCAGGAGAGGTTTGGATTGGGTATTAGGAAGTATTTCTTCACTGAAGGGGTGTCAAGCACTGCCACAGGCTGCCCAGGGCAGTGGTGGAGTCACCACCCCTGCAGGTATTTAAAATAGTGTAGATGTGGCACTTGGGGACGTGGTTAAGTGGTGGGCTTGGCAGTGCTGAGTCAACTGTTGACGATCTTGAAGGTCTTTTCCTACCCAAATGATTCTAATATTCTATGAGAAGAGAATCTCCTCTAAAAGGAGTGTCTCTCTTTTCTTAACTGCCTACTGTATAGGCTGTGCATGAGACTTCCTTCCGAGGCAGGAGAATAAATATTCCCATATGTTATTAAAAAACCCCTCAGCATTTTCTAGGTCACCCCAAAACCTATCCCAATTCTGGATGTAAAACTATGTAAGATTCACTCTTAAAACCTGAAGTTTTAAGTAATCTCTAGGCTTGTAAAGTGTACAAAAGAGCAAGTGAAGCCACTGCAGTCTTTGTGAGCCACTTCTTTTTCGGTTGGTGAGACAACATCTCTGTTAGGAACCAATACTGACTCTTGGGAATGTGAACATACACCTGGAGAATCCCTGAGAGCCAGAACAAGCAAGTTCATGTCACAAACAGTGTAAATTGCAAGCTTGAGCACCGCTCTCTGCTGGAGCATTAACTCTTCCTCCCAGACGCTGTTTGTGGGGCTGCCAGGCTGAGTCACCAGCTGATGCATGGAGCAGGAAGGTACAGTGCACATCTAACCTCTCCTGCTAAACGTGCTGTAAATGGGAGAAGGAAATCTGTCTGCAAGCATAAATCCCTTTGTGTTGCTTTACTGCATGGGGAGCGGGGTTGAAGGCTCATTTCCAGCCAGGGATAGATGCTAAACTTGATGGAGTGGATCACTTACTGATGTGACACGACACAAAAAGAGCATTTCTGCCTCAGATCCTCTGTGGACTCAGCTGGTTGCAGAAAGGCAGTTTGTAAATTCTTGTGGCTGCTTCCTGTAACCCTCACTAAGTGATGCAGCACAGGGAAAAGGGGGGAGAGGCCCAAAGTTGTGCTCTGGAAGGTCTTAGGGGGCTTCTCTTTGTGGGAGGGAGCATGGTAGAAGATGGAAGAGGTGCTGGGGTTTGAAATCATACTCTGACTCCTGGGTAGTTCAGGGCTTTTGATTAATCTGAGAGGTGATAAGGAGAGCAGTAATGTGGGTGGCATTGAAACTGAGGACAGATGGTTTAGATTTGGTGAGATTGAGAAGTTGACCTGCACCTAAACTTTTTGTGTCAGGCCTTTTCAGAGAAAACAGGCATAATGATACTTGTTTTGCTCTTGCCCACCTTTCTCTTACCTTTATTTTAAAAGTTTTGTGTCAAAAACACCTCAGATACGATTTTCCACTTAGCATAATGGAACATGCATAGCAGTTGCATTTCTTGTTGGTGTTACAAGCACCAGGAGTTCATTGCTCGCAAAACCATTTTATTTTACGTTTCTATAACAGTATAGAAAAATCAATGAACTTCTAATTAAGACTTAAAAAGAAATGTAGGCTAGTACTTTAATCCTAGATCAATTTGCTTTTATTTCATAACAGCATAAAAATTTATCTGCTGAGAGCATTATTAACTACTTCAGCTTTTGGATACCCAGATATAACATTTTGGAAGAAGTGCAATTAAATTATTTATTTCACATCCATCCTGAAACAGCCTACATAATAATAATATTAAAGGAGAGGACTTGAAAACACTGTGTTTGTACTGGAGGAGGGAAAAAAGGCCCTAGATGCAAAAGACATTTCCTGCATCTGAAGTTCTCTCCTCTGTGGAAATCTAAGTAGCAGATACTATTGGTGTGAGGTTTTCCTCAGGAATGTTGTGAATATTTGTGCAAGGTCAAGCAAACAGCAAAAAAACAATTTTTCAGTTATTTAATTTTCAGAAGAAAAAACAGAGCCATACCCAATGAATATGGACTGGCAACAGACAAAGCCCAGTGCTGCTGGTGTTTAGTCTGGGAGGTTCTGTTGCAGAAATCATGCCTTTGAGTACAGAAGCTTATTGAATAGTGTTTTCCCTCTAGACGCCTTCCCATACCCTGTCTTCTGGCTGGGGAAGAAATGAGCATCTGCAAGAGGTGGAAACCAGAGGATGGGACTTCTAAGTCCTTATGCAAGGTCTGTTCAGTCCAATGATCAGACATGGAAACACTTGGCAGCAATGGGATCTAAAGGTTTTGCTTTGAGTTTTAGGTGCTGTATTTTTAAGCCCAGTAAAGTTATTTTCAGCTCTACATTTGGTGTTATTTCTACACTCTGCAGTTGTTTTCCATCCGTGTTTTTGAGAGCTGGACTTGGTACTGTGGAAGAGAGGCAGTAGTTTGGTGAATTGTAGTGCCTGGATCCAACTGACAGACAACGCCTGAAATCACAGACATTTCATTGTTTGTCCTTGTTCCTGATTAGATTTGTATTCATTCCAGCTACTGAGAGGGGCAGACTGTTTGTTTGAAAAGCCAGGAGGTTTTCACAGTGAAAGCAAAGGCAGAGCTTCATGCTGAAACAGAAACAGTGAGAATCCCCGTACACTCCTGGCTCATGTTAACATAGCTGGGCCCTACAAAAAAAGCATCCTGCCCCCTGACAGAACTTGGATGTGAGGGAACAAGAACCCCTCTAGGGACTCTGCTACAGGTGTGTCCGTGTGGGTGTGTTATTCCTGACATGAAGTGAGACTGTACTAGAGCATCCTCTGGGAGCTGGTGCCTTCCAGTGAACATTTTGGCTGTGCCTTGGCATTTGTGCTGCCAAGGGGAGGGAGTATGGCTCTAATGCTCACAGCAGACTGTGCCAGTGACAGCCTGTTGCAGCCAGGCTGCCTGTTTTTCTCTGTCCTGGCACTTTCTGGGGTCTTTAGTTGCTTTTTCAAGGTAAATTCATTGCCTTTCCCTACTCCTGCCTGCATGTTTTAGCTGTGAATACTGCATGTTTCAGCTCCGATGTTCTATTTCACTGACTTACAGCCAGAGTAGCAATTAATCCAGAGGGAGACAGGAGCAATTTTAATTTTTATTCAGCCTGCTGATGGAATACTACAAAGCAGCTTATGAGCCTAGGTGAGCCAAAAATACCTTTCTTTGACAAAAGGCACCCATCAAGCTACTTGCTTATGCTAGAGGAGGTCACCACGGTCTGCAAACACTACCAGCAAATAGCAGGATCAGTGGCTGGAAACAGCTTGTGGAAAGGGCTTTGGGCCCATAATTTCTTCAGATTGCTTTGTAAGGGAGGGTGACCTTTAAAACCCAGCCCTAAATTTCCCCCTCAAGGGCTTGAGGTCATCGATGTGGTAGGTAAGTTAAAGTGCCTGGTCAGTAACTGAGGGAGGTACCTGAGCCCACATTCCCACATCCTCCATATCTGACTGGGAGAGGAGTCAGAAACTTTAAAATGGAAAACCAAGGAAAGAGGAGGAGGCTGGCTGAGCTGGGCCAAAGGCCTTTCTAGCTTGCCATCCTGCCTCTGGCAGCAGGTGCTTGGGGGGAAGTTGTTGTGCTCCTTAACCACCAACGGTGTCTTCATTTTTAATAGTCCATGGTGGATTTTCCTTCCATTAAATTTTCTAGCAGCTCCTTGAATTCTGTGCCTCCTTCTGATGTCTATAGCTCCTGTGGCAGAGCATTACACTTCTTAATTTGGAGCTGTTCTGAGAACTGCTTCCATTTATTTCCTTGCCTGATGCCAGCAAGGTTCTTGTGATGGCCTTTGGCTCTTGGATTGAGAGCAGTGGTGAGCAGTGTTTGCCTTCTCTGTGCTGCTTGCAGTCCTACAGAATGTGGTCTAAAGCAAAGCACATCCCCCTCCTTAGTGTTTCCTACCAGCAAATACCTCACAGCCCTCAGGAAGGTTGGGATTTTACTCTGGGCTGCAAAGAGATGCCAGTCACAGTTCAGGAGCCAGAATGTTGAATATAGTGTGAGTGTCAACAGGAACAAAAGCATTCTCCTTCTGTATCTGCAGTGCATTTAAACAGGTCTGTGTAATTAGAACTGGAGTCTGGGAGGTCTCACCTTTGTTTTCCTTCCCTCTCCTGCCAAAGAGAAATTTACACCTGTTTCTTCAAAACTGAATGAAAGGGAAATACAGAGCTAAAGGGATATTTTGTGATGGGCTTCTTCCTGACTTATAGTGAAATTATTCCTGTTTGTGCAGAAGGATTAAACACCCATTTTCCAAGTCACAAACTAGCCTGTGGTTTCACAAGGAAGTCTGGGCACTGATGGAACAGAGGAAGATCTCTGGATTTGGGTCTGTGCCATAGGAATGTCAGGTTTTATCTTACACAGTTTACTCTGCCTGCACACCTTGCTGCCTTCTGGGTGGCATCAGAACTGAGAAAACATCAGAGATCCACAGCAGGCAGGGAACCAGCTTCCTCCTCAGTTAGATTGTGATCTAGCAGTGGAGAAGCTCTGGATTTTAGAACAGTCCTGTGGCAGGGCTTCACCCATCTGGACATGAGCTGGTTACTGTGCACAGTGTGATGAGAACACCTCTGTCTTCCAGAAGCTGAATTTTCTTCCTGTGATCATCTCCAAATACAGTGATGGTTCAAAGGGATGCAGGGTGATTTTATCACTTGCACTCTGTGTATTTCTGGGTGGATAAAGTACCACAGGTAAAGATCAAAAATAATAATGAAAGGAAGGAATTGACTTTGAGTGGAAGCATGAATAGATGGATGGATGGATAGATACCTTCCCCCTTGCTCCTTATGACTACACCCTCAGGCCTGTTGTCCTATAGAAACAGCAGGTGAAGTTTTTCGTATTTTTGAGGAAATATTTCTGATGTTCCCCAAAATCAGTGTGTCCCTCCCAGTTTCCTGCTGCCTAATAAGAAGGGAGCTCACGTTAAGGCAGTATGGTTTTGGAATCTTTCCTCTCTGTTACTTAAACATGTAATTAATAACATGGTGGGACTCAACATGTTTTGAGATATTGTACTCCTGTGACAAATCAACTGAGGGGCTCAAAACTTTTGGAGGAGTTACGCGTGTACACACACTGCCAAGTGGCATCTGTTGTGCAAGTTTAATTCTGTTTGGAAATGAAGGCAAGAATGGCAATGGTGACAGAAAGATGCTTTTCTTCCAAAAGAGATTGAATGAGGTTTGAATTTGAAATAGGAAAATTAAATCACTGCTGGACTAAAGAAGACATTGCTATCAAAAGCATAAGCTTTGAGACCATGTCTAGAGAAAAATTGGCAGGTTTTGTGAATCCCTGGTTTGTGTTAACAAAGCCAGTCTATTATAGTTGGATTGAACTCCCTTACAAGATGTGCTTTGTGGATGATAAAAAACTCCTCGAGACCAGAGAAGGAACAGCACAGGATCCTGGTCCACTCACAAACAGACAATGTGAGTGCTGCTGTACTCTTAAATTGATTTTCTGGCAAGCAAAAAGTAGAACAATTTCTTTTTTTTTTTTATTAGAAACCTATTGAATTATAAAAATAGTTGTGCACTGCACTTGGAGATGTAATAAGTCTAAATCCTGTAGGTGAGAAATTTCCTCCCCTCTTGTTATCTGACACATCTGGTGATAACCTCTAGTTCTGTGCTGTGTGTCAGTGCAGGGTGATGAAATCAGATATTGAACTGCCTGGATCTGCTGCTATTAGAACTGATAGGATACAGAGTCTGTAAGTAGCACAAAGCTTCCATTTGACCTCCAAAGGTAGAGGATCAGATTTAGGAAGGAATACAGTGCTCTGCAAACAGGTGCCTTGCAGGGTTGGGGAGGGGGTGAAATGGATTCACCTATTATGTTTTCTGAGCATGGGAGGATCCGGGCTTAAACTCAGCTTTCAAAATAGAAGATTAGAGTTTTACCAGAAAGCTGCTCAGGATCTGATGTGAGCTCACAATAGGCTCTTTGGTTCACTCATTGCCTTAATGCAGGAATTGTATAATATTTAAGCCACTTTATATGGTTCACATAATAGCAGCCACCATAGCAATAACAAATTCCCTCTGGAATCTGCCAAGCAAAAGTGCTATGCTTTTTTTGTAGGAACTTTCTATGTTATAAATGATGGTTTATACATCTGAAAAGTAGTTTGAGAGGACTGCTGTCTCCAGCTCTGCTTTAGAGTGCTGGATTCAGAGCTTTTTAAAAAATTTAAAGTCCACTTTGACACTTCTGGAATGGCCTTTCTAGCATGCCTCAGCATGGGATTGACAGAAGTAAAAACATCCTTTTTTATTATCCCCCACAGATTTCAAATGCCTCGGACCTGCTGATTGCAGCACAGCCTGGACAGCAGACATTTTTTTCTGCGTGTTGCTTCTGTGCAAGGTTTAAATTTGAAGTGCAAAGTGCAGACAGTAGCTTACACAGGTTTGGCCCTGTTTCTCTGCTGTGGTGGCAGGTACATTTGTGTTTTAACTGGTTCCCAGTAGCGGTCCTGACAGGCCAACAGTGGAAAAAACATGGTTCAGTGAGTGCAGAGAGCTTTGCTTTGCTATCTGCATTGTGCTCCTGCCCAGAGGGTCTCCTGGAGTCAGCAGTGGTGGCACTGAGGACATGCCAGGTGTTGCTGAGAGGATCTGTAGCTCCTGGAATAAGCCAGAGTTAAGCAGGGAGAGCCAATGCATAGGTGGCTTCAGGAGAGGGGGAAGAGCAATGAAATTTGGCTCTACTTGGAGTACCAAAAGAGATGTGTCAGGCCACAAACCTAACTCCACAGTCCTTGGGATACTCTGCAGTCCCCTGCCTTAGCTTTGTGCCTGGAATTGCAGCTTGTCTCCCATTGGCAGTCACGCTGACTGTCATCACTTGGGCTGCTCCGTAGGGTGTGAGGAGCAGAGGGAGCGGTGCTGCCAGCAGAGATGCACCACAGACCTTTGGGTTAACATGGCCTGACTCAAAGATTTTATTCCTGCAAAACGGCTCAATCTTGTCAACCACCACACTGGAGTCCTGCCTTGTCTCTGTGCACATTACCTGCCCCAGCAGGCAGAGGAGACTGCAGATTGTTCAGGAGTTTCCTGAAAGCCCTCCAGCAAACCTTGGGGATGTACACACTGCTATCCGAGGAGACCAGGCTGCCCCATTTCTATAAGCCCTATATAGAAAGCAGGTTGCTGAAGGACCTTTCCTCTTCTCGCTACTCTCTGTGTGGCTGATCCAGAAAAGGGTGGTTTTGTTGAGGCTTGAGTGTTTCTGAAGGAAGAGGGGATGCGTGTGCATGTGTGTGTGTGGGGAATAAAAAAAGAAACATCAGCGCGTTCTGACGGAGTCGCGTCCCCACTTTACTTAATGACAGACACCCACCCATTTCACAGGGGTCAGGATTTCAGTCTCCTGCATGCGGGGGATCTGTCAGTAATGCTATCCTCGTTATAGCAATAGCTGAACTCCTGTTAGCATAGCAGGCTACGGGGAGCTGCCAGTTAGCAGCTCTGTCACTTATGCTCCCTTCATGTGAGCGTTTGCGTTTGATTGCTATCTTGGTTAGCCAAGAAGGCTTCGCGTTCCTGGAATGTCCCTGGAGTTATCTCAGTGTTAAAAGAAAATGAGTGGAGAGTCTCTCAAGCTGGACAGTTGAAGTCTCACATCCTTGTCTTGGGTGTCATCTCCCATGAAGATCACCTCACCTCTGTCAGCTCTCCTCTTCCCTCTCCTCTTAGACCCTGCAGGCACACAGCCATCCCTGACTCTCAAACTGAAATTCAACCCTTTGCAGGCTTGACTCTACATTAGGAAGAAGTCTTCCAGGGTCTAGTCCAGTAGAGGAAAATTGGCATGGCCTGGGAAATTGGTATTGTGACCCTTGGGAAAGAAAGAACAAGATGGCAACAGCCATTGAACACTGACTTCATTCCCAATGAATTGAAACTCTAGAGCTGTCAAGACCCTCCGGACACTTAACTGTGCTCGAATCATTTTCTGAAGATGTCGGTTCAAACAACCCTCTACAGAGGATGGTTTCACCTGTTCACAGGTGCTCTTTTATCACTCTACTCTTCAGGGTCTAGTTGGGTTTATTCCTTCTGGGACCTTCTTTTGCTTGGTGCTAGACAGACAAAATTCCCCCTCTGAGTCATCAGTAGGAACTGGATCTAGTTCGAGAACAGTTCATCCTCCAAAAAACTAGAAAGTAAAACATTTCTGAAGTACTGCATCCACTGTGGAAGCACTAATTCCTTCAGCACTGGCTCTCTAACTAATGTCTTCATCCCTGTTGGGGTGGGCTGAAGTTCAGAGTTGTCACTGAAAACAACAAAATCTCTCATGTTTCCCAAATACCTGATTGGTGTTCTTCCTTCACAGCCTCTTTTAAAGGCAATGCTGGTTTCCTGAGATAATTTGCATCTATTCTCTTACTTTCTGGTCAAGGTCTTCATAAACTTCCAGATAAAGTGATGCATGTTGGGACTCAAAGCTGTTTTCTTTCCTGCTTACAGGGGTCTCTTGACCAAACTGTTGTGGCACTGCAAGCTTGACATGGACTTGATCTTTCTATTCTTCACACCTCTGCTACTTCTGACATGGGTAAAATGCTCCCTATTTTACAACCTCAGATTGTTGCCAATAAAAAGGTTGTGATTCAAGCTAGAAATAGCAGTTTGAAAACTTGTGTTTCTTCAGTTGAAAAGATAATGCTGTGTCTGTTGCGAATCTTCTTCTGCTCTATAAATCTGTTTTAAAACCTGGAAAAACTGGAAAAGCTTTTCAGATGGTGCTTCTTGGGTCTTGCATGGGTTACATTTTGTCTTCCATGTTCTCATTTCTGCATTTCCTGTGTCCTTTTATTGGAGTTTGTATACATAGCAATGTCCCATTGTCACTAAATTTACCAAATAGTGTGCACATGCTTCAAAGGTCCCTCACCTCCTATCTAAGCTTTAGATCTGTGCTCTGAAGTCACCCTTCTAGACTCACACAGACCATTTCCAGTTAAAGTCCCTTCCATGTTCTTTCAGCTGGGCATCTCTGGCTGCACCTTGGGTCAGGAGAACACTCCAGATTTCCCACATCCTGGAGATGTCTCCATTGGCACTGTTGTCCGTGTGTGTTTGTTGAGGATTCTCCCTGATCGTCCTTTGTGATATGTAAATGATACACAAATGATAGGTACTGATGGCAATGTTTTAACCACAATAGTGTTGAAACTTGGGAGCACATAGCTTTTCTTCTTATGAAGATGACACCAAAAGCTGATATTCCACTTGTAGCTGTGGCTTAATGTGGGGAAATATGTGAAGAAGGGATTGTTTCTTGAAATTTTGTAAGGTTGATCTTACTCACTGGAGGTTGGGATTTGTAATTTAAAGCTGGCAAAATGTTAGATGAACAAACTATAGCTGTTTCTCTCAGGAAAGAGATGGATTTACAGGGAGAAACAAGAAGGTGTCCATAGCTTTATTTTACCCGAAAATCTTTAAGTGGTAAAGAAAAGCAGGGGTTTAACATTGGTATGACATGGAATACATGGCAAAAGTAAGTCCCCCTTGATGTGGCTAATGTCTGATAAATTAATTAATGTCAGATTGAGCCATTAGAGAACAGAATAAGAGAGAATATAAAGTGACAGGTCTGGAATTCAGGCATTTTTTCCAAAGGACTAGCTTGTTTAATGTGGGATCTTTTTAGACTGAATGAAGGATCTTGGTAATATACAAGATATTGTGCAATATTTTTTAATTACAGAATATTGCTGCAATTAAGTAAACATATATTAATATTACTGTGACACAAACTAATGCACTTATCCTAACCAATTGACTACTCCATATCTGTCAGATTATATGCAAAACACATAGTTAATAAGTAAACATGAAAATGAAAAGGGAATTTTTGAGCTGTTTCTGAAGATGATGTGGCATCTTGCCTGCTGCTAATCATGTTTCTAACACAATGGGGTTTAGGCTGGAGTTAGTTTAAACAAATTCTTGTGAGGCTGATTAACTCGGTTTGTTTGGTTTATGTGAACACACTTCTCTAACAGCTTTGGTCCTATTTAACAGGCGAGGGGTTATCAGTCTGAGAAATAAGCTAATAAACTGAAGAAATAATTAGATCTTTCTAAGCAGACAGATGGCAGGGTCATGTCCTTTGATACCAAGAATGTCAACAAGCTTCTCTATTTTTACAATTAGATTGTTTCATCTGATAATTAAAAAAAAAAAATACAAAAACAAACCTAAAAATAATAACTAAAAAACTCCAAACAAAACAGATCATGGTATAAATCTTGATTTTTTTTCCTCTATAGGCAATCTTTACTGTAGCACCATTTTTACCATGATGCAAAGCCTGATAAAGCTATTAGTGGGATCCTAAGTACCAAGCCAGACAGAATACTGGCATGCTGTTAAAAAAAAAAAACCACCAAAAAAAAGAAAAAAAGAAAAAAAGAAGATTTCAGGGTTATGAAACCTTCCTTCAAAAGCTAAGCTGTTTAAGCTTGTCGTTTTTAGGAACTAGGTCTGGTGTTGGAAGGCAAGGAGGAGAATATGGACTGGTTGAGAAAACGTGCAAGCCACTAGAATAGAAGCAGAAAGACATTTGCATTTGTGCTGGATTTGGGTCTGCCGAGTTCATGAGAGGACATTGGCTGGGAGGGGGCCACAGGAAAGTCCAGAGGCAGCACTGCCTGTAGAGGAGGGGGCAGAAAGGGTCCTGGCCACCTCAGTGTGATCAGAGTTGAGTACAAAGTGGGCTGGAGAAGTCTTAGCAGTACCAAAGAAGTGTAACCAATTTGCTTATTTCTAGATGGGGAAGGGTAATATTTTAGCCTTTTAAATGGGCTATTGGTCATTTTCTTTTAAGTCATAGAATCATAGGATGGTTTGTGTTGCAAGGGACCTTAAAGACCTTCTGGTTCCAAACCCCCTGCCATGGGAAGGGACACTTTCCACTACACCACATTGCTCTAAGGTCCACCCAACCTGGCCTGAAACAGAGATGGGGCATTCACAGTTTCTTTGTGCAACTTCTTCCAGTACTTCACCGCCCTCACAGTAAAGAATTTCTTGCTAAACTCTAATCTAACCCTGCACTTATTCAGTTTAAAGCCATTGCCCCTCATCCTCTCCATGCCCTTGCCAAAAGTCCCTCTCCAGCTCTCTTGTAGCCCCTTTAGGTACTGGCATGTGGTCTAAGGTCTCCCAGAGATTTCTTTTATCCAGAAAAAGACATTTAAAAAGGTCCAAAAGTGCTGCATCCCAAAGAGGAGGTTAAAACAGTCATACTTAATTCAAAGACCTCCTGGTCATTGGATGAGGTTCAGAAGGGAGTAAAAGGCTGTCACTGAGAAAGGAACATGGGAATGTTTAATTCTTCATAGCTGCCATTTATAGCCATGAGAAACTGTATTCAGGAGACTTTAAGCTCTTATGGACGTGCAATAATATGATTTTAGAGCTTTATGTACCAAACTGCACCTATTTACAGTCCTTGCCATGCTTTGTTCCCTACATAGTAGTAAATTTCTGTTTGTAGAAGAGTTTATCAAACCTTTCAATCATTAAAATAATTCCCTACTTGCTTCAGGAATGTTCAATAATGACTATAAAGAAGAAAAAAATAGAAAAAAAATCTTTACTTTCTTAAAATAACTTGGAGTGTAGGAGAAGGCTTTGAGTTCAGTATCGCAGTCCCTGCTCTCTGCTTTACTTTCACTGACCCTGCTATTGACTGGGTGTAATGGATTCACTTGATACTTTATCCAAATAGATTCAAACAGCAGACTGGCTCAAGGCTCAGTCTTTTGTTTCACCAGGCATTCCATTATTGGATCTCTCAGTCTACTTATGAAATATGGGAAATTATCTTTTGAATTGATTTGGTCACTACTGTTCTGTAGAAAATGAGTATATCAATGGATTTCATCCAGTTTATCACAATGCCCCTTTCCATACCAGGATTTGAAATAATAGTGGGGATGCTAAAATATAAGTAGATTTGGAAGGTTATGAATGACCACAAATTCCCTTTCTGGAAAAGTGGCTTTTTTAAGCTCAATTCAGAGCTGGTGGTAAGAGACATGATCCTCTGAGGCTGCATGAGGACATCTGAACTAGGCCCGTCTCTTTCTCTCTACAGGAATCTGTTTCTCTTCACTGACTATGGATGAAGCTCGGGAACCTTTTCTCCTTGTGCTGACATGAGCCTTTGAATAACTGCTGAAGACTTCATAACTTCTTTCCTCCTAATGAGGTCCATTAGTGCAATTTAAATCTCATTAAGCTAATTGTAGTCTGTTAGACTACACATCTCTGAAAATATGTTTAAAAAACATGAGGGATGTTTAACTCATCAGTGTGTTACATGAAGTACTCAATTAGTATTCGAGTAAATTTCCCTTGCAGTTATGCTTGTATCTGGAGCAGTTGGGCTGAGGGGATATTCACCATAAAACATCCGCAAAGTATTGTGAAGTAATTGCCTTTTTCTTTTAAATGTAGCTGTGTTCTTCCCAGAAAATTAACCCTTTAAAGTAATGGAAAGATGAAATAATATTCATTCAGGGGATGGGTCTATATATCCAAGTTTTGCCTTCTGTCACAATACAAATTGAAGGACCCTGGCTTCTGGGATCCCTCCCAAGTGCATTGAGATGAATGCTGCTGCCTACCTGCGAAGGAGTGCTTTTCATTTCCATAGGATTGAATTTCTTTAAGAGGTCTCCCAAAGCAGAGGCATCCCAAATCCCTGCTCAGCCTAGGAAAAATCTTGGCTACCATCTAAGGCTATGAGACAGAAATAGAAGCGTCGGCTCTCCTGCGTTCGAAAGCTCTTTGACACATTCGTGCTACTGCAGAAACTTCTCAGATCTTTGTTTCCCCAAAGACATGTCAGGCTCGAGTCTTGAGTGAATTCCTGCTGGGAAAGGTTGGATTTGCTCCCTGCAGGCAGTCAGACGTGGTGCAGGACCTGTTTCTCAGAGCGGGGAAGGAAGTGGGGCCCTTCCAGAGATTTTTGCCAGCAATATGCTGGGTTTGGCAGGGCAACCCCTGTTGTTCTTGGGGAATGAAGCAAGCTCTCAGGCACTCAGATCTTATTTCATGCAGCTTTCTGTAGGTCAGAGCTTATGTGGTTCTGACTGGGAGCGTACTGGGGCTGTGTGTTCACAGCCTTCACCTGGTGAGGAACCAGCTTCTTCCTTCACCAGTTCTCCTCGTTGTGCATGTCTGTGGTCTGGCCCCCTGGGATCAGTACAAAAAACCAGTGTGTTCTAGACACGTCAGTGGGTGGAGATCAGGTTAACAAGAGACACAAACAAGAATTGGTGGGATTTTTTTCCTGATTAAAACCAGAAAATCTTCAGTTTTTCATGTTTAAGTTATCGCTTCCCCATCCCAGCTCACCTGCATTGACCTTAAAATCTCTGCAAACACTCATGGGGAAATCAGACATTATAAACTTGACTTCTTTCTTCCTTTCTTTCCTCCATGTTTTGTAGTCACTCTACTTCCCAGATCTGAATCCTGGTCAATGGCACAAATCCTCCTTGGGCTTGTACCCTACTGGGCTAGTGAAGTCTGTAATGAACGGAAGTGGTGAGTTACGGGGAAGCATTTTGACATCTGAGAAAGAACTGTGAGAGAAGGCTGTGCTAATTAGTAAAACTTGTGATTAAAGTAAGTATGGGGTAGGGAATGAGAGAAGAGAGGTTGCTGCAGCAATAAAAGCTGTGCGGGTGCTAAATGTGCTGATTATAAGCTTGAGCTCCTTGGAGAAAATGGATCCTAAAGGCTTATTGCTGACAAAAAGTGGTTTAGATGGAAAATTGAAGTGTAACATGTTTGGGTATGTGGAAGTGTTACTTGCGGTTTTCAAAGTGGGAGCGTCACTCTCCATTCTGCTTAGCAGTGGGGGAGATTAATGTTAAATTTGGGGTTGTAACAGGAGTAGAAATTGGAGAGCAATGAAGCTTCCAAAATCAGGATGATAGATTAGTGCAGTGCTTGGTTTCAATTCTTGTAATGGTTGGTAAATGTCCAGTGGAAAAGCAGCTATAAAATAGAGTTGTGTGATTCCTGTAATGGCACAAGAAATGTGCAGCTGCTCTCTGGGTTGTGGGAACACTGAGGAATAGGGGTGGGAGGTGACCCCCGCCAGCACTGATGTGGCTGGAGACCGAAGAGCAGTAACAGGAAGGTTACTGTCAGCCAAAGCTGTTTTCATTTTTAACACTCCCTCTATTTCAAGAGGAAGGATTTTGTTGTTGTGGTTGTTTATTTAAATCATAAAATGCTCCTTGCATCATATCTTTCCAGACAGGAAGAGGTGAGAATAAACTATTGACAAAGTTGGTCAGGTTGCTTGGTACAGTACCAGAAAGCATCACAAATGAGCTCCAAAAAATGAAAAAAGCAGTGAGGGGAAATATGGAGGGCATGGAGGAGAAACACCCTAAAGAGAGGGAGGAAAAACATCATAGCAGTTCTAATCTGGGAAGACTGCAGGGTAACATGACTTTAAGAACTAGTAAGTTCTATAAAAGTGTAAGGGAGCTGTTTTTGCTCTTTGATTTTGTTGTCTTTTTTTCTTTTCTTCCAGTGAGAAGATGTTTCAACTGGAGAAAAATGGTATGTTGACAACAAGGAGGCTGGACTTAAGCTCAGGAGGTCAGGCCCTCATCAGATTTTCATCTTGCAGTCATAATTCAGAGGAGAACTGACTACAAAAGGACAGTCTTTGTGAAACCTCTTTGAGAACACACTGAGAAAATCATTGAGCTACGTCTCTTATGATCCAGTCAGGCATATCTTTGAAGCAATAACATTCCCCTATGGAGGTAGGAATTGGTATGCACATCTGCCTGGTGTCTCTTGACTTCCCGGCACTGAACAAATGAGTCTCTGCCCTCATTGCTCTTCCTCTGACCTTACAACTCTTGGGTCATTGGCTGGAGGAGGACTTTGGGTTTTTAATTCGTGCACTGTTGTACAGAAGACAGAAATCAGGATAGACATGTCAGCTGCTTATTGCAGAATGCTTCAGCCTGAATTTTTATTTCCGTAATGCTCTTTTCTGCAATCCCAGGACACAGACCTATGTCCAAGAGTGTGGCAGTTTGATACGTGTCCTCTTGACTTCAGCAATGGTTGACTTTAAGCATCGCTTATTCAGCGCATCCAAGTGCGAACCCTTGTGCAATGTGTAACTGAGCAGTGTGAATTTTATCCTACGAACAGCGTTTTTATGCACTTGCAAATCTTGCCATCACGCCCGTGCCCTTTTAGCTTCTGGCCTCAAAATGCTAGAGCTGTGTCTGGTGCAATGTTTGAGTTCAGCGGGGGCATTTCTGAAGCTTTGAAAAATGTGATTTGCGTTCTCTCTCAAATATTCTTTTGTCTTTTACTGGTAGAGCTCGAAAGAAAAACATCTTATGTAAAAGATACCCAGCCTTGATTGAAAGAACTCAAATAAGAATAACTCCTGGCATATTTCACCTTGGGCTGTGGCTAAACTCACCACACGTTTTGCTCATTTCTCCTCAAACTTTGAATTTTGGTTTCCAGTCTTTGAATCTTGTTGTGCTCCTCTATCAGGCACTCAGCTGTATCTGAAATCTTGCCCCCAGAAGCATCAGAATAGGTGCAAAATGCCAGTCTCTAAAGCAGACACTACGTAATGTGGTAAAACACAATGAGCAACCATTTATTAAAAAACAAACAAAAAAAAGATATGTACATATGCATCTCACTGCCTGATTTGAAACTTCCTGGTGATGAAAGGAGCTGGCACAAAGAGGATGTCGTTTTGTTCCTCCATTCCTGTTCTTTAATAATATGAGAATTTGAAAGCCATAAATATGCAATGAATTTTTTTCCCCAGTTATTTTTATATCACAAGGCACGATAAGGAAAGATACTTTAGGTGAGGTATTTTAATAATGGCCCTTTTTCAGTTGTTGATGATTGAAAAACACACAGCAGCAATAAGGTACAAAACCTGACCATGAGGCAGCTTCTAAATAATTACTAGGCACAAGCTTGTCAATTAAAGCATTATTAAAGTTGGGGGAATAAAATCAGCAAGAGTTGTTTATCAGCTTGCTTATGTATCTGGAACAAGTTGAAACAGACTGCTAAGGGGTTTTCACAGCATGTGGGAAAAGGCTACAGTTCTTTCTTTGGGTGGATTGTCCTTAGTAGAATTGCTTCAGCAGAGCTGTGCAGACCTTTCCCTTCTCTTCTTATATGCCCTTGTCCCAAAAACCACAAGCAGAGTGGGGCAGGCTTTAACAAAAGTGAGGGGAAAAGGCTTTCTGGTGGGACCTGATTCTGCAAGCTTTAAAACACCAGCTTTCTGCAAAGGTTACTTCTCTTCTGAGTAAATACATAAATAAATTTGTCTAGTCATTTGACTGCAGTAATCCAGACCCTAATGGATGTGAAAAAGAGAAAGCTCAGCTGGAGAGGGAGGGAATATTGAGAGACAAGGTTCTATGGTGCTTTGAAGCATTTCCTATCCTATGAGGAATACTCCAGTTATTTAGGTTTAGAAATCTGTATCACATCTAATATACCTCAATATGCAAGTCAAGCAATCCAAAGCTGAAGTATGGGAGACAGAATTAGATATAATGTGTGAGAGAAATTAAGTATTTTGGTACATCTTCAATATTTTGTTCCTATAATTGTGCTAAATAACCCTTAGATTGACAGAAATGATACTTTTCAGTTCCCATACAGGTTTGCCTTAGTAAAGTCTTGTTTCCCTCCATCTTCCCCCCTTTTCCTCTGGAAATCTGGACAGTCAAAAGAATCTGGGAATGCTGCTATAATTAAATACGGTGTATGCAGTGCAGTGGCCTTATCTCCATGGTCTCTTCCACAAGGAAGGCTCTGGGGTGGGATGTGTTTTTATAGAAAACAGAATGGTTATCACCCTCATGACAGAGGAGGAGGGACAGTTAGTTGATTATGGATGGATGTGGACAGCTGATCCTCCCTCAAGAGAGATGGACTGATACCTCTTATCTCACGTTATTTGCAAAATCAACAGTGTACTTTGTTCCTAATGATGTTTTTCTGATTGCTTAGCTGAGAACTAAGCCTTTCCTAATGGGAGCACATAGAATTGATTTGGTCAACTGTTCCTTCTGAAATCCTGAGGAAGCGAAAAGGGTCAGTGCAGCACAGACCAAGATGGGCCATCCTTATATGAATGAATGTTTAGACCTTGCATTATGGGCACAAATGGGAAGGAAATTTTATTTAAACATGTGAAAATACTTTTACTGCAAATGTGGTCACAGAGTGAAGTGGATTGCCCACAAGGATTGTGAAATCTCCCTCCTTGGAACTATCCAAAACTTGACTGGGCACAGTCTGAACCACCTGCTCTCCCTGGCCGTGTTTTGAGCAGGGGATTTCAACTAGACCATCTCCAGAGCTTCCTTCCAGCCCCTGCCAGTCTGTGATCAGGAACTCCCAGACCAGGAATGGGCAGGCTGCTCTGTGTGCTGTTACCAGCACGATACCCTGTGGGTGATGAAAGGTAGAATGAGCCAAACACGGCATGCACAGATAACCTGCAAAATTATATATATTAAACATTTTGTTCTGCTGAATACTCCCTTGTCTGTCCTTTAGCTATCACTATTCAGCTTTGAGTCCTAGTTACCAATATCTGAGCATGTTACATCATTTACAATGGCCCACTCCAAAGGCAGATGAAGTTTCTATGTTATTTTCTTCTGATTTTGGCAAACAAGGATTCAGTTCCTAATCTAACTTTGTTCTCTGCTGGTGGCAAACCTGGATTTTAAAGAGGAGGCATTTTCCTCATTAATGACTGAGTCTCATGCTGCTGCCTGGCCATTCTGAGACAGGATCTGATGGAAACTGCTGTTCTGGGTCTCTCTAGAGGAAAAATCCTGGGGGAAAGCCTCAGTTTTGAGGCAGTTGGTGGTACAGCTAGGGATATACACATTAATCACCCTCCAAAGTGATTTGTCTGCAGAAACTACTGCTGTGCTGTCACTCCATGGAGCCCTCACTGAGTGTGTGCACACACTTCCCTGCCAGTCCATCCTCTCTGACTGGCAGCTATTTTTGCAAAGCTGCCTTCTGTTTTGTCTCCTGCTTTCCTGCCTTTGCTCACACATGTCTCTCACTGATGCCATCCCTCCCTTTCATGGCCAGGGAGCTCTTCCCCCACTTAAGGCTGCTTTGATTTTCATCCCACTCCACCATCTTCACCATCATGGGCAGTGCCCTGAGGACTCTTTGCCTTTCCATGTCAAAGGACGGATTTCCAGTTTATTATTGCCAGACTATTTTTTTTAATACATAACCATGTGCCATGTGTCCTTTTTTTTTCCAACAGAAACTCACTTTGCTGCAGCCTTTGTCTTTCAGGCACCTGCAAGCTCTTTATTCATTTGTCTTGCCAGCTCTCCCCGCTCAGTCTCCACACTGTCAGGTCTCTGGCTCTGTTTACTTCCTGCATCTTTTCTCTCCTCACATAAAGGTGAAGGCAGATATACCTGTGAGGCCTCTATTGTCAGCAAAAATGGACTTCCACTGTGGCCAGAAGTATAAATAGCTTCCTTGTGATCTCACACAAAAAAAATAAATTTAAACAAAGCCCTTTTATCTTTGTGCACCCACAGAAAGTGCAAAAACCTCTACTACTCTCTCTTCTATAGCTTTATAAATAGACTGTTCCTTTCCTTTCCCTGCTTGCTCAGGGCAGCTGAATGAACACTCTCCAGGGATATTTAGTGCCCTCCGCCCCCTCAGTAGACATGGCATTAAAAAGAAAACAAAAAAAGAAAAAGGGTTTGATGTAAAATGACCATTTGCTTCAAAAGAGCATTGACTGAATAATAGATCAAGCTTCACTTTGGTGTCGTGTTTTTAATAAAGGATGTGCCTTTGCCCACATGTTTCTGCTCAGCATTAACTTGAGAGGCTGAAATGTTTGAGTATTCTCTCTAATTTAATAATCAGTGGTTAATTCTCCTCTGGCCTCTTCTGATCCTTTTTCTAGCATGTATTGGCCACTCAGAATATGAAGCTGAGATTTAAATTGATCTCAAGCCTCAAAAGCTTTGATCAGCAGACTGGCTTGGGTTTCTTTGACAGAAACTAAAAGGTGTTGGTATTCAAATTCCCAGCTAAAGCAAAACCAGAAGGTGTTCCTGCAATCCCTGCAGTGACACTGGATTTTTCTGGTGACACAGCTGAACTCTGTGGTAGGGGTGGGGCTGACTCAGCCACACTGAAGTTTTAACTCCTAGACCGGCTCATACTTTCTAGGGAGTTTGCCAGTGGTTTAAAATAGAGAATTTCAGGCGGCGCATCTTGGATCCCAGTCCCCTGTCATCACAGGGGAAGTGTGGCTTGTCCCCAGTCCCCCTTGAGCTGCAGAAGTGCTGCTCCTCCTGTCAGTGCACACAGTGCCACTTTACCTATTTCCCCCAGTTCCCGTCCCATGGGAAATTCCTTCTTTCACTCTTCATGTGAGACTTGGTGAAATTCTCGTGCCCCCGTCACGTCATGACCTCTTCTACTGCCTGACACCATGAGTTGTGCTGCTCCAGCTTGTCTCCCAGCTGAGCTGGATCAGTGGCAGCTGACCTTCTCAGGCTGAAGGCTGGTGCTGGTGGCTGCTCTAAACTGAAATCATACTTCCACAGGCTAATTTCATGCTGAACTTCGTGTTGGCTTTGCTGAAAGGGAAAAATAAGATCGTTTGTAACCCATCTTGTGCTGATTTGCTGTGTGTTAGCCTTAACTTCGTCAATATTACCACAAAGACTTTGGGGACATTTGTTTGAACCTCTGTGAGAAGGGAAAGGATAATTCCAGATTTCCATCTGGTTGATTAAAATCTTTCCCTGCTCTTCTCAGGGAGAAAACCCCAAAGCATCAAAACCAACTTTTTTTGTAGTTTCCTGGTGACAATCTTCTGTACATGGTGAGATGCATGTCTTTAGAACCTAAGGTCAGATTTATTTCAGCTCCCTGCTGCTCTCTATGGAAATTCTGCAATTTACATGAAGGACAATAAATTCAGATCATCACCATCAGCATAAATTGTTAAACCCCTATTGCTTTCATCCAAATTCAAATTGCATGCTGATAATTTGAGCAATAACTGGCTTTGATAAATTCCTTTCCCATCATTATTTCATCATCATAATTATTTGCTGTTCTGCTTTGAATCTGCAAATTATCTCATACAGTTATATTTACATATGCAATAAAACTGGGCACATGATTTATTGTCTTGTCAACAGTAAAATAAATAAAAGAGTTTGTGAGAGATTATCCCTGACTTTTGGGCAGAGCTTTAATAAATAAATAAATAAATACCTAGATGATAGATTTTTAGAAGGGATAAGTATGAAACAAGTTTGAGATGTAACACTTCAGCAAATACACAGCTGTGGGAGTTTTGTCTGAAGGCTGACTCTAAGGTCCTATTCAGATTAGAGATGGAATTCCAGTAGGTTTTTCATTTTGAAACATGTGCTGATAAAATATTCCTCTGCAAAAGGAACACAGCCTTTGAGTTGGAGCATTTGTAGCTTAGTCAATAAACCTGTCTAAAAGACACAGTGGATGAAGGTCCATCAATCACATTTTATGACGATGGTCGCAATGTGGCAAAGAAGTAATGTACCAAATAAATGTTGAAATTGATGGCTGTAGCTTTTATAAGTTATAAAGAATAAAGGCTTGGGAGATGTATTTTTAGTATTTTTGGTAAATTACTCGGGTATTTTGATCGCAAATATTATAAAATTAGATGTGGAATTATTACCGTGCATTTTTATTTCTAAAAATGTGTAAAAAATCCTGATTGAGAAGACCACCAACCATATGCAGAATAAAAATCCACACAAAGGCATATTTCAACAAAATTGTCTTAGAGCCTTCTCTCATGGTTTCTACAATTTTTAAAATTATTTTTCTACATTTACTGATAGCCCAAACTTTTGGTTAAAAATATTTTTAATTAAATCAGTTAAGTATCAGAGAGTCTCATCTGAAATTATCTAGGTAAAAATTAACAAAACAAATTTTACTTGCTCTTCATTTTGAAGCTGACCCATGAACCTCCACAGCACCTTCGAGATTTGGTGACAAATCAGTGCACTCTATTTACTGAACAATAAATAATGCATGAGCAGTCAGCACCCTGACAGAAGTTGAGAAAGACTGTTGCAGAAATGTAACTGTAAAAAAAATTAAATTAAAATATGATGGTGGAAGTGATTTGTGAAATGGAAATGGGTCAACAATGTCAAATTACCAATTTCTTCTGAATGACTCAGCCAGCCATAGTACTTATAGTAGTGTGCAGTCAGCAAGAAGGAATTGGGACAATAACTGTGGATTTCTTTACTTTTTCCCTTACATTGGCCTAAAATTCAAACTATGCCAAGTACTGCTAGGACAGGGTGTATCTCAGTACTTCTCCTAAATTTGTCCATCCTCTCTTCAGTCCCCCAAAATCTAGTGGCAGCTCTTCACATTAGCAACACCTTTTCTGTTACTTCATGTTCAGTTTTTCCTGCCCAAGCAGAGCCAGGTTTGACCCCTGCAGTGGTGAAAGCCTCGTGTGAGGAATTGTGGTTACCCTGCAAAGCTCTATGAAACAGGCAGTGCCTCTCCTCGCTGGGTTGGAGTTCTGGAGGTGGTAACCCTATGGCCAGCATGTTTCTGAAGATGCCATCAAACATCATGTAGGTTGGAAAAGACTTCTGGGATCATTGAGTCCAACCTTTGACTGATCACCAGCTTGCCAACCAGAGAACAGCACTGAGTGCCACGTCCAGCCTTCCCTTAAACACCTCCAGGGATAGGGGCCTTTGGCCATGGACCAAAGGAGGTGGTAAAACCATGATGACAAAAATCCTCCTCTAGACGTGTCTCAAACAGACTTTAGATGACCCATTTTTGGAAACCAACAGCCTGTAGATACACCCAGGTGCAATCAAATCTCTCCTCACCTTCAGGACTGGCAGGAACTTGGTCTCTGCATAGAGGAAGTTGGACTCTGTGGAGTCCTACCTGGAGTAGGCAGACCAGACAAAATATGCAACTTATTAGTGCCCCTGCAGTCATCTGCTACAGCCTGTGCACTGCTTCCAGCCCAGAGCTGCCCTGTGGCCCAGTGGTTGAAAGGATGAGGCGATCTTGCTGCTGGCACACGGAGTTCTGCTGTCTCAACATGCCTTCAGCTCAGCTCCCCCTGAGCCTTCTGTTGAATACAAGCATCCCTGTCTCTCCCAAGCCTGTGGGGTGTTGCACATGGGGATCTTGGCAGGTCCTGAAGGCCTCTGCCTTTCAATGTGAATGAATGATTCTCAGGTACTTGAAATATGTGTGGGCATGAGATTTTTCTCTGTGCTTGTTCTTCTGCTAAGGGTCCTTTGATCTTTCAGGCCAGGAAGCCTTACTCTAATAAGCCAAGGTTTTTTTGTTTTGCTGAAGAAACACCAAAGAAGGTAAAAACCCTCTTGGATTGTTTAAGAAATACCTAGACATGACCCTAACCCAGTATATATGCAATGGCTGATCAGTTTGTCTGGAAGGAATCAACACAGACTCATCACACTTAGAGAAGGGAACAAAAGCAGGGCAGAATTACTGAAAGCAGCAAACACCAAGCTGTGTATCAGGTGAATCAATCCAAGGGGAGCTGCAGTGAGAAGAAACTCAGCGTGGGTTTTTTTAAGTCTATCTTTTTGTGCAGGTTGCTGCACCATAATGTCTTCTCCCAGCCTGCAGTACTTAAAAAATTACTATAGATTTCTTGTAAATCAGCACTAATAGCAGCCATTGAAGTACTCTTTGCCAGCTTTTTTGAAGAGCTGGAAGTAATCAACTCTGTGTAAAGGTAATGTGCGCAGAATGCAACGTTCCCCTGGGGAATAATTTGTCTTGCCACATTGCCTTGCCCGTACCCTTCAGGTATACTTCTCTTAGCTGTGATTGCTTTGCAAATAAGGATATTTGCTTTCACATATCTGCTTAAACGCTGCTGTGAGTATGTGCCTGGGGTGGTGGTTCATTCAGCTTTTAGTCTGAAAGAGTGTTACAGCACCAAGTGAGCTATTGGAGTAAGTCCTTATGGTCCTTACCTGCACTGGCAGATATGGAAAAGGGCTAGAGAATATGAACTGCTTGCATAGGATGCTCTCTAACTCACACACGAGGTGAGTGAGGACATCTGCTTTGGTTTAGAAATGCCTTTGCTATTGGGCAGAGCTATTTGCACCCAGCCTTGCTCTAGTGCACTTCTGGAAGGTGTCCTTGAGAGTCACACTCCTTCCCACAGATGTGTAGACACCTTTCCAGACACAGGAATAGGCAGAATGAGCAGCAGTGAACTGCACTGAGTACATGGTAGACACTTTTGCTCGCTGAATAAGGTGTTAATATTCTGTGGTCTTTGAATGGCAATGCTGGGGTTGAATGGCAACACCCACAGTCATCACTGGAGTTGAGCCTTGCTAAGTTCTGCAAGGAGCCAAAGTGGAGTGATTATTTCCATTTACAGCTGAGGAAGCTGAGACCCCTGTCAGATCCCAGTAATTTCTGTGAGGTTGTGCAGCCCACACACAGCTGAGCTGTGACTTGAGCTAGAGCTTCCAGCAGTGCCTGGTTCTCTTGACACAACTGAAGGTCTCCCACCGTTCTTGTCAGGAGACTTTCCAATGCACAGAGCAGAGCTACCACACTGAAGACTCTTTCTCCAGGACTACCCACATCTGTTTCCAGGTGTGCATGGTCCTTTTGTGTAGGAATATAGACTACAGCTTCTGTCTGCCACCTCTGTTCTCTGCTCTCCCTGCTTGTGAATGGGTGAGCCTTGAGCAGAGCCAGGGCAGTTCTGGGCTGCTCCTTGTCAGTGGGGCCATCAGTGATGCTCAGTGCATGAACAAGGGGAAAACTTGGAGTCTGGTGGTGACTCTCAGAAACAATGTGTTTTCTGTCCCATTTTTGAAGGGATGGAACCTGAAGTCAGTCCTTATACAGGAATTTGTGCTCAAATTGCAGGATATCCCAGAGCCACTCCCCTGCCCAAACTTTTTTCAGGTGTTCTGTAGCTGAACTCTGTGGAATAGTATGTCTTGATAACTGTTTCACTTAGCAAAACTTCAGCTTGTGTTAGCCTGTGAATAACAGCCTTTGTCATAAAGGCAGGAGGAGATTTCAGTCCCTGCACTGAAGCAATGCTCTTAGGGCTGATTATTGGCAAACAATTATGTCCTGGAGTCTTGCTGTGCATCCTGTGTTTACCAGAACCCCTTACAAATATTTCTCACCTACCTTTTGCCAATGCATGTACTGTCCTCTAAAAGCACTGAGTGCATTGAGTAAGTTCAGAGGAGATTGGCTCACGTTTCAAGGTAAAGAAATACGGGATTTGCTCTTTAGAGTTAAAGCCTCCAGGGATCTGAAAACTCTTCTCTTGGGTTTACAGAACTTTATTATCTATATCCTCAGCATCCATCCTGTACATGCAGTATTCAGAGAGCTCCCTGCAAGGATGCCCAGCTCTGCCAGCATATTGGGGCATTCCCTTTCTCTTGGGAAGATCTACTTTGCATGAAAAAATTAAATAGACCTGGAAATGTAAAATGAGAGCCGTGGAAATGGATAACATGAGCCAGTAAGGGTTTTGTATTTTTTATATTTTCATATTTATATTCATACACATCTATATATTCACATATATATTTACATATATATATGAAAATACATTGTCATTAAAATCCAGAAAATGCACTAGTTCCCAAAAGTCATTTAAATGCTGCCTGTCAGAAACTGGAAAAGCACCCCTATGCTAATTTAGCATATATTTAGGGATGAGATAGCTGTCTCCCAAAGGCCAAAGAAAAGGACTTTATAAACTGGAAATGTTGGGTCCTTAGTAGGAGACACAACTTTCTAGAACTTCTGCTTTGAACATGGTTGCTGGTTTTCAGTGAACTGTCTTTGTTTTTCCACAACAGAGGAACTCCACCTGGGGTTTTACCTGGTGTGGGGCTGTACCAGAGCGGGGTTGCACACAGACACCCAGGGGTCGGGGCAGTGTGGGCAGGGGGTTTCAGCATGGAAACTTGGGGCATTTGTCACCTGAGTAGCAGAAACCCTCCACCAAATCAAATTATCACATCACTGTTGTTAAAGGTTCCAGCCAGTGGCAAACTCATCAGAGGAGTGCTGAGGTGCTGTGGCCTGTGTGTACACCCTGTGTATCTGCTGTGTATCAGTTGTACTACAGATTGATTGAGCTGCACCAGCCTATCTCAGCAGTCATCTGGCTCGGTGCACTCTAAAACCAATATAAGCCTGTAAACCTATTTAACCTTCCCATCTGGGAATGCATTTTGTTGAAGATGGCAGCTTGATGTTCATTAAAATTAAAGACAGAAAATAATATCAGATAATGCAGTGCTTTTCCCTTGGCAGTGTAGGGCTGGCACCTCTTTGTTGTTCCAGTTTGACCTTTTGTGTTGTTTTGAGAAGATGTGATTTATTTTTGTGTTATTTCGGATATTTTCTCCCATTGTCCCCCATACTATTTGTGCACTGCCTTCACCCAGTCTGTCTTTCCCCATTCAGATATTTTTGGGAGGACAGAATATCTAAATAGAGGAGTTTTAGAGCTATTTGCCTCTCATTTAGGATTAACAATTATCAGTAGAGAACACTGGACTTGCTGTAAGAACACTGGACTTGCTGTAAGACAAAAAGAATAAAGGAGATGCAGTTGTCAAGATATAAAAAACCATTTCTTGCATGATGAGCATCATTGTGGCTGTTTGAGTCTAAAGTAACAACAATAATGCTAACTTTGTAGACATTATATGTTGGTTATAGCTATAGAGGTATCTTCCCAGTGTTGCATGGATGAACTTGTTGGATCAGTAACCACAGGATTTTTCAACCCAGCACAAGTCTGACTTACCTGAAGTTCTGGAACTGGGCTGATTTCTCCTGAAAAGTAAGAACTGGAAACGAATAGCAGTTTTTAAAATGTTGAATGGGGAAGATAGTGCTCATAAAGCTGTAGCCCCAGGACTAGAGCAGTTACAGATTCAGAAAGGCAATATTTCAATATTAACAGGTATAGACCCTTTACAGAACATCAGGATTATGATAATGGACCAACTGTGTGCTTGGTGTTCAGCTGTCTGTGGTCACTGTTGTTCCAGCAATGCTGCTGATGCACAACATAAAAGAAAGAGTGCTCTGGGCTTTTTTTGTTCTTTGTGGAGAATTGTTGCTAAGCAATTGGGAAAACAGTAAGGCAAAAGATATGAAAGCATAATTCACTTTGTAAACAATAAAGATCTTTACAATTTTGGAAGAAACTGCAGCAATAATACATAGCATCAGAAAGGAAAAGCTCTACAGAACATCAATAGAACATAATTCAGGCTCTTTTTTTTTTAAGAGTGCCGGAAGATTGACGACTTGATGCTGATGTAGAATTGAGTTGCCATCACTGATATCAATCATTTCCCTACCATGGTTCGTGGAACCTAAAACCACAATGAAGTTAGAGAGGAATGCTCCTGCACACACTCACAGTGCAGATGCATTCCACCAGCGTAACTTCATCATATCAAAACTCATGACAAGTTTGCAGGTGGGGAAATTTTCTTCACATTAATGTGACTTTGTACAGTTACTGCTTTACAGATGGCTTTGCATTTTTTTGTTTTGTTTTTCAAGAGTGCCAATAAACATCTGTATTGCAGTGGCTTTTGCCTATGAGTTAGTACAGGAATCGCTGATTTCTCAAAGACAGCAGAAAATTTCCTGATCCTAGCAGAGACAATTTCTTGTTTATCACTTTTCCAAAAGGTGTTGACTCCTGGGCTGGATATTTCCAGCTCAGCACCGACCTGGCCGTTCTGCAGCATTGCTCCCTGTATCAATCCTTGTCTGACTGAACTGATGCTGCCCTTTTGAAATCGATGGAATTAAGTCATTTTACATTGCCTGAGGATTTGTTCTAATGTAGAAATAGTTCCTTTTCTGTCAGCTGGCATTTTCATCTAGCTTGGAGGTGAGTTTGAAGGCTGCAATATACTTTTATCTTTCAAATCAGCTGCTAATACATTAAGAAATAATCTGTTCTCCTGCTATCTTTATAAAAAAGATCCAGTCTTTTCTTTGAAACTCCCAAAACTGGGAGTCCACATGCACTCAGTGCTCTTGGATACCTTCTGAGAGAGTGCTCAACCAGCCTCATGTGTTTTGCACAGACAGATGTGGGAAGATCACACATCTTTCATCTGGGCCAGCGAAACTTTGCACAGAAACTTCAGTTCTGCCTCTGGTTGCTGTTATTTCACTACAAATTATTCTCCTTCAGCAAATTTAGGGGAGAAAACCCCAACATTCTTTCTCAAGTGTGGACTCTGGCATTCTCACCTGAGCCAGCCCATGCTGGGCTGCTGCCTTTTCTTTTGCCTTGTTCCTCTGCNATTCTAAGGAAGTAGATGGTCAGGGACCAATGGCCTTGTGCCATTCAAGGGAACTAACATATAAAACCAGTTTATAAATTAAATAAATAATTCATTTTCTCCTAAGATTAGAATAAGTGTCGTTTCTTGCCCTTCCTGATACAACAGCGACAATGCTGGACTTTTCCAAGCTGTGTCCCCTTTGCCTTCCCCAGAGAGGAGACCTGCAAACACGATTGTAAACCCCCATATGAGCAACAACATTCAATCCTGCCAGGAAAGCAGCATAACTGCGACCTCTGGTGCTAAACCTTTAATTAAAGGTCTGAAATTAAATTCTAACAAGTTGCCACACAGCCCTATGATCCTTTGAAACCAGTGGCCCAAATCCTGCTGATTACAGCGGATCCAGGCTTTCTCCTAAGGTGTTTCTGCTGCACTCACACCCTCAGAAATCTTCAGGATGTCACAGTGTCTGTTCACTTGATGAAGAGCCTACCAAGTTCACAAGGAGACAGAACAAAAAAATACTGTTGGTTTTGGCCATCTACAGACAATGTGAATGTTTGTTTTTTGAAGTTTTGCTTTGGGTTTTATATTTTCATTAAACAGCAGCAATCCAGATTTTATTTTCCACACAATTCTGGTAATATAAAGAGTTTGTTTGGAACATAGGTGAACTCATCCATGACAAATTACATGGAAACTATGGAAACACTCTTCTTAATGGAGTACAAGGTCAGGCTGTCTCATACTAAAAAATTAATCATTCCTCTGCTTTTTTTTCATGGGATTTCTTGGGAGGTGGGGAAAAGAGGTTCAGATCAGTAGGACATGGGAAAACTAAACAGTGAAATTGATTAGACCTAGCTGAATTAATCATTGATAAGAAGTTGCCTCACAAATATAATTTTTTCTTTTTTTGATTGCTTTCCCTTATGTGAAAGGAAGTGTTCATTTCTGCAAGTACTGATCAAATGATGTACCTGAACACATTCTGGAGCACTCACATCACTCACAGATGTGCCCTTATGCCCCTGGGGTCCTTTGGCCTCTTCAGTGGCTTTGCTGGGGGTGGTTCAAACATGCCACTCTGCTATAGAATGCCAAAATATTTTCAGGGTGTGAGACATGGATTCTTCCAGTTTCCACTCACTCTGACTGCAGGAAGGTTGGTTCTACACCAGGTCCTTGGATTAATCCCCAAAATGAAATTTTATATTTGCCTTTGTGGCAGCAATTATCTCTTTTCCACATAGACCTCCTGTCCAAGACAGGTTTATCCAGCACTGTGAGTTCTCAGCAGAGCAAAGATAACTTTTCACGGATTTTATCTTTGATTCATTTGGGGTTTGAGAGTTCGATAAAATTTCCAGTTATTTCTCTGCCTTCAGGGTTTTCAGATTGTGATAAAAATAGAACCATTCTTTTAAAACTGAGATAATTCAAATGTTTGCAATTCAATTTAGTGTGTAAACCCCTGTACATTTGGACTCACACCATACAAAAATTATTACTGAGGAGAGGTTGCATATCAGTCTTTCCCTTGAGCTGAATGTGATACAGCCAGGCTTGTTTAGAAGAATGAATCCTGAATTCCAAATGGGGAGGGGTTTTATGGATTCCAGCAACAGGGGAAATGAGCTGCCAAATATGCAAGCTTGCCACGCTTAGTCTAATTTTATTTAATGGAAGTACTTAATGGAACTGTACCAGGTAGTTTGACCTCAGTGGGATTTTAGCATATGCTTGAATGTTATGCTGATTATGAGATCACAAATACAGTTCATTTTGATGAAACAGTGCATTCACAACTACAGTTTTTTATAGAGCTGAGCTGTTTATAATGATATTTTCTTTAGAGAGGAGGTGAGGGTAGAAGGGATGGAGACTCCACTGCCAGTCTTTAGGACCCTGGCTGGGCTGGCAGGAGAAAACTCTCCAGGTCTGTACCCTGCCTGTGTCAGAGACCTGATGTATGAGGAGCTTGGCTGTGAACCAGACAGGCTCAGGGTGTTGAACCTCAGCCTTTCCCATCCTCCCCATCCATTTGTCCAGAGGAGGAGAAATCAAATCTCTGTTTCTGTGGCTACGTTTCCATTCAGAAAATTTCCCTAAAAACCTTTTTGTCTTCTACCTTTCTATCTTTCTTGGTGATTTTCAATTATTCTCCCTGTAAGATTTGAGGTATTCTGCTTCAACTTCTTCTAAAGCTTGACATTTTTTAGTTTTTCCTTCTACTTCTTTTTTTTTTTTTCTTTCATCAGGTGGGAAAGACTCACACAAACCCAGCTGAGACCTCTGGGCTCATCTCCTACCACCACCTATCTGCTGACCAAGGCTTGTCATTTTTTGTTAGTGCTGAGTGTCCTGCAGCTCTGTGATGTTTTGTTGCTTTGCCTGACACTGAATTCTCAGTTTCATATCAGAACTAGTGTACAGTTCAGTATTTTGAACACTCACAGAAAATGCCACTTTCCTTATCAATTATTGCTTGAATTCACTTTCCTCTTCAAGCTGCTCTTGTTCCCACATGGTCCATAGCTCTGCTTTCCTCAAGTTTGTGTTATACCTGTATTCTTTCAGTGCTGCCTGGCTGGAGGTCCTCCCTTATCATTTATCTAGGCTGGTACGAACTAGGAATGCACATCCATTTTCATCAGCATCCCCACTTCTTTGTAAGGCCAGAAAACTTGCAAGGATTGGGTTTCTGATGACTTTCCCATTTAGGGTTATAGACAGAGGCACACCTGAAGCTTTTCTCTCTGAACCTGCTTACATGGGGATGCACGATGCATGCAGGGAAAGGATAACTCAAACCTGGGAAGGAATCTTGGGCTGCCATTCAGACTCCTGTGATTAGGCCCTCTGGCTTGTATACTTAGAAGGAGCATGAATCACCCACTTGAGGCTTTTCTGTAGCTGAAATCGACTTCCCTGCAGGTGGATTCAATATTGCCATAGCCTTGTCAGCTTCCCCAGGCTGACTTCACCCACCTTTTCTTCAAGGAAAATCAGCTCATATTGAGCACCATTAATAACTTCCCTGCATGTGGGGATGCGTCCACATTTACTCCACTCCCAAACTCAACCCAAAAGTATTTCTGAAGTGCAGTACAGACTTGTTCTCCTTCTGCCACCCCCTTTACCTCCGTTTCAGCAACCTTCTTCTCCAGGCAGATGGCTCCCACCCCCTCCCAGCTCCCCTTGACGCCCTGCCAACACCATGCCCAACCACCCCTGTCATCTGTCTCTTGTCTCTAACCCAGTTCCCTCAGATATGACAGACTACAGTCTCCTCTTTCTCTCAAAAAAGCACACCAGTACCCAGGAAACCTGGTCAAACAAATGGGGATGGGGATCAGAGAGGGGGTGTGAGGCTTTCCTACGGAAGTTTTTTGACTTTTCAGCCAATGTAACTGACTTTTTTAGGCGATTTCTTTCTTCCTGTTCAAAAAGAAAAAAAAAGAAAGCAAACACGCCCTCACTTCCTCCTCCCAGTCTGGTTAGAAATGCTGCTGAAGCACAACGTGGGAGCTGTAGTTCAGCACTTGCTGCATCCATTCTCTCACGAGGCTTCCTGACCACCCCCCCACCAGAGCACCTTGCCAAGCCTCCTGAATCCCATCTCCATGCTTTCCATGGGAAACCCAGACCGGAGAGATGGAAAGAGCATGTGGCTTTTCAACATCAAGCCAGTCACGTGTCAATTTTTTGGCTTAAATCTGAGAACTTTTCAGAATACATATGCTTTGGTTTTCCATTTTCTTTAGTACACTGAAATTTTTTAAGAAATGCAGAATCCCTCTTTTTGTGGGCAAAAACAGGCCAACAAAAGACAAGACATTTTCATTCCCTCAATTTCTCTTCAAAATGTTTTGATCAACTTCAGTAACAAACTGATTTCTACAATGTGTAAGGTAGCCTTTAAAGTGACTTCTTTTGAGACATGTCTCTAAGATCTGCTGACTCCAAGCTCAATAAGGATTTTTTGTCTTTGGTACTCCTGAAGTCCCCTGAACACAGTACCCTGGTCAAGTTTTCTTTGTGTGTTAAACAGCGTCGTGTTCTTATCTCCCAGCACTGGACTTGCACATAAACCTTTGCAAATTGGCCCCAGGAGAAGCAGGAGAATTTATAATCAGGATCATAATATAATCTTCAATAAAGTATCTTCGTATAAGATTTCACATTTGAAGTTAGACACGTCCCTTTCTAGTTCAGGAACAATTTGGGACTGCTTCTGTCTTTAAACTCATGGCTATAAACTACACTTAATCCATTGCCTCCCACTGGCACATTGGGCTTCCAATGATTTGTTAGGCAACATTTCATCCTTTCTCTTCATTGATCTCTTGTTTGTTTAATGTATTTTCCATTCCTCAGTCCTACAGCAGTGTGATTTTTCAGTTGTGTTTGGTTTAGTGATACTGGAGAAGGGATGTTTAAGAAACAATTCTCATTTTCCTTACCTTTTTAATACCTCAATATGGACACTCTGTCAATAGAATAGTGCTAGTACTGCAGAGGGTTCTGAAGTACTTCTGGAGAAATCCTTCAAGATTTCTCAATGCTTGATGTTGTATATTTCAGAAGACAAAACCCGAGGTAAGGGAGCATAAGAAATCAAGGAAAAGACTGCTATAATTTGTCACCATGCAATATACATATGTGTTATCATATTAATAGATATTCATCTGTACCTTGAGAGCATGCTAGTGGATGTAGAGAGGTGCATTCATGCTGCATTCCTTAGTGTTGTGGCATCTGGGGCAGGAAACAGCTGTTCTTTGAGTTCTCATTTTGCTTTAATTTGATGCCCACAGAGTTATCAACGAGAAATGTGAGTTTGACTTTTCGCGGTTGAAACTGTGCTAACATTTGGAAACCTCACTAATTCAATTTATAAACCTAACAGAGGCCAGGTTGGATGGGGCTTGGAGCAACCGGGTCTGGTGGAAGGTGTCCCTGCCCATGGCAGCAGGGTTGGAACTGGATGATTTTCAAGGTCCCTTCCAACCCAGGCCATTCTGTGACTCTGTGATTAGAAGTGGTCACTGGTAGACTGAATGAGCTGCTTTCTTCTGAGACCCTGAGCTGTCATCAAAGAGATGATAGGACTGAAAATCCCATCATAAAAATCATAAGCAAGGAGTTTATGACTTTCAAAAGCAGCTTTGCGTCTTGCGTGACAGTTGATACACTGAAAATCAGTGAGACTTTTGTTCTTTAGCAATTTAGGTAAAAAATGCCCTCCTGTACAACATTTGATGCTAAAGCTGAGACAGGCAAAATCCCAAAAGTGAGAGGTGAGTCAGCGAGACAACACTTTTGTTTCCCCAAAACTGAAACAATGATCAGCCAGGCTGGGTTTCCATTTTCTCTAAAATTACTGAAGCTCTTGAGGAAAGACTTGCATGAAAGGTTTTGATATTTTTGCTTTTGTCTAATTCACCCAGGAAGCCTTTATAAAGTGTTACTGATTTCCAGTGGTTTCTACCATTAATTCTGCTTTTTGTTTCAGCTTGGACAATGTAATTTTTATTGACCTATTTTTAGCCACACAATATTTTTGTTGTTATTATGCAGCAGCCTAGAAATAGCAGTGGGAATTGAGGAGAAATTTTAATTTACAGGACTTGATAAACCTTACCAAGCACAACTGTTTGTATTTTGTATTTCAATTTACTGAAGGGGCACAAAGCTGTCCTCTGTAGCTTTTACATTAAAAAAGGTCACATTCTTTACATAGATGTAAAATGCAGAAGAAAATGCAGAAAAATAAATTTGGACCCATGATCAGGGTCTTTTATTCCTAAAGCTCTTTTCTGAAGAGTTAAGTGATAATGCTATTAAAAATAAAGTGAGTAAGTAAACACTATCTTCCAGAAGCAGCTTTTTCTGGGATTCTATCTAACTGGCTTTGTTTAGAAAGCTTCAGACTCCCCGTTGTAGTTTTAATGACATTTAAATTTAGCATTCATATTGCAGGACAAGGAGATGTTTGCCCCTGTGCAGCAGGGCCTCCTTGTTCCATACAGGCGTGAAGTCAATAAAGGTTCTGCTCATGGTACCATGGGTAGTAACCAGGAAAGGAAAGGAAAACAACACCCTGCTTGCCCTGTCATTGCTAAATAAATGTTTGGTGAATTAATAACTGCTCATTTTTTTAAGCAGTTAGGTTAGCATAAAAAGGGAGAAAAATAATCACTTTGTGCTGGCTGGGGCAGCAACCCTGCTGACTGCCTGAGTGTGAAAAACAGCAAGGGTGGGAGAGGGAGCAGACAGAATATTCATTATTTTGCCATTGAGAAAGAAGGAGGCCAGTCTGGGAGCCAATATTTGGAGTCCATGTAAGCCATGATTGCTGCCTTTGATCCCCTTCAGCCCCACCCAAAGACCCACTCAGCAGCTCTCCGGGGGATCGGTGTATCCAGCCCCCCATCCTAGGTCACTTATTTCAAGAGGGAGCTCTGCCTGCTCTGCTCACCAGCTGGCACATTCCCACGGCCCAAATGTCATCCTCCATTCACCTGATTTCAAGATGTGACCCTTGGGTATCACAGACCAGGTGCTGGTGGTTAGGAGGAGAGGAGAGGTGGCATTAGTGAGGCCTTTGCTGGAACATGTTGAGTTCTGGTAGCCGTCCTGAAAACGGAGATTGGAAAACTCTGGAAAGAGCTACAGAAATGTCTGTAGACATGGGTCTGTGCCCTGGAGAGACTGAGCTTGAAGATGAATTAGTTTTCCGTCTCTGCAGATGGATGGCCTCTGAGACTGGAGAATGGTCTTCAAATTAATGAAGACAGAACTTGGTCAAAGAAGTGGAACAGGAATCTCAGACAAATTTGTGCTGAAAACAGAGAGTGTGATTTTGACAATAAGGATTATTCAGTACTGAAACTGCTTGTGGGGAAATACATAGGAACATCACCATCCTAGACTTGATTGAACAGCCTTCTAAAACATGGGCTAGAACTTCAAAGAAACTGGATTTGATGGTGGTTTTGGGGTGGAGGATCTTTGGTCCCCAAGCTGTAAGATGGTCCAAGGCTCTAAACCATTCTGTGCACTTCTTTATAGGAAACACTTTGTAGGCCACAACATTTTTTTCTTTACACACTTGGGGTATTTCTCTGTGTCCTGGAATGAATAAAATGCTAATCTTAATGTTCTGTTGTTTTTCATTTAACATTGCAACATTTGAGATGGATTTTTTTTCCCCTTAGAAACTTATGCCTTTTCTCTGTTTTTATGGCCTGGAGGTTTTCTCTCTCTTTTTTATTTATCATCTCCTACTGCTATGGTTTGAAGACATACAGCAGTGACACAGGCTGCTGTTGGGTTTTGGTTCTTTGGCTGGTTTCTATTTTTAGAGTGTTCTTAGTTGCACTGAAAACAGGCAGCAGCAACTGTATTGGCCCCAACATCTGGCACAGTTTTTGTCAGAAGATGCACTGTGAATAACACATCTTGCCCTGTATTTAGGGACTATGAAGAACATGATCCTTTAAAGAACATACTCTACCCATATAAGTAACAGGTCTTGTGGCTGCCCTGATCTCCCTGTGGACAAAAGACACCAAAAATAACTCGGCTCAGCATCTCCCCTGAGGCACAGTGCTGTCACCAGCTGTGTTTAGCTCACCTTGCAGAAAGCCAGGTGAGCTCTGCTGCTGCCCAGCTGGCCACCAAACAGCAGGCACTGGAGCACAGAGGTACTGCTGGGCAGCCCAGAGGATCAGCCCGTCTGCTTCTTCTGCCCAAAATCTGATTAAAAAGTGGAATGTCTCTTCCAAGAGCTGAAACAGCTCCTCATCTCAATCCTCAGAGAAGCTAGAGATGACAGAAGAGCCAGAATTAACTCCTGAAGGACAGGCACAGAGCAGTGCCTCCTTCATGCAATCAGCCATGGACTCATCTCTTTGCCAAAGCAAAAAACATTGAGCCCTAATTTTATCCCAAGGTATGGTGGCATCACCTGGGCATTCCCAAAATTTTCATCGGTCAGAATAATTTTTTTTTTAAATCCCTGCTCAGTACGTGGTATATCTTTTTATCAGTTTGTGCTTCAGAGGAATCAGAAATTCCCAGTTCTACCCTTTCCTGCAGCCACCTTCTGTTTAACTCAAACACCCCATAGGAGAAACCTTCACTTGGGATAAATAAAATGAAGTAATTTTGTTACCAGTTTCCTGAAGAAGAAGCTTTGCCTGTGAAAGATTTCTTGAAATTTATTTTCCTGATACGTGGTTTCCTTTTTTTAACTTGAATTTCCTCTGAGGTTTTGTCTCTATATTTTTCCCTGGATTACCTGAAGTAAGAAACTTTTAGCTGAGCTGCTTTTAAAGAAGGAACACCAGTATTTAGAAAGAAAGATTCTGTTTGAGATTGTAATTTCTACCATTTAAAAATATTACTAAGGTTTGTATCAAGAAAACCCCAAGCTAATAGGAGTGAACAGGGCTAAGTGAAAGAAAGTGTAGGCTGAGTGGTGGTGTGGGTTTTGAGTAGATTTTAAAAGGTTCTTTTTTCCATCCAGTGTGAAAATACTATCCCTGCCAGGCATTTAATGCTGAGGAATTTAGTGCTGTATAAAACTGCCCAGGGTGAGGGAAGAGTCTTGTACAGGCTGTATCATTTCTCACATTTTCATGTGATTCCTCTTCCCAGTGGTGTTCCCAGACCTTGCCCTGTTCCTGTGGATATTTTGAGCAGCGATTGGCGCTGAGCAGACCATGTCCATCCTGCAAATGCAGGTCCAGGCCCTTTCCTGGGGTCAGGCTGGTGGCCCAGGACACCCTTGCAGGCACCAGTCAGGCACCACGAGATTTATATGAGGGAAAAGCCTCAGCCTGCACTCAGACTCCTTCATGCCACACGGAGACATCAGACACAGTCCAGACAGTGAACTGACAGCTCTGTCCCCAGCAATGTCTGTCTTAAGTCAAATCTACTTAAGTCTGCCAAGAGACAACGATGTGCTCAGAATCTGCATGGAGTATGGTTCCCAATATGCTGTATTCCACTTTATATCCTGGTTTTATCACCCTTTCCCCATCACAGACCAAGCCCATCGGTCAAGAAGTACAAGAGAGAACCTCACTGCCTTATTTCCCATCTTGGATCAGATCTCAGGGGTATTTGCCTTGTGACTACTCTTAAATAATTCTGTCTAGCATCTGATTTAAAAATAACTCAAAGTCAAGCTTCGTGCAATATCATCTGAGGCAACACCTAAACTGAACTGCAACTGTACACTCAGTGCCCCTGCTTGTTTCTGAGGAGGAGTGAATTCAGTCCAGGAATGGAAGGATTTCTGCAGCTTCTGTATCTCCTTTATGATACACTTTTAGCTTGGGATGTGTTCTGAACTCGCAAAAGGCACGAGGCCTCTTTACTTTTGCATCTGTTTGCAGTTGTCCTTCTTAATTGCTACTTCTGCTTCCCCATGTTAAAATCTAAATGTCACATGGCAATGTATTTTGCCCTAAGGGCATAATAGGAAGTTACTGAAAATAGTTTTTTTGTGATTTTTTTTTTTGCTTAATTAGAATGTCAATAATATACCCTTCTTCATATGAGGCCTTAAAATTTTTCCCACCATCCAGTATTTTCCACCTTCACGTTCTCCTGAATTGCTGTTTTTACCCTTGCTCCTCTCTCTGCATCCCTAGAGACTGAACATGATCCTAATGTCAGTTCTAGGGCATGTCCCACTCTCTCCTGCCTGGAGCCCCCTTCCACAATGAAATACGTTGTGAAACTCCAGGAGAGACAGATGTTATACATGTGTGATGAAATGGGCTATACATGGGGTCAGGTATGGTAGTACCTTGGTAATAAATTAATAATTTGGGTCAGAAGGGATGTCAAGAGGTCTTCTAGTCCAAAGCAGGCACAGCACTCCAGATGTAGTCTCACAGGCACAGAACAGAGGGGAAGGATGGCTTGCTTCCCTTAACTCAGTGGCTATACTTGGTTGTTCTTTTTGGAACATTAATTATAGCCAAGTCTGCCCTCGAGGGAGGCTGCAATGGAAAGAAACACCAACACCTCTCTCTTCTCCAGGAATCTTCTGTTGCACAGAGCCCCGGGTGGGAGCGATAGCCAGGATGGGGTGTGAAAGCAGCACTGCTGAGGAAGTTTATTCAATGTTTCCTTTGGTGTGGGCCAGAGCTGTGGCTGCAGCAGAACACCACACAGCAGGGTAAAGGGTCACATCCTGTGTGTCCTCCCCACGGCTGCAGCCCTTGAGAGCCCTCACACCCTCAGGGCGATGAGTTTTGTACTTCTCTGCACCAGAAAGCCGTAATTTATATCCACAAGAGGCTGTTTACAATACTTCATTCTAAACCCCTGCCTAACACAGGCCAGAGAATCCCTCCCAGTAATTCCTGCCCTGTGCATTACATCCCAGCCTCTGTTTCAGCTGCAACAGATCTCTCAGATACATAGATTTACTCATGTTTTAACAGCACTATGAGGTGCAGAATTTGCAGCTTCCCTTGACAAACTTTTTAATCTAAACAAGCCCCTGAGTGGGAGAATTGGCTCCAGACTATTCCAGAATAAACTGGAACTTTAAAATCTTCTATGAAATATTTTTAAAATAGATTTGATAACTATTTGGAGCTTAATTTTACAATTCTTTTTCTGGTAAAAGATGTCTTGATATCAGCAGCAGACCTGGTAGGCCCTGTAAGACCATTTCATTTCACCCTTCCCTCAGGTAGCTAAGAAATACTATAATTGCTCCACTATCCTAAGGTTATTCTTATAGACTTTAGCCTTTACAGTAATGCAAATATGTGATTGGTATCAATGTTGTTAATTAATCATATTTATTAATTTAATCTCATTTGGCAACATGCTGACCCCAGCATGCAGATGCCAGTCAGGAAAAAAACAAAAACCAACCCCAAAAGACAAAATCCTAATGGATGATGCCTTTGTCTTGCAGCACTCATTGCCCATGCAATTGTTGATAAATCCAATGCTTTTCCTGTATCATTGACCAGCAGCATGTGAGTTCTGTTCTCTCATGTCAGTAGTTTGTAAAATGTCATTTGAACATTCCTTTTTTCCTAAATGCAGCCTGAGATCTGGGTGAGGCCCAGATGAGGGCTGGACTTTGGGAGCACCTGAGCAACCTGGTCTGGTGTAAGGTGTCCCTGCCCATGGTAGGGAGGTTGGAATGAGAAGATCTCTAAGGTCCCTTCCAACCCACACCTTTTTGTGACTCTGTGATATTTGTGCATCTATAGCAGCCATTTGGAGACCAGCAGTTGATTGCCTCAAAAATTTGGGGAAGACTATTCCCTGGACAATTTTCTCAAAACACAATGTGTTGGTATACATAATAGGGATACCATGTATTCCTCAGGGTATCCAGCAATCAAATCAATCTCAGATCTCTTTCTTTCTCAGGGCTGAAGTTCTAGGGTCCATGGGGCTGTAGCACAAGGCAGGTGCAAAATCTCAGAAGTGTTTGAACCATGTAAGCAAACAGAAGAAAAGGGGTAGAAGGAAATGAGGAAATTTCTGCACAAGTGTGTCACTCGGAGCCAGAGAAACCAGGGTAGTTGTTCTTTTTGAGAGATTATTGAGACCTCCGTAGTGGAGTCATTGCTGTATTTCATTCCCATGACTGGAGCTTCACCATAAACTCCTCTGTGAGGTGACTCCAAGCTGTTCTCTATGAGCAGGGGCAGAGCTGTGCCCCCCTGACAGCAGAGGACTGGCTGCTGCACAGGCAGGATTCCATCCAGGAATGTGATGTTGGTACCTGCAAGGATCTTTCCGCTTGAGTTACTTTAATTGTTGTAAACTCCTGACCTCACTTCTGGGAATTGCTCTCACAATTAAGATGTGCCCTACAGGATTGTTAGTGTGATCACAGCTGAAAAGCTTTTGGGAACAAGAATGGGGTCTGAGACTGCACCAGAAACTCTGCTGTATCCCCTTACAATTTAAATTGGAGTGGTGATGGCAAATGCACCCCATGCCCCTTTATTCTTTTGTCCACCATTTTTTAGAAAGTAAAATATTTTTACTTTCTTGATAATAAGTAAATATAAATGAGCACTTTTCCAGCACAGCCAGGTGTCATACCTGGTTACAAAGCACACCCCTGGCAAATTCCATGTGGGAACACATTTCTGGTCAGTCCCAAGGACAGCACAATCTCCATTTCACAGCAAGAGTCTCTAGTGATGGAGATACCAGGGCAAAAGGGTTTTTTGTTATGATCATCCAGAAATATAGTACCAGAAGTAGTTAAAAGCCATGCCACAAGGGTTTCCCAGAGCCTCTGCCACTCCTGTGAGCCTGTTTGTTTCTCCAGGCTTTCTACAGTGTAGTAACCCTCCCCCCAAAATATTTCTAATGAACACATCGAAACTACTTTAGGGGGAAGCAGTTTGATCAAATAAGGGCATACAAACTTGCCCTTTGCAGTGCCCACTGAGCTGGGATGACACACAGCTGGCACATCTGCATGGTGAGAGAGAGAAGGCACCATTCCAGCTGCAAAACCACTTCAGCAGGGTTTGTAAGCTGCTGTGTAGGACTGACCTTTGCAGTGAGTCTGGTTCAAAGCAAACCTTCCAAAACTTTTTGTACCCACTCATTTGTGAACCCAGAAGCAATTTTCCACTCACAGTATGAAATTCAATCCCTTCTTCACCCGGATGAAAATCTCATCCTCTCCAGCATGCCAAAATGGCCCAGCAAAGAAATGCTACCACCAACAGGTATCATCCTGCTACCACATTTCATTGAGTACAAGCCATTGTAATTGCCTGGTTTGGTCTCCTGCACAGAGAAGTTTATTTTCCTTGGAGCCAGCTCCTTCATGATTGAAATGGAGCACACATTTTATTAAAATATCTTATAATCACTTGCAAAGGCCAGATGATGGTATACTATATTATAGTGAAACATTCTGCTCCAACGATTAACTATTTTCACCATTCAAAATGTCTTATTCTATATTTGGATTTTGCAGATTTAAGTGTCCAAGGATTGCCACATTTCCTGGTTTAAAGTGTCTTTTTTATGGGACCTGTTTTCACTCTTCCTGTCTCTTTCCTTCATTTAGATCACATCTTAAGTTTCTCTCTGATAAAGAAAATGGCATAAATGGAAATCAGAAGTGCTGATCCATGAAAGCTAACGAGTTGGGGAATTTACATTAATTGGGTCAAAGCACAACATCTATTAAATTACTCCAAAATGCAAGTAACCTGTTGCAGCAAACTTAACCTGCAATGCTTTCATGTGACTCAAATATTTCAGTCAGTGCATTTCTGAGGGAAATTTCATTTAAACAGATGACTTCTGTATTGAAAACTCCTCTCATGAAAAGATAACTTCAGATGTGAGATCATGCTGTTGGTAAATTACTGCTTTGGTTGGGCTTATTCTCTTTTCTTTCAAGATATATCTTTAAGATAATGCAGTTTCTCAACATCCTTTTAGAAGATTTTCACTCAATGGCTTTATTGTTCCATATGTGAAGACATAAACAGAGTCTATGACACCCTTTTAGAAACACAAAGACCTTTTAGGAGCTCTTTACATTTTCTTCCGCTTAGTTAATTTTCTTGCAACAGCTTCTTTTTCAATAGTTTTCCATATTTTCTTGGTCAATTACACAAATGAATTGCTGAGGAAGTAATTGGCTGTATGCTCGTGTCATTGCTGTGCATAGTTTGACTTGATTAGACTTGCCATGCCACCTTGCTTCGAGTCTTTCTGCCACTTATTCTGCCAAATGCGATGTTAATCCATCTTTCATAAATGCAGCTTAGTGGTTTCATTGTCAGCGATTTTATTAACCAACAAACCACTCCTCAGCCACTTGTTGCCTTCAGCTTCATAACGTGACCCTCTTGGGATCCAAATTACTGCTGCTCCGTGAACAATTCTCATTTCTTTTACAAATTGTAGACATCTGTGTATCCTTGGTCTCTGCATGTTTTCACAAGTGCTTTTCTACCCTCATCTCCTGGTATGCAGCTGATTGTCAACACTTGCATAAATCCAGGGAAATTGCTGTGGATGAGCTCCACCCAGCATGGAGCTGCTGAGAATTTTGCCCCAGACAATTTCTCCTCCAAATTTCATACATTTTGTTTTCTATTAGCCTGGCTTTAGCAGTGACTCCATTCTAAAAATGCCCAGGAATGCGTTTATTTTGTGGCCACCTCACTGATAAGCCTCTCATGTGGATGTAGGAGCCCTGTGGGAACGGGATCTCTTACGAGGTGTGGGTATGAGGGAAGATGGGGCCAATGAACAGCTTTGGGAAGCTGAGGTGCAGACCAAGTCATTGGGGTCTTCCTGTTGAGTTCCCACAGCCATATTTGCCCTATACACAGGTTCTGCTCTGGCGTCTTTGGTGGAAAAATGCTAAAATTTCTTTTGACTGTCATGTTTTCTTTTATTTTTGTATTTATAACTCAGGACCAGGGTCTGAAGGCTGGGACTGTGCTGCCCTACTTAGTCTGGGATCCTTGTTCCCTGGTGGTTTTCATCCCAGACAGGAGTGATGTCTGTCTTGTGGGGAAACTCCATTCTTAGGAGATCAGAAGCTTTTGATCTGCCACAGCAGATGGGAACTGTGAAATTTCTGATCAAAGGGGAAAGGACCCGAGATACTCCAGATAAACCATGTCCATGACACGAGGTTCAGCCCAAGTGTGTTTCCAGCTCCAGAACGTATTTCTCTCTCTGGTTTTATTCCTAGGATGACTTTGTCCAGTTTCTAAATGACAAATGGTTACTTCAGCATGATTGCTGGTTTCTTTTGGATGTCTGCTGTTTTGCTGACACATCAACTCCTCCCTGTTCTTGGGGAGAGAGTGTCCTAGATCTGAGTCTCCAGATTTTCTGCTTTCCCTGCTACATTTTATGTACAATACAGAAGGGAACAGCTCCAACAGGAAAATTGTGGAAAAGAGTCACAAGCAGCCAAGTGCTTGGATGTGAGGACTTTTCCCTAGATTGCAGGAGGTCTGCAGGTTCTGAATCTTTACTGATACCTTATGGGCCTGTAACTGGCACACTTATATTGTGGAAGAATAATTTTGTGCTTGGGTTGAGCAAAATTTTGTATCCCACTTGAATTCTGCACTGATGTTAACAAACCTTGCTTGACTAAGGCTACCATCAAAATCAGTGTATTTCCCTGAAAAGGTTTGGTTTCAGTCAGGCAGCAGTTTTTGATGAACAGTAATAGTAATTTTATTTCCCTTCTTCAAAAAATTCCTCATATATTTCCTAATTACATGTCTAACAAAAGATTGCAAAAGATGGTTTAAGACCCAAAAGTAGTGGGTGTGGTGTGAATCTTCCAAAGACCCTCTGTTCATCCAGGTATCAGGATGCATAACCTAGGATATTGCATAAGTATGTAGGCTATCGATGACAAAGAGAGCACAAGATTGTGCCTAAAATAAACAGGAAAACATAGAAAATTATCTGTCAGCAAAATCATCTCCAAGCATGTTTCAGAATTTTCCATGAGGCATCAGAGATCTTTGACCCAAGCTCAAAAAAAAAATTATTCTGCCTTTCATTCTGTATCTCAGTCACAGACTGACACTTTAGGTTCATTTCAGCAGTGTCTGTGCCATCAGAATCCAGTGTGAATTCTCCTGTGACAGCATTAGATCAATCATGTTTTAAAGAATGCAAGTAATTGCATCTACTCCATCTTCCGAGACAGTCCAAAACTGACACTTTGGGTTCACTGCAACCTGAGTTGCTAACACGGGTTGGAAGGTGAGAGAAAAGTATCACAAAGCTGTATTTTTAATATTCTTATGTAAAACAAGTTGGTTTCAAGTAAAAAAAAAAAAAAAAGAATATGAGCTGAACGCCTAAAGTTAGTTTTTGAAAAATGGGATAAAATTATAAAGTTGGGGACTTCACTGAACTCAAAGCACTGTTAGCACTTATTGAACACACACTGAGGTTATCATTTTAATGGGTAGGTCAGGGTATTTGAAATACAGGTGTCTGCAATAACCTCTGTGATGGAGGTCTTCAAAGGGAATCTTTGCTACAGTGACAGACCTAAATGGAGAGTAGGAAATGCCACTTGGGTTTAACTTCTTGGTGAAGGGCTGGTACTTGTGGTCTTGGAGAAAAATGGGTTACAAGCCCAGTGAAAGAGCTTTTCCTCGTGTTGTAGATGTTCTTAAAGGCTATCACATTTTGTGCATCTTTGCCAAGCCTGCATTTCCTTTCCAGAGCCTTGTATGCAGGCACTGGGATTTCCAGACTAGCCAAAACTAGGCTAGAACCAGACTGTGCTTTTCATGGCAACGGCAGGTAATCACCGGAGCAAATGTGGAGTATTCTTGTCAGCTGTCTGTCACTGGCATGTCTTGAAATTAGATCAGGTGTTTTTCAAAATGGAGCTCGACTTGAAATGGGGAAAACTCCCAGGAAGTTCTCAGGTAGATATTACACAGAAAGTCAGACAAACAGCAGCATTTTCTCCTGACCTTGCAATCTGAAGATATATTCTACACCTCCTGGCACAGCTGTGCCACCAGAGGGGAAAGGCTGTGGGACACTGGGAATTTGGAGGTTTTCACTGTTAGGAATTTGCATTCAGAGAGATTCCCTCAGGCTTTACTGCTTCTATCCTGCTAAGAGAAAGGCCCTACACATTTATCCTTCTCTTCCCATGTGCCTCAAGGAGCCACCCTTGAGTGGGAAGGTTCTCTATGGGCATCCTGCGGCTGCACCTCCTGAAGGCTTAGCTGAGGGGGATGAGAGACACTGGAAAAGCTATTCCCCTCCCCTCCCTTTCCTCATATCCAGATGGAGCTTAGACCTGGCATTTTCTTCAGGTGGAAGGAAGGTGAGCACTGAAAGCAGTAAGCATTAAATCTTTTCACTTTCTCGTGGTTTTTAGCAGGTAGCAATTCAGGATGGACCAGTAAAATTCTTCCAGATAGCTATGGAGAAGCAAAGGCCAGGGGAATAGCACAGGAATTGCACAGGTATTAAACTTTCTCCTTCCCACTTCAACGTTTTTGTTAGTCCTTCCCAGGCTTCATCCAGAGTCATGGTACCATGGAACCATGATAGTCACTGGTTGTGTCTAGGCCATGAGTGTAAGATCTGTGATGAGGCTTGAGGTAATGAGGACACATCAGGACAGTTTTGCCTCTTCTTGTTGCCTTAAGCCATCCAGTTTTCTACAAAGAAATGGGAATCAAAAGGTTTTATTGATTAACTTAATCATCTGAATCTGGTTTTCATGTGCCCTTGATGCTGTAAAATCAAACACCGCACCCCTGCCAGGCAGTGAAAGGTCAGGTCCGAGGGTCATTAAAAGCAGCAGCGTGCTTAATCAGGAGCCCTTACAGAGCAGCACAAAGACACCCCTCCCTTTCTGCACATGATTTATTTTTTAATAAGAATGACCAAGATGGCAGCCCATGGAGCACACTGTGCTGTGCTGGCTGCTCTGCTGCAGGGCCCAGTGATTTGTAAACTTTCTTTGCAGTGTTAATGTCTGCGTGAACAACCTGGAGCAAACAGTGCTGCCTTATTGCTCTGGAAGCTCTCCCCAGCCACGTGGACCTGACTCATTCTGGGTACAGAGAGCAGTTGCAGGATTCATTATGCAGACATGAATTTTTAAATGGTGTGTTTTTATTACCTTCTGGTTTCCTACACAAACTCCACTGTTGGGTAGCCCAAGGTACAGGAGCTCACTCCCTGGGTCTTTTATGGGCTATCCAGCCTTCATGAGAAGATGCTCCCTGGCTGTTTTGGTAGACTTGGCTTATTAGCTTCAAACAGCAAGGAGGATGGATGTGGGACTAGATGAACCTTCAGCTGAGTTTTTATGAGTGTAAACTGCAACAGAGGGAGTTGAAAGCTAAGCCTTTGTCCCACTTTGCTGTAGCCCCAGGAATCCCCTTGTGTGGGATTCATCACTCAAGTTGAGCACAGGGTCTCCTTGATTGGTGGCATGGACCTCACAGCATCACCTTCTTCAGGGTGCCTGCACTAGCTATCCACACGCTTATAGAGAAAGAATGTGGCCTTGCATGTTCCCACCCTGAAAAGAAACAAACCACTGCCCTGCATGGTCTGAGACCACTCCTTCATCCTCTCAGATGAGATTCACTGCCCCATCTTCAGTCTCCACACCCACAGTGGGTTGGAGGTGGTGTGGACCTCCCTCTCTCCTCTCTCCAGCTCTGCCAGCTCCACCTGGAACTCAAATCATCAAGCCCAGCAGCAGCTTTTGGCTTGGCTGCAGCAAGGAGAGCCTCAGTGGTGAGGGACCAGTGGTTTGCAGCCACAGTGCTGATAATACAGGTGTGTGCCCAGCTTGACTCCTCCTGTAGCAGAAGAGTTGTAATTAGACAGAGCACCTCAGAGCACAGAGATCAGGCTGTGAAACAGGCTGCATGTACCAGAGGATTGCACCTCCTCTGTCTTCCCACCTTTCCCCCTTTGGAGACAGGACTATTATGCTAATTTTCATAAAAAGGAGAGGCTTTAAAGTGGGAGAAGGCAGGCAGAGGGTGATGACTTGTGAATAACACACGAGTGACAGAGGCACCTGCTGTCCTAAAGCATTTTCAAATGTTAAAAACATATAACTGGGGGCAGTTGAAAGTTGAAAGTGCATGGGGAGCTTTTAAAGTGGAGGGCTGGTGCCTACATGAAGGATTGCCCTTTCGTCTCTCTGATCCTGGCAGCCTCCAGGAGCAGTCATATTCAAATGGCGAAGGATTAGGAAAAGAAGTTCCATGTTGTGGACAAAATAAGAATCACATTTGCCCTTGCCTTTCAAGTTGTCCTTTTTCATTCTGAGACTTTGCTAAATAAATAAATCCTCATACTGAGAGCTACCATTTATTGTCTGCATTTCTGACATAAACCTGCCTCTTTCACGCTCTGTTTTGTGAGCCACAGAGACCATTCCAAAACCCCAGGGAAATGCAATTGTGCATCTAATTTCCTACTGGTGAAGGCAAAGGTTTTCAAGCAGATCTGATGACTGTGGGCAACCACTTTGTGAGAAATCCAAAGGGAACCTGCAACTCAGAAAATGCTGAGCCTTCTGAAGGCTGTCTGCTCAGACAGAATTTGATGGGGGGAGAAAAAAAAGTTTGCTTGGGTTTTTTTTTTTTTTCCATTTTTAAGTTTGCAGATGGAGCTCAGCTCTTATGGGAGCAAGGGATGAGTAGCACGGAGATGAGCCAGACGTAGGGCTGTGGGCTGTGTTGCGACTGCCCCAGATAGATGTGTTGATCCCTTGGCGTGAAGCATCCTCTGCTGTTCCCATCCCAAACAGCTCCTGATCACAGACTAACAGCTGAGCTGTGGTGCTGGTTATCAAAACACTCAGGGAAGGTTATAGAGGAGCCTGCTTTTTATCAAAGACTGAATCGGGAGAGTTCATCTCCCTCTAATTAAACCAAAGTTTTCAGATCAGTTGGGTATATTTTACTGATCTTGTTGCACAAACTTATCCCACTTGCGTGGCCCTGAGACAGAAATATTTGACAATTACCCTGTGTTTGCTATGTGTTCACAAGCTGGTTCAAAGAGCAGTGAAGGCAGAAGCCTCAGATTCCTCTGTCTTTCCTTAAATACCCTACACCAATGAAATGCCACCATTTTTAGTAGTGACACATGAAGTGTAGCTGTGGGTACATGGACAAGTATCATAGAATCAGAGAATGGTTTGGGTTGGAAGGGACATGAAAGATCATCGCATTCCACTCCCCCTGCCATGGGCAGGGACACCTTCCACCAGACCAGATTGCTCAAAAGTCCCTCTAACCTGGCCTTGAACACTTTCTGAGATGGGGCATCCACAGCTTCTCTGGGCAGCCTGTGCCAGGGCACACCATCCTCACAAAAAAGAATTTCTTTCTAATATCTCATCTAAATCTACTCTCTTTCAGTTTGAGGCCATTCCTCCTTGTCCAGTCACTCCGTGCCTTTGTCAAAAGCCTCTCTCCAGGTCTCCTGCAGCCCCTTCAGGTACCGGATGGTGTTCTAAGGTTTCCCCAGGCTGAACTGCCCCAGATCCCTCTTTGTAGGAGAGGTTCCAAATTGTGAATGAAATCACATCCTGAGGACGTGATGTTCTGTGAGCTTCTGAATAACTATTTGGCACAAGAAGGATTTAGCTCTCATCTGAAGGACCGAGGCTGGTTAAACACTTCTCTATCTGAGAGTCCTGAAGTGCTGAATGGACTGTGCCAGGGTTTGAACTTCTGCCTGAAAGTCGTTGCTTCACTTCAGACAAAGTGTTATAATGACGCCAGGTGCTTTGCTGTGTGTATCCTGATGTAACTGAAAGAAGGATCTCATGTTTGCACAACCATGGCAGTTCTTCACCTGCCTCTTGCTTTTTTTAGAAGAAACCTGTCCTGCCCCCAAATCAACCCCAGATGTCAAACAGGCAGCACTGCTCACAGCGTATGAAAAGTCTCCAAGGAAAGTATTTTGAAAATGTTGCAACTTGTTAGTGCTAAAATACTACTCACTGTGCTCCTGCCAAGACAGTTTGGCTTGGCTTGGCTGTACTTCTCATTTGTGTGCTGGGCCAGAGCCTGAAAAAGAAATGGGCACCAGGAAACCCAAGTCATCACTTCCCCATGGTCCCAGTGCAGGGACAGTCTGGGGACGCTGGCCCCAGAAGGCTGATGGCAGCACAGGCTTGGAGGGTTGTGTGTCGTTCTCCAGTCCCATCACCAACTTATCACGCTACTGCTGTCATGGAGCCCTCCCTTTCTGCCTGTATCGCCCTATTAATGCATGTAGGCAATGCCAAGCAGTTTGTATGTGGAGTGGTCTGAACTCAGAGTATTGCATTATATTTGTGGAAAGTGTAACTATTTTTTCCTATGCTAGACATGAAGCTCGAGGCTGCAGAGAGATGACAAGGGGTGGTGAACCAGACACAAGCTATGTCTGGCTCTGGCAGCCTCTCCTTGAGGAATGTGTGAGGAGGGTAGCCATATTCATCTGTCCAGAGAAAGTGATTTTGGAAGCTTTGAAGCCCTTTGGAAACTTTGAAGCCATTAATTTATCTTGGTTTTTTTCTATATTTTTATTATTATCGTGCGTTGTTAATATTTCCAATGTGTAAGGTTTTCTTCTTGTAAACCATATCGGTAGTGTTGGATAAAATAATTTCAACTGACTGTGTCTCAGGTGGAAAATTTAAATTTTCTTTGGAATAATATTTTCATTTTGTGAACTGGACCTCCCATCCTCAGAACAGGAATGCACATAAAAGCCAGAAAAGCTGTGATGTGACCACAGAAAAGATTTCCTTTGAATCAGCGCTGTTACATGGCCTGAGGCAACACAAGCTTTGTGTGTGCTTGCATGCTTGAGACGTGAAGCATCAGCAGGGAGTACAAACAGAGCAGAGTTTGACCTAATGGACATGGATGATACACAGATTCCCTGCAAGAAATTCTCCCAGCAGGCTGTGGATGTGTATTACATGTTCTGGCCTTTTGGTCAACTGTTTATTTCTCCTAGACACCTTGTCCCCTAAAAGTAATACTGATTTTTATAGAGCCCTCTGTCATGCTGCTGAGACCCTCCCGAACAGGCGCACACTAGCGCTAGCTGGCCCACGCAATGAATATTCATCATTAATGAACAAACCATAATTTGTATTCAAGCAGCTATTCTTTCCCCCTCTATGGTGGCATCAAAGTAGTTACAGGGGTTTTAAATGTGAAGGGCTGATTAAGAGGAGAGGGGAAGGCAAATTTCACACTTCAATTAATGCTTTTGAGTCAGTGCCTCTGGTTGCAGATTGCCTAAACGCAATCGGCTGCTCCCCACAGCTGCTGCTGAGGATGAGAAGCAATCCAACTTGCCCCGAAGTCTCCAGCTAACAGCAAAGGTCATGGGAAAGGAGTGTTGTGGTATTCGACAAGTTAACACTGCGATTAAAGAGAGGCGAGGAAACAAAACCCTGCTGATGGCTGGCTTGTCAGCGTCATCTCTCCGCATGCTGGCTGATACTCAGGACAGCTGCCTATGAAAAGCAAATGAAATCCATCCCTACTGCACAGCCTGCAGAAGGAGTGTGTCTTTCACACCAGGAAAGGCACAGACAGGACTCAGAACTGCTCAGATGCGTCTGCCCCGACCACGTCCTGGCAATGTGCCCCTGTGCTGAAAGCGGCGTTTGGTGCAGTGCAGCCAGCTCTGCAACCTCTCCAGAAAGGCTTTGGGCTCTGTGTTGGTTTCTGTCATCCCCAGGTTCATGCTTGTGGCCTCTCTCAGCCCCTTTACCTTTACATCCCCTCCTTTTCCTACCTATTTTAGCTCAGTTGTGGCTCAGGGAGGAGACGGAAAGCACAGGAAGGAGGGGATGCTTTAGACAGCCCCACAGAGCTTGCTCCCAGTGCAAGGATCTCCAGAAGATCATGCTGAAGGACCTGGATCCTTGCTGGATGGAAGGAATGGTTTGATATGAAGGACAGTGAGTATGCTGGGAAAGGTCCCATTAGCAGCCCCTTGGCTGTTAACAACCTCTCTGGTCGCCCCCAAATGCAGTGTTTTGACTTCATGGCTTACAGCCCACTTGAGGGGCCAGGCAGCAGACTGAGGGGTCTCTCTAGAGTGGCAAAAGTGACCCAACAGTAGTTTTTGGCCTTTATACCATGTGAAAGCAGAAAAAGAGGAGGAGCAGCCTGGACATCGCTTCTGTGCATCTCTCCCTGCTCAGGGCTGTGCGTGACATTGAGAGCACCCGTTTGGGTCCCAGCCCAGCTGAATCCAAGCTGGTTTCTCCGTGGTGCCAGGTGGCTGGGGTGGAACAACGTGCTGTAGTGCTGCCCCAGTGCAGAATTGTGCATCACAGCCCCTGCATGTACCTGCTGCCTTCTCCGTTTTCTCTTGGACAAATGTGCTCAAGACCTCTGCAGAACACAATGCTCATTTCTGTAACCCTCCCTGTTATCCCTCAGCTGAGGAAGCACTATTTTAAGATGTGAAATATATCAGTAAGCGAACAAAAAAGAGAACATTCAAATGCCTTCAAACTGTGCAAATCCTTGAGCATGTTGGATGGGAAGAGATTCTTCAGTTAAACTCCTCTGTGTGATTCCTCCAGGGTGCTTCATCTCCACTTCCCCTCTGTCCAGGTGTGGGGTGTGAACGTGTGCAGGACAGAAGGAACCACAGAAATACCTGTCTGGTCTGTTCTTCAGAGAAAAAAAAGCCTTTCCAAAGGGCCTTCTCATAAGGCTTTCACCATCCTAGAAAAGCAGAGAAGTGCACAGCAAGTATGTGGGTAAAGGAAATGCAAACAAACTAAAATTCCTTAGGGGTGTCTCCCTCCACTCTTTCCCAGATACAAGTAACTGTAAAAAAATAAAATACTGGAGGGTCTGACTCTGAGTTATTTATCAAACCCAGAGACCAAACATTTGCCCTCCATTCTATCTCAGCAAATTATGTGAGGGACCCACGGTCAATCCTGTGATGGGTAAATGGGCTCTTTTAACTCTATTTCCTCTCCTTTTCTTCCCTTCTAGTGCTCTCTGAAATGGGTTTCCTTTCCCTTGGTTTATTAGATTTGTCTGAATTTGGCTTTGTAATATTTTAAAGTGATGAAGACCCCTCCTGGCTAGTTTTGCAGGCTGATGGACTGTGTGCAGCTCATTGCTGCTGTCCATGGAATATTATTTGATGCCCTGTGAGAAGAGCAGGAGGTTCTTGGCAGACCAGGAGACAACTGGAACAGCGTCCCATAGCAGCATGTGGAAAGAGACCCATTGTATTCCTGTGAATTACCTTTGAAATATCTTTACTGAATGTGACAGGTCAGAAAATTAAATATTCATTCTGCAGAAAACTTACAATTTTATTTTCAAACAAGCACTAAAAGTCAAAATTAAATATCAAGTGAAGTTGGGGATTTTTTTTGTTCTTGAAACATTGAAATGGCTTGATTGAAATGCTTCGTAATGGTAATTTAGAACATTTTGCTCTTATTTCTGCTTATCACAATGGTAGCTAAAATTATTCTATTGAAACAAAATGATTGAATCTATCACAGTGAAATGTAATTTCCGGTGAAAGCACTGATGGAATTTGATGCCTTCCTGCAGCATTTCCCAGCTTTGTCAAAAAAGCATTTATTGTTGTAAAACTTGATCAAGCAGCCCTTTTGGATTTCTTATTCCATTGTCATCTGTGATATTTTGTGTAAAAACAGTGCCAATGGACAGAAAGGCAGACTTGGATAACCAGCATGGAGACAGGCATCCCAGAGATTTAGTCTCTTTTCCATCTGATTTTCTGTTCAGTTGACCTAATTATTTAATCTCAGAGTTCCTTTCGTCCCTTCAAATATCTGCCTTAGCAAGGGGATAAAAGTCTAGCCCATGATGACAGGAAAACCCATCAAAGCTTTGTGATGATCATCTTCCTCCTCACATGGAGTTTCTGCAGCACCAGGCAGGCACCAGACCTGAGAAGATTTTCTCTCTCCATCCTGGCTGGACTGGTAGCCCTGTCTGCTAAACTCAACGTTCTTTGGCAGTCCCTTAGAGTCTGCCTTTGCACAGGGTGTCTCCAGTCCCACTCTGGCTGTGCTCAGCTTTTCCTGATGGAGGCTGTGACTGACTTTATTTCTAATGGAACTGAGCTCAGAGGGCTGTAACAGCCAGACAGGGTCGTGTGTAGGGGTGGGGGAGGCCAGAGCTATTAGATGCTGCTCCACAAAGTGCTTCTCTTGCTGGTTAACCTCCTTCTCAGCCATGCTTTTCAAAGACCAGCCAATCCTTTGAACCATTTGGGAACTATAAATGCTGAGTTTTTGCATCAGGTAGGCAGAGGGGCACCGTGAGTGCTCACAGGGGCTCTTGGAGAGGAAGATCCTTCCCACAGGGAGCCATTCACCCGCCTTTGCAAGTGTGACAGCTCTCTGACACTAATACTCCTATCACCTCTGACATCTCAGCTTTGCTAGGCAGGAGCATAAAGCCCACAATATTAGCATCCAGGATACGTGTCTATTAATAGCTGTGCACCAGTTCTTAATTAGATTGGCATATATTGAAGATATATAGCTGAATTAAACCAGGCTAAATGCAGAGCTACTATCAGAATTTCCAGACTTTTAACCGGATTTTCCATTGTTGCCTTGTCTTTATGAGCACAGTGAAATTTTCCCTAGGATGTTGCCTGGACAAAATGCAGGGCACCTACAGAGAGATAGTAAATAACCTGGTGCTCATTCCCCCCCACCCCACTCCCTTCTGCATGATTGGATTTTTCAGCACATAATAACAGTTCCTGCCAGCACAGCATCAATTCTAATTCTCAACACACAGGGAAAAAAAGTAAGTTTAGACAATATTGAAGTGAAGCAAGTAAAAGTTGGAATTGAAATCTTGGCACTGAGTACAAAGTCTGAAATTTGTTCTACTTCTGAAACATCCCAGGCTCCACTTCGGAAGAGCCTATTGTGGATATCTTAATTCAGTGTCTGAGGACTTCATGACTTCATTCAGGGCTTTTAAAAAGTCTATTAAATGTTCCAATTGCTTTCTCAGAATTCACAATTGTGACTGACTGGTTTTTTGTTACTGAGTTTCTTGGGGTTTTTTTCACTCCAGCCTCAATAATTCAGACCTGTTAAGTGCTGGATGATTTTTTTCAATGCCTTAAAGAGCACTAAAATTTCAGCCAGGTGCTGTAGCTAACTGGTTCACTGTATGAAAATTCATAGGATTTCCAAAAGACCTGGCTTGTTCCCACTCATGATGCAGCTGTGCCAACCGACTTTAACATTCTTGACAGACGTGCAATGATTGGTGAAGGCAGGAGAGGGAAAGTAATACATCACCAGAGTATAGGATCAGTCAGCTATAGCAACAACAATGAAAACCAGTAACTCCAAACTGAAATAGAAAGTAATGTCTTCAAAAGTAGACACTCACTCCTCCAGTGGGAGTCACTTGCCCAGGTTGTCAGGCACCCACGTTTTATGTACCCTGTAGGGATGTTGTAACGTAAGCTCCGCAGCCGTCAAGTATTGGTGCTTTTATAACACTTAATGTTATGCAAACTCTCTGCCAGACCATGCCTCAGAAATGCCAGCACGGCCTCTGCTTGTGTCAAAGGAGTATTTTTGCTTTTGTTACACAAGCCAGTAGTTAAATTCACCTAAATGTGTCAAATCAGAAATGACTGAGTGAGTTTTCTGCAAGACCTTCTGATCTCTTCAGGAGGTGCAACAGCAAGTTGGGGTTAGCATGGAGGTTTGATGCATCATCTATGTTAATGAGAAAGGAAGTGAATAATAAAATGAAATACCTCGATGAATTTACTGGTGGATTTAAACACTGTGATCAGAAATTGAAAGTGCTGGAAGTGAAAAGACAGTTCAGGAAATGAGAAGAAGGATGAAAAGAAAATTTGACATTTGACCATAGGTATTAACTTTGGGAGAGGCTGGCTAGGTGAGGTAAGGCAGGCATTTTAATTACAGATAATCAGATAACTGAGGAGAAGTCCATGTCATACACAACCTCTTCACTCAAGTCTTCAGTGAAATGTGTTTTAACTCCTGCTGTTTATCCTTAATAATGCAGCCTTCCAGTACCTGAAGTCAGCCTACAAGGAAAATGGAGAGGGACGTGTTACAAAAGCATGTTATGTCAGTGTAAGGCGGAATAGCTTTGAACTGAGAGTAGATTTAGGTGAGATACTAAGAAAAGATTCTTTACTGTGAGGGTGGGGAGGCCCTGGCACAGGTTGCCCAGAGAAGCTGTGGATGACCCATCCCTGGCAGTGTTCCAGGCCAGGCTGGATGGGGCATTGAGCAACCTGGTCTAGTGGAAGGGGATAGGGCATAGATGATCTTTAAGGTCCGTTCCAACCCAGGTCATTCTGTGATTCTGTGTTTCTCTGACAATACAGACAGGTGGGCTCCACAGCGCTGAGCAGAGGAGGCTTGGCTGTCCTTGTGCAGCTGGCAAACATAAGGGAGAGGCGTAACTTGTGTTGTTCTGAAATCAGAGAGCAGATCTTCTGTTTGTGTCTCTAACCATTAGGAACTGATGTTTTCTTTCACTATTCGTGTCTTGGGAGATTGCAAATGAAAACACTGAGAAATAACACCGCAATAAATTTACATGTTGCTATTCTATGGAAATACACAATGAGTCTTTTAAGACAACAAAGACTATCATAATTAAAGCAGCATTATAAAGACATTCCGTGGCTTTTGGGCTCTCAGTTGTTTTAGTGTCTGTCTGGGTTAATTGACCATATGAGAGAATTGGCCTCCAATTTACACTGTTTTAATCAAGATTGAGAACTATGCAGTAATGCTGCATCTTTGCCTGAGTCTGCAGTGTTTGAAATACAGAGTTTTACTCTGAAATGGACAGCTGCATGCTGGTGGAGATTTAGCAATTTAATTTAAAAAATCTGCACACTTTCAGTTGGTATGTGCTATCTTTTGAACAAGAAGATACAAAACCAGGAGCTTTGATCTAGTTGTTACGTTGTTAGTCATGCCTTGTTTCATATCCTGATGAAAAGAAAATAGCTGGGGTTGACTGCCCACTCAGGCTCCCTCTGTGGATAGCTAACAAATGCTCTTCTCCTTCAGCAAAATCACAGATGTGCAACGGTGGAAAAGCGCTTTTTTGGGAGAGGGAAAGGGCATCTATTCTTCTATTGTAAGAATAAAATTTGTTCAGAAAGTGCATTACTTTTGTATAATAGGACCCTCTCTGCTTGGCAACATTTTGGTGACGGATCTAAATATTAATCATAGACATCAACGTCCTTGGTTTGGTTGGACCTCAACCACTTGTTGTGATAGGACATTTACACTGAGGTAGTGATCAAATCCAGGAATGTGCAAAACACCCACAAATGTAGGTGTAGTGGTGTTCATTCAGACTATAAACTTTGCAATCCAAATAAATTGGTGCCTGTTTAAAGTGGGCTTACTTTCAGGAAGGTTTTGTGTTACACTACACAAACACTAAAATGGATGTAGAGCATAATGATTTAATCACTAAGCTTTAAGATCTTTAGATCCTGGGAATTTATAGCACTGGGATACACTGAGGGAAGCCAGGGGTTTGCTAGAGGAAACCACACTTGGTTTGGTGCTGAGGCCATCACTGATTTTATGCCTGTGGCAAAATAAAAAAATCCGCAGTTGTTATTTCACAAGCAACAAGCTCACCCCAACACACAGAGGCAGGAGTCTGCTGGCAAGGGCTGCTGAAGTTTCTTAATTTCTTTTCTCCTGGCCTTTGATTAACAGACTGTCAAGGCTGTTCTTCGCTTGCAGCCCTGCAGCACTGGCAGATACAAGCGAGACAAATGTTGCTTTGAATGAGCTTGACTGGGCCAGTGCAGCCAGTGGTGACCCCGAGGACAGAATGGATGTGTCATTGTCAGGGTGGTTGCTCAGAGCACTTCAGTCCATCAGAGTGGTAGCCCATATCTAAAGGAAGCAGAAGGCCTTGCCACAGGATATTTCCAAAGACTGGTGCTCAAATACTGTATTTCTTGCTCACTCTGTGACTGGTAAGCCTTGAAAACACGTGAGATTTGTCACCTAGTGTGAGGCAAACAAGCTCCTTGCTGACCACAGGGCCAGATGGTTGCAATGATTTCTGGGGTGCTTCGGAGCTTGGGTCAAAATTTTGTGTCATTTTTTAAAGGAACAAACAATGGACTCCGGTCAAACTGGACTGTCTGTTTGCAGGGCACAGCCTGCACAGGCTGTTGTGACTATTTTCAGTTGTATTATTTGGTTTTTCCTTTCCACAGAGCTTGGTACTGTAGATCAGAAAGGCAGAGGGTGGGGAAAGCAAAGGCAGGGAGAGCAAAGGCAGGGAGAGACACAGTGGCTGGTGAGAACAGCCCGAGTAAAAGGACAAGGAGAAATGGCTTCAGGAGTGCCCAGGGGAGGTTCACATTGGATACTAGAAAAAAAATTTCACTGAAAGACTGGTTAGGAATTGGAATAAGTTGCCCAGGGGGGTGGTGAAGTCACCATCTCTGGAAGTGTCCAAGAGCAATCTGGATGTGGCTTTTGGGAATATGGTTTAGGAGTGATTAGGCTGACAGCTGGACTAGATGATCTGGAAGGTCTCTTCTAACTTCAATGACTCTGTGATTCTGTGAATATTCATGTCCTGCCCTTGTGGGTGCCATATCATTCAAACACGAAACAGAAGCAAATAAAAATGATCAGAATAGAGAGCCAGCAGGCTCACTACTGTGCCTCTTAGGGAAAAACAAGCAAGATAAAAAAACAAGCAATTGTTATTTTCAGAGACTGAAACTGAATTGCCTGTAAAGTGTGTTATATAAACTGGCAGTGTAACATCAGCCATTGCTCTAGAGAATCTGCAAGGTGGGAGGTGGCAATCAGGAGGAGTGGCAAATAAAATCCTCATAAAAGGCTGGGGCTCCTAAAAGGCTGGCCTTTTTAACTACATGATTAAAATGCTGCTTGAAAGTGCTCTTGTACTAAGGGAAACCTAATGTTGCTAGCATAGCGTAAAGCAACCAATATCTGGATATTTTTACAGAAGTTTGGCCCTCCTCCTCCTTTTTCAAGCCTTTGGGTTCGTGACACTGTCAGAATAGAATGATTGCAGGAAAGCACAGATATTATGGAGCGTATTTGTAACGTGTAGAATCCAGGTTTTAGGTAGGGTCAGGTGATACTCTAGAATTGATAGGTTCATGTACAGCTGTAGTACAATCTCAGCAGTCTGGTAATATTCCATCTCATTCATGTGACTTGTCAGATGTTTTGCATTTAATGAAAAGTAAATTAAATATAAAAACACAGGCTTGGAAGAGAGACCCCAGGGTTTTGAATTCAGTCCTTTGCAAGAGCAGGACACCAAAAAGTACCTAAAAAAACGTCCCCAGATTTATCCTCACACCAAGAAGCACTGAAATCATGTCCCATTGGGGCCTGTAGTATGTAAGCAAATGCCTTAAGTGTATGACAGAAAGAGAACAGAAGATATTCAGGGAACCACCAATGTCTTTACACTCCTGTGATACCAGAGAACTCAATAAACAGATTTTCCTTGAGATTATGGAAGAGAGAAAAGGCACATGAAGGGGGCAAGCCAGAAACGCCTCAAAATCCCTGCTTATCTTACCTAGGGGGAAAATTCCCTCCTAGACCCAAACCTGGTGTTGGAGAGCAAGCCCTGCACATTACACAGAACAGAATGCCATTGAGAGCCCCAGAAAATCAGCCTTTCTCTCGTGTTGAAATTTGGCTGCTCTTTGGTGTCCAGAGAAAGCAGGAAAAAAAAAATCAACCAGCCAGAAATGAAATAATGCAGCAAGATAAGAGAGAAATGTGAAATTCTTACTGTCTGCTGCATGTACCAGCAGCAGCCCTGAAGTCTGAGCCTTGTATCATATGGCTAAAAAAAGAAGTCACCGGCTACTGTCTCTCCTTACAAACATGCCTGGGTGTATAACAGATCATACAAAATGCTTTATTCTCAGGGAAAATCTAGGATGATGAAAATAGAGCATGAGAGAATCTTGGAGGGGGTGTAAGGCAGAGACATTCTGGTCAGTATTTCCACAATGACTCTGCAAATCATTGCTGGTTTTGCTCTCTAAGACAATCAGGTAATTGTCTTAATTGCTTTTAATTTTGCCAAGACCTTGACTCCTTCAGTGCATCTGTAATTATGTAGTTGTTATACTGCCTGACTGGGATTGTCTGTCTTTTTTAGGCTGTTTTGTGCTTTCTTTGTTTAAGAGGAATAGGTCTAGGTCTTTTTTTTTTCTTTCTTTTTCTGCATAACCAAACAAATTCTTTGCTGGACTTATTTTTTTTAAAATAATTAGTAAAATATTGGTGATGGTGAACCAGAACTTCTGAAAAAAATCCCTCAGATGGAGTGGAAGCCTTCAAGTAACTGCTTAGAGTTGATTTTAATCTGAGCATAGGGTTTTAAACAGACACTGACAACAACAAATGCCAAAAAAATCTAGTCAGACTCCCTGGAGAGGATGTCTCCCTTTAGCTGCACTGCAGGAAGTGTTTCTTCTTTGTCTCTCATAAACAAAAGAGTGAGGTTAAATGTGGAAAACAGCACTGCAGCATGTGTCCCCTGGACATACAATTCCACTTGTACACTGGAGTAATCAAACAGGAGCAGGGCTTCTCTTTGAGCCGGGTTCTCCCACTGCTCCAGCAGCCACTCCACAGGGAATGGCTTCATTTTCTCACTGCTGTCCTCATTTCACCCTTTTGGTCATAAGATCTGTACAAAGCTCCTGCTCCTGTAGCAGCTTCAGGCAGACCAGGGGCTGCATCTGCCCGGCTTCCAAATTCTCAGGTAGCCTGGCAGGTGCTGTGTCAGTTGGTCCTTGGATCTGGGGATAGGTACCAACAATCCTCACTTTCTCCTGGTCCTCCCATCTGTAACAAACCTGTTTGAAGCAGTTTTTGGTGGGCAGCTGTGGTTAACTGTTTTGTTTTGTGCATCTGAGGTCACCAATGTTTCCTTCAAGTAAGGCATGTTTTGGGGCAAATGGGGCAAAAAGTGATCAAAGGGCATCATGTAGAACTAAGGGACCTGGCAGAGCCTGTGTCTCCAGTACTTCAGTTCTTTCTGTGGCCTCTCCACAGCCCCACAGGTGATTTCTCAGGGGAGCTCCCTTAGCACCTCTCTCTCCTTGTTTTCCCACAGGAGCCCCTGCTGCTGAGCGCTGTGAAGGATAACATCACTTCTGTCAGCTTTGCCTGTAAGAATGGAGCAAAAATGGGAACAAACCATCCCATTTGGGTAGCCCCAGCTCTTCCCATGTCAGAGACTGCAGCTGGCAAGCTGAGGACCAGCCTTATCAGAGCAGCAGCAATTGGATTCATGGAGGGTTAAAGGCGTTCAGGACCCTCTTTTCTGCCACCTCTACCAGGAGGCCTGTGTAGTTATTTACTTTATTCAGCAAAGTGAAGCAGCTCCCCACTGAACAGGCTTGTCCTCTGCCCTCCAGGGGAGCCTGGATTGTACTCTGGAGGAGTCTTCAGCTGAGGAGACAGTCCATGGGTACCCTGCCTTTTGGGGCATGTGTTGGATAGCTCCAGGTGTGAGTGGCTGTAGGGCATGGCCCAAGGAGATGCAGTAGATGGTGATCTTTATACATATTGATTTCAAAAATTCACTATCTAAAACTTCTTCCTAGGATTTTTTTTTTTCTTCCAGTCTGGGATTAATCCCTGTTAAAATACCCTGCTTGTTTTAAAATGAAAAATACCTCTGCTGGTGTCACCTTATAGAAATTGCTTTGGAAAAGGCCTGGATTCAATTTGGAGGCCTCTGGCCAAATCTATCAGAGTCCAGCCTGACCGTGTGCCCACCACCGGCAGAGAGCCAAGGCAATATAAAACGCCTGTCCTCGTTTTGTGCAAGAGGCCTCAAAAGGGGCTGACGCTGCACCAGGAGCATCCAAACTGCTTTCATCTGAGGAGACACAGCCTTTTAGTGGTGCTGCTACTCCACTGCCTTTCCTTCTTTCTCCCCTCCTCTCTCGATACCTTGCTGTGAGATCTCGCCTCCTCCCACTGTCTCACTGGTGCCATCATGTACACTTGGCATCAGGCTGAGCCTCCAAAAGTGGCTGCAAGGCAGCAGGGTGGCTGCTGGATCAGACATTTGCTCGCAAAGTGGAGCCGTAGAAGGGAAGAGAGCAACTGAATGGTGCAGGAGTTGGCCCCATCTCTCTCTGACTCAGGGGTGGATCTTCCTTAACAAAAATCCGAGTTCTCCACGCTAAGATTTTTAAATGCCTTTTCCATTTACATAAGCAATGGATTAAGTCTTGTCAGTGAATGATTTCTCTGAAGGTAACAAAAAGAACCAGCAGCTAAAGTTTGAAAATCTTGCCAAACTGCTTGGTTCCTGGGAGAGGGGTGGCTGGTGAGTGGTTGGAAGAAAAATGAGGGATCAGGCCTTGGAGGTTCCATACCCAGCTCTGATTCAGTTGGTAATGCATGGAAAGTTTCTTATTCTCTTTATGCCTTGGGTTATCACAGTGGTACACAGTGGTACTTGGTTATCTCCAGGGCATTTAGGAGATTTATGAATATGAGGCTTGAAAAGTACATTGCCATCAGACGATGAGGGATATTGCTGTCTACAGATGCCAAGAAGCATTTGTAGCCTCAGCACTCCTGAAGGCTGAATACAGAAAATGTTTAGAAATAATAACGAAAAAGGAAGCTGTTAGATTTCCCCAAACCTGCAAAAAGATATGGTGCAGTTGTTTTTGAATGCTTTGGCCATAGTTTAGAACAGTTTAACCATTGCTAATCTTATTCTTGGAGAATACAATTTCTGTTGCAGGAGAAAAACAGCCATATGCTATTCATTGCTTGTTATAGGGCATTTACAACAGAGTCACTGCACACAGAAAAGCAGTGCAAGGTGAGGGGTCAGGCAAATCCAGGTTTCAGTCCCCAGAAGGAGAAGCTGGGGAGCAGCACAGCTTTCTTCATAAGACAAGCTGCTCCCTCAGAAAGCTGGGAGAAAGGTGTTCAAATCTAAAAATCTCCAAGTGGAAAATCGTCCCTTTAAATGCTAGCATTGTAGGCTCTAATTTTAGGATTTTTAGGTTTAACTGACTGACTGTAGTCATTACAATGCTCCATTTTTAGGCACTGCAGGTATTGTAAGTCTGATGCTCTTCTAACACCCTGTTGCTAGGAAAGGCTGCGTTTGATTCCTTTTCAGGCAGTTCAGATGGCAGTGAACAAAGTCAAGCAGGCTTACAAAGCAGAACTTATCTGAGAAACATTTCCCAAGCTGAACTTGTGCTCTCTGTCCCTTTTTTGACTCACAGGAGTGGAGAACAAGCCTGGCTGGGGCTGTGGTGGAGGAGTGAAGTGGCAAAGAATAGTGTGTGGCTTTGATTGCTGCTGGCTGAGTGCTACAGATGTTGGGGTCTGACTGTCTGTAGAGTGGCAGGCTGAAAACTGGGAACAGTTTTTCCTCCAAAGCGAGCAGCAGGATTTACTCACAGGCTTGAAGGCAGGTAGAGGTGGACAGACCAAGTCACTGCTGTAATGGCCCTGCAGTTTGGGAAGAGAGGGCTGCACGTCCTGTTGGCATCAGTGACACAAGGTTCACAGCAGTGGGGAAATGCCACAGCATGGTCTGTAAGTCTTCCCATCCTTCCTGATTATTTCTGGAAGACCATCTGAGCTAATTATTCTCTTAGTTTAGTTTGACTGCCCAGTGAAAATTTGATGCAGTATGATGGGAACAGGCCTAACAGGAGCAGGAGACACAGGAGATGTGAGACCAGGTGGTGTGTCCTCAGAGGGGACTGCAGCAGGAAGGGTTTTGGTTTTGGACACACTCGCACAACTGAAGCTGAATCCCTTCATGCTGGTAGAGGACTCCACAGTTCCCACAGGGCTCCTCGTGAGGCAAGATTCTCCTGTCCAGGTTCAGCCAGGCATCCCAGGAAGCCTGGCAGGCAGGATCCATGCTGCATGAGTTAAATAAACATGGTGGAGCATCTGCTGACACTAATAATATAATTCAGACTTGAAATTAAGAGTTAAGGGAAGCTTTTGACATATTCCTGCTTGTAGGTAGCCACCAGAGACATGGAAATAAAAACACACATGGAAAAGTCAGAAATTTCTTGTTGCTATAGACTTATGTTAATTTGTCACTCAGTAGGGAATGTATCAGCCCTCCACTTTGCTGCTGTAACTAAAATTATTACTTCTTCAACTTTGAGTTTTGGGGTTTTTTGTGGTGGCTCTGGAGCTAAGAAACTCAAAAGAATGAATACATCATGTTGCAGCAAGTTTAGCTACTATTGCTTGGTTTATAACCAGGAGTGCATGTGAAAAAAGGAATCAGTCTTCCTAAAAAAGGAGGAAAGAGAGAAGTTGAGCAGTTTAACAAAAGGAAATGGGACACAGAAGTTGAGGATACTCTGAGCATGGGGAGATGCTGAAGGTTCCAAACAAACGTAGCTGTTTGCTGTCCTCATTTAGCACGGTGTGAGGAATTTGTCCCCATCCTGTGTGATGGTTGCCTGCAGCTCCTTGTGTCTTGTAGCCCAATCAATATCCCCCAGTGCTCCTCTTTCCAGCCTGTGCAGTGGAAATGAGTGTCTGCATTTCTTCCTTGTGTCATTGGAGTGGGGATTGCTTTGTGTGCTGCAATTGCAGAACGTTTCTGGCTAAGTTGCAGAATACTGAGGTTGGCTTCCTACAGAGCAAGGTTCAGGCTTTGCACCAAACTCTAGAATCTAAGATTACTTGGTGATCGTGCAGCCTCTTGCCCTCCCATGTGTCCCATCATGTTCGGGACAAGCAAGACATAGTGACACTGATGGAAAGATCTGGATCAAAGTGTCCCTTAGTATGTTGGTGGTGCTCAGGGTCATTCATGAGAAAGATTTTGGTGGGAAGCAGGGATTTGATGGGCTGGTGTCCAAATCACTGGATGATAGTTTGGGACCACCTGTCTGTGGGTTTTTCCAACAGTAACACCGAAGAGTCTCAATCCTCAAAGCATCTTTGCAATAGGAAAGGGTGACTTTACCTTGATGCAATTCCATTTCACTGATGATATTTCACTTCCTGTATTCCTGGAGCGAGAAATGTCTGGTCTGGCTGCTGTGTCCTGCTCTTAAATGTCTCCCTGAGAAGCCTCATTCCTAAGAGTTGGGAATGTGAGTCTGGAATCAGAAATCAAACAAATCCTTGGCCTTGGCCTCCAGCTCACTCGAAACCAGGCCCAGGCTTGTAATGTCTCCTGCTGTATCTTCTTGATTTGTAGGAAGAAAGATCAGGGAAATTTTATGAGTGCACTTGTCTGTTTATTCCTCACTAAAGCCTTCCTCAAGTGTCCATCCATTTTGTATTTGATGCATTTGAGCATTTCCAGCACACTCACCCTGGTTTCTCTTGTCTGAAACAGGATTTTCAAATTCCTCTACTGCTGCAATGATCTTTTAGAGTAAACATGGGATTTTGTGTCAATTTGTTGCCCTAGGCAAAGGGTGCACAATATCCACACTCCTTTCCTTCCTCCATCAGTGGTCATCCTCTGTTTGTCTTAATGTGCTCCCTTCCCATGCTGCTGGGGGTCTTCGCTTTTGTATCTGGTTATGGATTTAAGCTGTCACTTCAACACATGGATTTTTCTTCTTTTTTCGCTCCACTGATCTACTGATTTTAGTAGTGCTGGGAATCCATCAAAGAAAATGAATTCAGTTTAATATATTCAATGTATTTGTTAGAAAACCCTTTGTTGAGTTTGAATAATTGGAAACAGTTCATTTTATCACCACTGTCAGGTCCTGGCTCTATCATTTTGAATCAGATATAGAGATCTAACGGTAAGTTGAAGCCAGTCGCTTATCGGACTATAATCCTGATGGAGCCAAAGTGTGGTGATAAATTGTTCATAAACCACATCACAGAATGCTCCTTATTTTGTCTTTGAATTACATCACTGTCTCCCTAATTGGCTTTGATATTGCTGTGTTTATTTTAGGACACTTCTGATGAGTGAAAAATTTTCTTTTTTCCACTTCAATATAAATGTACTATCTGTAGTTCTGTTGCACTCTTCAAATTTTATTCCGATGCTGTGGAGGACATTAAAACAATTTCATTGCATTAGTTTCTGCCTGTCTGATTTCTGCCCCAATTCTGGGGGCACGAAGCAAATCATTAGTCAGAAGTAAACTGAAGAAATATAAAACATCTATTAAAATACTTTTTGAAAAGTAAATGTCAGGTCCATGCAAGTGTTTTGCCCTCAGCTGGTTCATTGGGCTCATCTCTCCTGAGCAGTGGTGAAGTTTGTCCTTGCACCAACCACAGATGTAGCTCAGCTGTCAGCATCTGACATGAGGCCCTCTCAGCCAGGAGAAAATCCAGCTGGATCAGCTCCAGGCCACACACAGGCGTCTGACTGTCCAAACTTGGGTGTCACGGTCGCTTTGTCTCCAAGCTGTTCTTTCACTGCCCTGTAATTCCTGTGCTCCTGGCTACTCCATGTCCCAGGAAAGGCAGCGAGTCCCCATCCTCACCCACCCAGCAGCCCCATCCCACAGTGGCCAGGTGGCTCTGGTGCTCTTACAGAGCCAGCTGAGATGGAATGGAACCCCTTCAAGCAAAGACCTGCAGCTGAGGTTATTTCTGACTGTTGGTTGAGGCAACTGCCCTACTGAGTGTGTCTTTCACCAAACATAAAATTTTGAGGTTCTGGAGGGCCAAACACAATAGTTTAGTCAAGGAAGTGTTGCCTTTTCTTGTGGACACACAAGGAACCTTCTGCCCTCCTCAGAGCACACTGAGATTCAAGGGTTAAGCAGTGCTGGGGAGCAGACAGGCTGCAGCAGTTCTGGGACTTGAGCAGAATTTAGGCTGCCTGGATGTCACCTGCAGGATCTGATCAAGGAGACAAAAGGAGTGTGTTCCCCATCCATCCCCAGCACTTTCAGGATCAAGTGCCCTCTGTGGGGTCTGGGAAGAGGTTGTCTGGAAGTCCCACTCAGTTTCTGTGTATTCAGGGATGGACACATCATGTGGCAAAAAGATGAAATATTCAGAAGCTAACGTACCAAGTCCTAAGAAAACAGTAATGAAACGATTGCAGCCAAAGAGAGACAGCTGCAGCCAACAACTCCTTAGAAAGTTGTGGTAAAGTCAGAAAATTCCCTTTGTGTCTGGCTGAAAATGGGGATGCCGTGGACTGACCTCATCCTGCTGGGCTTTGCCGACCAACAGAGAGCAAGGAGTCAGGAAACCACTGATCTCCTTAGTTTGTTAAGCATCTCTCCTCTCCCATTGCTTTCATCCCCATTTTCTATGACTTCTGAAGGGCAGGATGCCTGACTTTTTAGTCTGTGGTGTCCACTGCCCTCGCTCTTCCCTCTTCTGATTCACTGCAGGATTTTACATTTGCTTTATGCCTTTTAAGGCAACTTGAGTTCCTCATATGGGGAGCAGCCATATTCTGAGCATGAGGCTTCCTTGGCTCAGATGTTCCGTGAAAGGAAAGGAACAGATTTTTGCATGGTTTCTCACTACCTTTACTGTTCTTGCACTGCAGATGTTGCAGCTCATGAAAGGCCTGAAGAAATGATCAGTCGAGTGTTTTTTAGGGACAAATATGTAGCCCACACATGGTCCTGTGGGTATTAAACAAGGTCAAGGAAATCTGAGAAGTATTTGGAGTTCAAGAAGAGGAGCACTGGGAAAGGTAAGGAGCAAAGCAGGTACAAAGCAGATTGTGTCCAGAGGGACCAGGAAGAATATGTAATCCTTTTATAAAATAGCAGGTCTGATATCTTCATGGTGCTTCACAGTGCACTTTGGAGTGGTATCCTGGCTTTCAAACATCCTTTGTAAATTGACTCTGTGCAGATGTGTGCCCTAGGAAGGCTCTCAGGAAAACAAATAGGTGGTTTTCAGTGCTTTCTGCCCTGTAAATACAGTCAGCCTGCATTTTCCTTCTGAAAATGGTGCAGAGTTCAGTAGTTCAAATGAATCACAGTGGCACTCACATTATTTATTTCAGCCCTGTAAGATGAGCTTGACACAAGATATTAATTACCGAGATCTGTCTCTGTGTCAAACACATAATCAACACAGAAATCTGATTCTGACAAGTGAAAAGGGAAACCACTATTTGCAAACTTCTCATCCCAAAAGCTACGTCGTTCCAGGGATGATTTCTAGGTGTCACTTCCAGCCTATGTTTGTCACAGAGTGCAGGGATTTATGGTCCAAAATTCCTGATTATAAAGAGATTTTAGTAAGGGTGTACCTCAGCCCAGAAAAATTTGTGGGAAGCAGTGTCACTCTGAGGATGGGAGGACTCCTGGCTCACGCAGAAGCGTGGGGAGAGCCATGGGCCATTTCAGGGAAGGACGAGGATAAGAGACCCCTCCCTGCACTGTCAGGTGTACAGAACACGACAGCACCCTCTGGTCCATCCATTCTTTCACAGAGCTAATACATGACTCCTTCACATGTGCAATATGATGAATATTGTGCAGGTCACCTCTTGAGCCACAGAGGTGGGAGGCAGTTAGAGGGAACCTGGTTTTATAAGGCTCAGGATCCAATCTCTGATGTAGAACTTGAGTCAGCTATTTATTTTAGTTTTCCTTTTTGCACTCCCATGTCAATGCAGAGACAGCCAAGAGATCCTTTGATTAGCCCCTGGTGAGGCCTTATCATCAGCACACTGGAGGTCTGTGCTGTGCCACGCCAGGGTGATTAATGTGGGTCTTGGGCACATCCAATCCTGAAATTCTAATGGAGTTTTGCTTGGAGAGGGGGAATTGCATGGAGTGACACTCGGTTGAGTTTGATCAACGCAGGGAGAGCTCTGGATGGCATTTCCTGTTCTCCATCTCCACTAATTCACTGTATGTGTTGATATGAAATTTTGGCGAGAATTTGATCTGGGAAGTTATAAGGTAAATGTCTGCAACCGAGTTGCCATATATCCTCAACCCTAATGAACTACCTGTGTGCCTTCCCGACGCCTTTGGGTGGAAAGCCAGAGTACATCTAGTAAATAAATTGCTTTCCCCCACTGCCTTCAAGTCTGCTTCCTTCAAATGAGCACGGACATGAAACACAGCTGTGAACCTATGCCACAATTTTTCATTTTAATTTGTGATTTTTTCCAAAGCAGTAGTCTTCCCAAGGCTTGCTTCATCACAGTTCAAAGGTGTTCAATAGAACATTAACTATTGCTAGTGCAGCTCCTCAGATTTTTGGCTTGCTGGGAGAGCTGCTTGTGGCTGCTTTGCATTCAGAGCTTGCCGTGTGTTGGGCTCATTCCGCTTCCTCACAGATTCATAGTTAAGTGTGGTCATCTCTCAGAAGGAAGGCTAAGTTAACTTGCTGAAAAAGCAAAGAGCTTTCTCTCCACAGAATGAAATTGCAAGTCTCTTCCAATCTCATTTACGTGGCTGTTATACCAGTGTGGACACCTGATTTACGACGCTGGCCTGATTTACAACTCTCCGAGACCAGATTTAGCCCTAAGAGTTTTTTGACTTAATGCAAGTGGAAACATAGTTGGGAAAAAAAAAAAAAAAAGGAAGGAAAATGCACTGTAATGGTTGCTAATGAGAGGAATAATTATGGGTAACTGGTGATCCAATACACAACATCACTGAGCTGAAATAGTGACATTTGGATTTATGTTCAGGCTGTTAGAGCGCTGCAGCACCTCTCTTATAGGGAAAGGCTGAGGGAGCTGAAAAATTTGTCAGGCAAGTGCCAACCCCCTTCCCTTTGGGTTGCAAACCTGATGGGAGGAAAGAGAACACTGGTATGCTCTGGTTCTAAAGATGCTGGCTCCAGCAATGCACTGCCTGGGTGACTCTTGCTTTCCATTTTCTATTAAGATCACAGTGCATTGTCACCTAACCCATGAGGTCAGGAGCCAAGTTAAGGAAATACATTTTCACATCTACTTTTAACAAAAAATATCTGCAAATATGCTTTTCTATGGGAACAGATGGTTCTATCATTTCTGTGTCTGTTCTGCAGAACATTTTGTTTTGGTAGGATATGGTCATTATCTCTGTTGTTTTTGTTAAGCTTTTGCTTTCTGTCAGTTTTCACCATTATCACATTTTGGGTTGCATTGGAACCCAACTCTCTGACTGCAACAAAGTGGCTTTACCAATTATTTTCATGATTTCTTAAAATACTTGTAGTTTTCATTCCAATTTGAAATGAAACAGCGACATTTCCTGCGCCTAGATATTGTCATAAGCTCTCATTTTAAAGCAGTGGGCCAAGGGACACAATTTAAAGCACGAGATAAATAGCGTGCACGCACTGCCTGCAGTGGAAGAAGATGGATTGTGTGTGTTTCCTTCTCTCATCTTTGTCTTGTAGACCATCTTGCTTGATGGACTGCCAAGCAAGGGCTGAAACGTGCTTTCGACAGCCTTCAGTGGTGTTGCTTTTCTCCTTCCTGACCCGTGGGATTTAACTCACAATGTGTAGCACAGAACTGCACACTCCATTTGGTACAGCTTCAAGAGCACAATAATTACAGGAATAAATCACCAATATCTGCACAGTGTTTGCGGAAACTAAGATTATAAAGCACTTAGAGAGCTGCAAACACTGGCAGCTAGAGCGGATGGTGCTGGAAGGTAGTCTGTCTCTGAAGTTACCTCCCTAAGGAAGAGAGTTAATTATATTCTTATTCTTTCATTTCTTTGGGGACCAGAACTTTGGAAATGGGTCTGAGCTGTGATATAGGTGGACAAATCCAGAAATGACCCCAAATAGAAAAACGGTGGTGTTCAAGACACCACCTTCCAGAGATGAGAGAGAGGGGGATACTTTTCCTACCTTTCTCAGGTACAATTATGTCTTGATCTTTGAAAATACTCCAGCTTACTGTTCCTGTAGAAAGTAAATGAGTTTAAAATGTCCAAAAAGTGCTTATGTCTGCCATGTAAAGTTCATTTTCATGCTCTTTGTCCTCTTGAAGGAGTCACAGCTAGCCCAAATTTACAGACAGATTCACTACACAAAAAATTTAGTTTGGATTGCTTGGAAACCTGCAAACTTGGCCCTCTTGCTGACCATCCTCCCCCTGTCCCAGCCACAGCAATACTCAACATTGGAGCAACACCTTTTAAAGGATGGTGCCTCCAAGTTGTGGCTCCACTCAGTGCCGCCAAAGAACTCTCCAGAAAACTTCATGGTGTGTGTACAGACACCCAGCTCTGGGAATTTTTTGGCTTGACATACGTTAAAGAAAAGAGAACCTCAGCTGCTGAGTAGAGGTAAATTTATTATGGACAGTTACGGACATTACATGTATGACTTCAATCCTTGAAGGTTTATGGAAAGGTTCTGCATCTCTCTCATGTTTCTTGAAGGAGTTGTAGAATCATAGAAACTGAGAATGGTTTAGGTTGGGAGGGACTTTAAAAATCATCCAGTTCCAGCCCCCTGTCTTGGACAAGGACACCTCCCACTATCCCAGGTTGCTCAGAGCCCCATCCTACCTGGCCTGGAACCCTCCCAGGGATGGGGCAGCCACAGCTTCTCTGGGCAACCTGTTCCAGGCCCTCAGCACCCTCACAGTAAAGATTCTTCCTTAATATCCAATCTAAACCTACTCTTTTTCAATTCGAAGCCATTCCCCCTTGTCCTGTCTCTCCACATCTCTCCTGTAGGCTCCCTTCAGGTGCTGGAAGACCGTAATTGGGTCACCTCAAAGCCTTCTTTTTTCCAGGTTGAACAATCCCAATGCTCCCAGCCTTTCCCCATACCAGAGGTGCTCCATCCCTCTGATCATCTTGGTGGCCTCCTCTGGACTCGCTCCAGCAGTCCAATGTCCTTCCTGTGCTGGGGATCCCAGAGCTGGATGCAGCACTGCAGGTGGGCTCTCAGCAGAGGGGCAGAATGCCCTCCCTGGCCCTTCTGCCCTCACTGCTGGGGATGCAGCCCAGGATGGGATTTGCCTTCTGGGCTGAAAATGAACATTGCCAGCTCACGCCCAGCCTCTCACCCACCACACCTCACAGGAGGACCTGCCACGGTTCATTCCAGTTCTAGCCAAGAATGGAGGGTCAGGGCAGGAAGAGCGATAGCTGATAAGGCACAGCAAATCATAACTGAGATACCTGCAAGGGCTTAAGCAGCCCTCAAGCACAAGGAGTGAATTTCTGCTGTTTTCAGTTGATTACAGCGAATGAGGAGTGTCACTGGCCTGTTGGTACAGATTTAGACTGCCTTGCCAAGGAAAAGCTTGTTCCCTGGGTGAAACTGTGTAGTCTCCAAATAAAACATGTCATAAATGAGAAAAAGCGCCCAACATTTATATGACCGGGCTGGCTATTTTCTTTCTGTGATAAATACCAATGCTGAAAGGCAAACAAGAAGCAGAATCTATTCTGTTCTCCAAAATTTAGGATAACAGAGTTTCCAAACTATTTAAATTTGGAACCAGTCAAATGCTAAAAAGACATCAAAACCAATATAAAATATTTTATAAATATAGTTCAATATGGCTTATTTGTTTTGCTTTGATTAAAGTAAGAACAAATCTCTTATGACATTTTCAAAACAAAATGGGACAACCTCAATAAGTCATTTACTTTTTTTTTTCTATCTAATAATAGTTCGAAAACAGTATCCAGAGAAGCATTTCACTTGCAGTGAAACTGCAGGGAAAATTTCTTCTGGCTAAAATATTTCAACCAGCTCTGGGACTGAAAAAATTCTGGATTAACATTTATTTTACAGACAGATCTATTTTCGTGCAGGACCACCTGGCTGGTGAATACCAGGACATAAAACCAACATATACAAGTCTCAGGACAAAGGCTTCTGTCAAAAATGAATCAATGTCCCAGCAGTACATAAAGGGAAAGTGGAAGAGGAGAGACCTTAAGGCCCTGATCATGTGACTCCATTAGGATTCAGGTCATGCTGATGTATGAAAAATGTTGTCAGGAAACAATAATTCACTTTGCTTTAGACTAGTTAGATTAGGAAATATGGAATCTTGCATTAGTTTTCAGAACTGGTATTTCACATGCATGGGAAATGTGAAATTCTCTGTGTCAGTCAGGAATGAAGCAGTAGGGGAGAGAAAATCTAAGGCTCAGCCAAAACTTTCAAAGGGACTGGTGACACTGCATTGCTGATGGAATCTTATTTTTGCAAGGGTAATCCAGAAACATCTGCATCTCTGCGATGCCTCTTCAGAACTGGGCATCCAAAAAGTGAGGAACACATCCTAATTTAGTAAATCTTTGTCTTAGTGATTAATTCTAAACTGTTTCTGGAGAAGAAAGTGGGCACCAATACCAAGGCAGGGGTTGGCCTCTTCTCTCATGGAACCACCAACAGGATGAGATGAAATGGCCTCAAGCTGTGCCAGGGGAGGCTCAGCTTGGACGTCAGGAAAAATTTCTTCATGGAAAGGGTTGATGAGCATTGGAATGAGCTCTGGTGGAGTCACCATGCCTGGTGGATTCAAGAAACAGCTGGATGTGGCGCTTAGAGCCATGGTTTAGTTGACAAGATGGAGATCAGTCAAACATTGGACTCGATGATCTTGGAGGTCTTTTCCAATCTAAATGATTTTATGATCCTGGGATTCTCTGGACAAAAGACATCGTGGATTTGTAAGCAATTTGGCAATTGTCAACATTGTTTTACAAGAACAAGTAAGCAAAATAAATATGACCTTTTTATAGGACTTTTTTAGCTCTTTGCTTTCCCATTTTCAGGCACCTTTTTCTAAGAACCTTTAGTTATTGCCCAGAAGTGGACTTCACCAAGATTATTAGCATGGTGTCAAGTGACATCAAGTGGTCATTTGAAGAATTCCTCCCATCAAAGCAGTGTCTGTGGGCTGCCCTGCAGACCCCCAAAGGCTGAGACCCACAGAACCGCAGTAAGAGCTCAGTACTGACCCGTGGTACTGTGCTAAAAATGAACATTCATAAATGTGTCCACTCTGTGCCTGTACTTTGTGCAGTCCATCAAAGACCACGCACTCCCCATGATTCCAGCGAGCCAGATATTTGGGAAACAAATTCTTAAAATCACCCAGGATTTCTCTACTCCCTCGGACAGCTGTAGCTGTTGGCATCAGCCAATACATTCCTAAATATATTGAAACGGAGCTTGTTCCAATGAACTTCATATTGTAACTAACAAATCCATGGTCCTGACCATCAGTGTTTGTTTCAGAAACATCTGAGGACTTTTGTAAAATGCGGGCGTTCCGGGGGAATGGGTGAAAAACAGGCTTGGTAGATGAGCAGCCCTGAGCAGCCTGCTCTAGGAGACTCTTCTTGAGCATGGGAGTGTGGGACTAGGTGGATTCCAGGGATATTTCCAGCCTCATCTGTTCCATAAGCCTGCTCAGTTGCAAGAATCAGCCTGATTCTGCTCAGTTGCAACAATATTGAAGTATTTGTTTTGAAAACACTTATGAATGTTTGCATTGGTTTTTTTCCCCTCAGTTCATCCTTATGCTCGTAATGTGGTTTCAATCTGCTAAAGTGTAATTTTTTCTAGTGTAAAAACACTTTCACAAAACTTTCAACTGCTGTAATTCCCAGAGTTGCTGCATGAAAAGCTTCCACATCCATAATAAACTGCCCATCTCTGGAGGCAGAGACACCAGTGCTTGAAACATTGCTGTCTACACCAGTTCTAGATTCCTTCCAAGTCTGATGTTCCTAACTGGATTCTGTGCATGTTTTTCATGGAAGTTTAGGACAAAATAAATGCTATAAATTCATCTCAGTTATTCTTTATGGAGGTCGTTGCTGTCTCAAAGAGACTCAGAGTTCTGGTGACAATTAATTGCAGCAATTTTAAAATTTTTGTCTCCACTTTTTACAAGTACTTTAGATTGAATAAACCCAGTAACTAGATTAATGTAATCTCATCCATTTCCCCGGTTTCCCTTGTGATGCTTTGGTGGGATTATGCAGCTTCAACCTTTCTTTAAAGCTGTTAAGGTTGTACTCCTAAGTTTGTAACAGCACAGAAGTGAAGAGCATACTGAAAGTGTTGTTAGAAGTTGTGAACTGAGATCACTTCTGGCACTTGTTGTATTCCTATTCCTAATTTGTTCATCAGTGACAGGTTTTTCTTCAGCCCTTCAACTAAGGCATGTTGAAATCATTTGAGGTACAAGTATTAGACACGAGACATACCTCTGTCTTTAGAGGTTTTAAAAAAAACCTAGCTTGTCTAGGAAGTAGGAATATTGGCACATTCTGGCAGCCTTTCTTATGCCACAATGTTAATTTCTACCAAAGATTCCCTGGGCCTCTGATATTTTAAAAGAAAAGAGGTCAGAAGTTTCCTGCACCTTTGGAAAAAAATAGTGACGGGGTTTAGTGCTCTGTGGTGATGAGACAGCTTCAGATCCATCTGACAAATGTATTTCTGTGTTATTAGACAAGATCTTCATAGGACCTTGCTTCCAGGTCCCGTGAATGGGACCTGAAAGTGTGAGGGGCTGGAGACAAGCTCTGATGCTCATGGAGTATCCCAGGATAGTCTATTCCCATCATATCAAGGTATCTCCTGGATGCTCCCATCACATAGTGATGATTGAGTCCATCAAGACATGAAGGCATAGAGATAGCTGTTCTCTCCAGTTCCTGTCTGGTTCCAAAAGGCAGAAACCCTGGAAAATGGAGTTGCTTTATTTTTAAAACATCACCAGAAAAGATAGACCTCAACGCTGTTTGTTAGGTGTAGCTCTGAACGGAGCAGGCATTTCTAGAGAGAGCCACTGCCCCCCTCCCTGATTTCTAGATGTTTAGCCAATCTTTGGTAGGAATGAGAGTCATGGTATTGGGAAGAGTAGTTTTGCTGTTGGGCAGAAGAGGAAACGTCAGGAGGTAGCTGGAGGAGAGTGATAGCACAGGGTTGCTGTTGGGCAGAACTTCTCTGACTTTTAATTTTGAGCTTTGGGTCAATTTTTGATTTGTCTCCTGCTCTGCTCACCCTCTCCCATAGCAATGAAGCAACATTAAATGCTACTGTAAAAGTAGCAAACTCACCCAGGAAAAGGTTTCCTTTCATACCTTGCAAATTCAGACTGTGGGAAGCTTTGGCTCAGTCCCTTTCTGTCATTTTTCAGATGTCAGTACTTTTATTGCAACTCATCCCACTTCAGCTACTGAATCCAAACTTCACAGAGGTTCGGCAGTGCTTCCCGTCCCAGTGTACTCACATTTCCATGTACAATTACATTTGTATCAGTCATTGATCAAAATGACTGATATAAATGACACTCAAAATGTCACTTTACCATTTTTGCAGTCACCCTCCTGTGAATTTTCCCTTCCCACTTTGAAATTCTTCCAGACATTTCAGTCTCTTTGAAACCTCTGTTTTTACAGGAGCAGCAGTGTTTTTCCTGAAAGGTAAAATTATTTCCATTCCAGGTGTTTGCTGAGCAGTTAATAACTGTGTCTTATAAATCAAATGACCCAGCACTTTCTGAAAAGCAATGGAAACTTTTCCATAGGTGGCAATGTGTCAGTATTTTAATTAAATGCAAAATAATACTCATTACATCTAACAGTGCAAGTAGAATAGGCTTACCATTTATCCAAATAAATGAGCAAACAGTCCAAATCCCAAAGCAACAGAATGAAATGGAATTAAGCTGCCTGTGATGGTCTCCCCCCTAAAATAATCATTCCTGGTCACTGTATCACAGGTGCTTCCATTTTTCAATTTATTTCTTAATTACATTTTCCTTTCAGAATTTTTTTCTGCGACTTCAAATGCCATAATTCATCTATCACTTTTCCTTCCTTTCTAAAAGTTACCTTGGACTCAGTCAGAAATGGAAGAGGGGGAGCAAGCGGGAGCACTGATTGAAATGGAAAATGGCATCACTGTATTAAGGTCCAAAATAACAAATGCAAAAGTTTCCAAAAGGTAAAGAATTAAAAAAAAAAATTTAAAAACCAGCCATGAGTACAAAATATCAGCAAAGTACCCTCTGGTTGAGTCAGTTTTGTCTTGCATGTTATTAAACTCCTTCCACAGAGGAGACACTGAAGGTTTGGCTTGCAAAGCACAAAGGGACAGATAACAAGGCACTGCTGCAAGGGGGATTCAGGCTCTCAGAAGCAGCATTTGGGCACCTATGGAGAGCTGCAGGTGGGGGATCCACAGCCAGGAATTCACTCCTGCTGGTGGAGTTCAGAGCAGCTGTGCTGTGTCACTGCCCTGTGCAGGGACCTCGTTCTCCAGTGTCACTGTTTCAGTGTAGTCCAACCACACAGCCATGTCCCATCCTTTGCCAGGCTCCTGGGGAAAATCTGTGCTGCTGAATGAAAGGCATGGAACCAGCTTAAGTGCTGGACATCTGTTGTTGACGTTGCTTGGCTGTTAAATCACTCTTCAACTCTGTTGTCGACCCGTGCAACTCACTTCTAGACAAGTTCAGGACAGAAAGGGTGAGCTCTAAACAGCATAGATGTGAGACAGCAGCTTCCAGCTGTGCTTGGTGTCTGAGGCTGCTTCCTTTAGCAGCACAGACACGGCCCAAGCAGCTTTCTGGAGGAATTGGTGTTGGTGTTGTATCCCAAAATAACGCTTGTAGTTCTTTAGGATGGAAAGTTACTTGTGAGGAATTGAGTTTGGGATCACTGCTCATTCAGAGGCTTCACAAAGAGGCATGCAGAGTGGCTTCTGGAATCAAAAGGGCCTGGACTCTTTGAAGGGAGTTGGGAGAATTTTCCATGGCTCCAGGGGCCGCATATCTGACCATGGCTGCAGAACAGCTCCAGGGACTGGGGCTGTGCATGGTCTTCTAGGAAAGCGTCCACAGGGTTTCTCCACATCAGCAATAGCTTTCTGCACATTGCCTGACTGTGTCCTGGCCAGCTGGAAGAAAGCAGAGCTTTTGAGCAGTCTGCCATCACGTGTTACTGCCTTTTCTGCCCTGCTTGCATCCCATAGGCACTGAGCTCTATTGAGATGTATTTTTACTAACAGAATCTGAAAGCCTAATAGGAGTGACTTCTCCGTCTTTATCAGCAAAAAATGCATGTATAATCTGATATGAAAACTACTAATCCATTAGGACTTGGACATTTCATTAGCATGGAGAGAAGAGCTTCTATTGCCTGCTCAAGCTCATAAACTTGTCTCCAACTGGAAGAAAGTGGCAAGGAGTTAGAAATCCTGGAGTTGGGTAGTACATGCGCTCAGCTGCCACGTCAATCTCATCTGCCCCAGGGGGATGCCTGCAGCACTGTACCAAGCCCACGCGTAAAGGTCGCACGAGGAGAGACTGCTCCTTGTCATGCTGCTCTGCAGCAGCAGCTTTGCCTCTGCAGGCACAGTGCTGGGAGCTGAAGTCTTCCTTGGGAAAGTGCTTCTTGGATTGGGATGGTTTCTAAGCTGCTGACCAGCTAAGTTGTCCCCAAGAGCATGGAAACAGCGAAAGGAAAGGAAAAGTAATTTACTGAGAGTCAAAAGTGAGAATTTACCTGGGCTTTCCACCTCACGGCATCAATTCCTGCCTTAGAGTGATGAACAGTGTATAATTCGCTGGAGAAAATCTTCTGTCCTTTATTCCCACTGTCACTCTGTGCTATCCCAGTCATGCTCTGCTCACAGTCACCTTGGCTCTGTTTCACCCTCACCAGGGCTCTGCCTCCCTGTCTTCTCCTGTCCCCTTCTTCTCTCGCTGACTCTGCATATGCCTAGCAGGACTTTCCTGCTTCGCTACCCCTTCTCTTACATGGTTCAACCAGATTTATTCTCCTTCTCCCTTTCCCCAGGCTTAGGAAGGGTTCTTCTGTGGCAGCTCTTCTTCCTAAACTGCGGAGAGCGTAGATTTGAGCCTTGAGTGAGGGCACTTCTTCAAAGTGGTCCTGGAGAGGACAAGGAGGTTCAGAGCTGGCTCTACTCCTGAAAAGAAAAGTTCAGTCTAGTGTTTTCTCCTCTTGAATCCTATATTTCACCCAATGCTAGAAAAGATTATACATAGTCTATTACTGTCAGAACCATGGTGTAGAACTACTGTGGGATGACTCGTGCGCACTATTGGGTTTTATAGAGGGTTTTATATTGTCCCTCAGCTAACCCTAACCCTAATGCTGAACTTTATCTTATATGTTTTTCCTTTAATTTGTCCTGAGCAATCTGACAGCAGAAATATGCCAATGCAGTCCAATTTAGTAACCTGATAAAGCAAAAAACAGTCCTGATCCACAAGTATGCGATCCATTAGGAAAAAGGCAAAATCCCCAGTGTGTTTCTCTGACCACATCAGCTGTTACACAATAACTATATGCAAATCCAGGGTTATTTCTCACAGCTGGCACAGCCTGGCTTAGATAAATATAAAACTTGCTTTAAGGGAATAGCTCATAATTGGGTTAGGCACAAGGTTTTAATTAGATTTACGTAAATGCATACAGTGCATGGCAGAAATCAATAACCTGGAGAGCTTCTTTGGGCTTATTGTTTAAATCAGCAACACCAAGTCAGCTGAATTTAGCTGTATATTTACCTACCCCATTCCCTCCAAAAATGGCACTTTTTACATGACTGATGGCATGTTTGAAATGTGCTGTGCTGTCCCATCTTTCTGTCCTTTTCTATCTGTCTGGCCACTTGCACTTTGGGTGCTTGCAGACAGAACCCTGTCAGTACAGACGAAGGTAGGAAGTATTTTAATTAAGGAACAAATTGAGATTTAAACTAAAAACTGTGCTGTCCAAACAGTTCAGGTTCACCTTGTAGGTTGGTGTGAGGTTATCAGTTGCTGAAGTTAAAGCATTTACCATCCCTGTAAGTGGTAGCAATGGTAAAGAGGGAAGTGAGATCTTTTTGTTGTGGCTAGAAGTAAAAGCCTGTGAGCTACACATATCATGTTTCAGAGACAGGGTGTGCTGATTTTCTATAACGGACTCGAGAAAAAATAATTGTTTCATTATTTATTTCAACTGAGAAATTAAAATTGTTAAAAAATAATTGCTTTATTATTTACTGATAAAGACTTCCTTGCCTCTATCCATCAATGAAGAGGAAAAAGACAGATAGAAAATGGTGTTATCAGCTAATTCTTAAATGGAACAAGTTTAAGTGCAGTGTGAAATGGATTTAAAATACCCTTAGAGTACCAAATAGCTATACATTGCATTTTCTAAGGGAAAAAAATAGCAGATTTTCTCTTCTTTTCTGCTTTGTTTCCTACCTCAGTATGGTCTTGTTGACACTTCTGCTTTTCCACACCTTAAGGAGCCTTTCTTTCCTTTGGAAAATTTATGTAAAATAAGGGTGAGACTTTTAGCACAGCTTGGTATTGAGCTCACTTACAGTCAGTGGAAAACCACCACCACCAAGTGCTTCGAAACCCTCAAACCATCACCTGACACAGGGAGAGCTGTCATTTTCCAGGACCACCATCAAGTGCAGAGTTATGCACTCACCAGGCAACTGCCAGGGTTAAAGAGCTTCTGCAAAGCCCATTTCTGCAGACATTTTGTGATATGGTCTTTAATTGTCTGATCACCATCTAATCCTCCTGACCCTTCAGCATCTGAGTGGATGCAGCTCTTGTCTCCTTGCTGGGTGAAGTGTAGTTTTAAGCCTTTCTGCTGCTGCCCCAGAGCCCCAGTACATTGTCCCTCACCCATGTGGTTTATCCCTGTAGTAACATAACCAGATTTTGGGATGTCTGAAGATGCTTAGAGAATTCTAGTGGAAGTTTCCAAAGCATCACTGTTTTTCCCTGGAAACCCCAACTATATTCTTCTGCTCTTCCATCCATAAGCCTGAGCTCTTCAGCTCTGCACCTCCAATCTGGTTTTTTGTTCTCTTTTTCCTTTTGCATCATTCAATCCTGTCTTATCCCCTTCTCCCAAGTTCAGCCCCTGTCTTGCCTCTTCATTCTTTCTCCATTCTGTTATTTTGATGGCTCTTCCTCCCAAATTCTTCTCCCCCTTTCTTCACCCCAATCCCTGCCCCACTAGTGCTTCAAGTTTCACGTGTTCTTCATCTTGTCCTTTCTGCTTAGTCATTTTGCTGCTGCACAGTGAGATTCAGCAGTGATGGAAGAGAAGTTCCAGCTCCACGTTCACCACCCCTGGCTGCAGCAGGTGCTGCCCCATGGGCCCAGTGCTTCACACTGGTTGCACACAAGAGGGATCACACACATCGGAGATGTGCAAATCTTCTGAGGTGAAAACTGCCACCTTCAAAAGTATCAACAGCCAAATTCAGAAAAAAAAAACCCCACTAAACTGAGCCTTATAGCTTGGTGGATTTTTGCAGCAGCAGGGAAAGGCAGAGCTGTAACCCCAAAGAACACACCTGGGCTAAATTCTAGCATGCTCATGGTTTCTATTGAAACCAAGCAAAGCAAAGCAAAAGAAAACAGAAAGGCTTGCCAATATTATTTTAAGACAGCAAAGGAAAATATACTTCCTGTCCTCTTATGTTATTTTTTCAAAGCTCTAAATTTTGTTCTCAACCTTTTTTACCTAAAAAGAAGTGAGGAAAAAAACCCCAAAACATAATAATTAAAACAGAAGCAAAAAGCCCAAGCAACCCCTCCTTATATAAATGCTCAGAGAGAAACAGTTGGGGTCACCTCTCCTGGTTGTGTCTCCTCCCAGCCTCCCCTGCACCCCCAACTTCCTTATCAGTGTGGCTGTAGAAAAAGCAGAAAAGGCCTTGGCTCGGTGTGAGCCCTGCTCAGCAATAACAACATCTCTGTGGTATCAACCCTGTGTTCAGCACAGATCCAAGACACAGCCCCACACCAGCCACTGCGAAGAAAATTAACTCTACATAGCCAAAAGCAGCACACACCAATCATGTTTGATGCCAACACTGATTTATATCATAAAGGTTATGTTTAAATCTGATGAAAGAATGGAAATTGCCATTGTTGAGGGCTAACACTTCCATTCTATCTGCAGTATAGATAGAATGAACAGTCGTGGCATGTTTGTATTCACACAGGGTAAGAAATGGGCTATCTGAGAACTAGGAATACAAGCACTTAATAGAAATAAAATCTTTGGACCAGCTAATTTTTCAGTTTCCATGTTTGCTACTTACTTCAGTTGTTTTTCCCTCCTTACCTTTTTAAAATTTTTTCTCTTGTTTTTCATTTTATGCTGTTCCCAGCAACACTGTAGTTCCAAAAAAAATAGGGTGAACCGATGGGTCTATTGAGACCTGTCCTCATATGAAATTTCTGCTAAGTGGACTGACACTGCAGCCAGAAGTATCCAAGTAAATATTGCTTTCAAAAAACCAGTATGTATGTCTTTACCCCAATGGTAAAGATAACTAACACAGTTCTGTGCTTGAGCATCTTCATCAGACATGTCCTGAAAATCCTCTTGGTTGTCTCAATGGGTTAAGAACTGATGACCAAAAGATGGTTTTCAGGAAGGAAGATTTAAGGTGCCATTTGTACCAGTGCACAGTCTTGTGTTAACCAGGAAAACTGACAGTCACTGAGCTGTGCAGGCCAGACTTAGAACATAATGCTTCAATTAGACAGATGTAAATCAGAGGTTCCATTGGTAAAACACAAGGAGTCATTTTGACTCTGTAAGGAAGAATGGAATCACGACTTGGCCACCGATGCAAAATTTGCACATGTCAAGAAATGTGCAAATATGTCAATAAAGTATTTCACATGAAAACAACAGCCACTAGAATAAACAAAACAAAAAATTAAATTCTTTCCATTCAGCCTCTGAAAGAGCATGAAAGAAACTCCCTTGTTGAAATTTGAAAGTATGCCCAGGCAAGATATATATGGAAAGAAATCTAAATTTGAGGTAGGAACATGCATCTCATATAAAAATATTGTGAGCGTTTTTTTGTTTGGTTTTTGGTTGAGTTTGAGGGTTTTTTTCAAAATAAAACATTTTTCAATGAATTTTTTAAGGCTCAGTTTATGCAGGGAAATGCTAATGTTATTGTGGAGAGGCAGCTGCTGGGCCAACTCAAATCAAGTTTGGACTGCATCCTATAAAGTCTGTCTGGAGGAAGCATATGCATTTTTGGTGCCTGGATTTAAACAGTAGTCTCTGAAATAACTTGGTTCAATATTTGGCAGACAGGGAACAGAGAAGAAAAGCTGAATCTTCAATAAAATTGTCACTTGTATTCACAAGAGTAATATAGACCAAAGTGAGGTGCTTTGAAACTGCACAAAGGAACAAACAGGAAGATGAAGCAAAAGGCACACAAAACCACAAGAAAAGATAAGTAAGGGCCAATTTTGTGGCAGAATAGACAGACTGCCTAAATGAAAAAGGAAATCAGTTCCACATGGCAGCTAGGAGCCAATAACAAATGAATGATAAGAACAGGAGACAGCAAAAGAAAGAAGATCCTGGGCTAAGAATTTGAAGAAGTGGCACGAGGAAATGGTGCTGGAGAATATTGCTTACCTATTAAACTGGAGGGTTTTGCTTACTTGCAGTACATAGGGAGCATACAAAGCATATCCTGCCATCCTTAAAAATAAAGCTGAGTGGCTGGTGGCCTGGATCAGCACTATTTTTGTACTTAGTTTTGTGGTGAAAAGAGGATTTTGTGAGGATGCACAGGCCCACCTCCTCTGAGCCCCTGCTGATGCACAGAAAGGAGGTGACCAGTCCAGCTGACCAGTCCAGGTGGAGCTGGACTGAGCTGTCCCTCCATCAGCTGGCCAGAGTGGTGAGCTGTGGTGGCCCTGGATCGTGATGCTTATAACAGAATGAGCACTTCAAAACCTTCAAACTCCTAATGTCCCTCTCAAATTTCATTATTTATCCCTGGCTCACTGCAGCTGGAGCTGTTCTGACTGTACAGTAGGGCTGGATTTTTCCATTACATGTCTCATGGAAATCCATAACGCAGAATTTTCAAATTGGACTGTTGAGATGCTAAATTAATGTGATGGCAATACTTTTCCTGTGAAATGTTGCAGAGAAAGGAGCCTAGATTTCACTGGTTTCTTTTTTACTCATTTTTCTATGTTTAGAATTTGTACAGAAGGAGTCAGGCTCTGCAGTCATCTGGGTCTTAAGGTTACCCCTGACACTGGTCAAGTCACCCTGCAATACTCTCAGGAGATGTTGTCTCCTAGGTTATCACAGCTCCTGACATTGGCCAAATCCTCCTGGAATATTTTCAGGAATGTTTTCTTCCATGTTATCCCAGGGCCATGGGAATAGGAGCTGTTGGTAACCCTGTGGTTCACGGCACTTCCCAGGAAATCTTCTGAATTGTGCCTGGTCAGTGGTTGCAAAGCACAAAGAGATCAAAAAGATGGGAGTTAGGGAGTAAAAATAACAGGTCTTTGGCCACAAGGAGTCACCCTGAGCAACCAGTCTCACTATTTGCACAATGAAAGCCATATTGAGGCAGCAATTTATGTATGAAGATCACAGCCCTTCTTAGAGTTGCTTTGGAAACTTGGCCTTGCTCAAATTTCAAGTAACATAAATCTTTTAAGTGTCCCACAAAAGAAAATTAAGTTGAGCATGATTTGAAAGTAAAATCCTTTACTTAATTTCTCCTCTCTGTTCACGTCACATTTTAAAGCAAGAACGAAATGTTTAACTTTGAACAGCCTTGAAATACTACGGTGGGAGATAGCCTGATTTTTTCCTTCTGTTTTCTTCCAAAGACAAAATCTTTGCAGAACTAACACGACTTTAGTATTGGTTCGTGCTTTTCTTAAGCTATATTTAGTTGCATTCAGGTAACACTTTTTTCAGGCAAACTCAAACTTGCCTGAATCTGTTCATGGACAAAGCTGACTACACATCTGGGGCTGGCATCTCCACTACGCAAGGGAAAGAATCTACCACTGTTTCTCCCAAGGTTTGATGTTACACACTTTAATTATTGCCAGTCATATCAGTGAAGCTGTCTGTGTAGTAAGGTACTTGTAAATGTTCAGAAAAGTGATAGAATCCAGTCCTAGCTCATTACCACAGCTATAGTGAAATGGAAATGGTGGAATAAATTGCCTGGTATAATTATGTATATGCCAGATGTTCTTAATCATTCCACTTCAAGCCTCCTTTGCTAACTGCAATTTTGAGCTTTTTCTGAATCTAAAGGAATTGGTAAACATGAGTAATTAAAAAGAAATTAAATTGATTTTAGAAGTGAATTACTGCAGTTCCTGCAACACTAATATAATTAGCACCTCTAAAATCAGTCTGAGCTAGAAGATGTGCTTTATATGGCAGAGAGGATGCTTCATTTGTGGTTTGCACTAAAAACACAGTCCTTGTGTTCGTGTGGTTAAACATCTCAATAGAACCGTGCCAGGCTAGTAAGGAGAAATTCATTCTCTCAGCTGATATATTAAAATAGAAACAGAAAGCCATATCTCAGCTGGTGTAAATCACAATATTCCCACTGACTGTTAGATGCTGAACTTGCACCAGCTGAGCCTGTGGCCCATCCTCCATTTGGACTCATGCAAGCAAAGGTCTGTCCATCCCTACCCATAATAAATGATTTTTGGCTCTCTAGCTAGAACTCGTCTTTCAAAGGAGACAAGGTTTCTGTAGTGAAAGCAGAAGATAGCCTACTATCAGTTCATCTTTATTTTTTTATTGTGTTGATACTTGAAATACTTTTCTCCACTTTTCAATACTCAGAGGACATGAAGAACAAAAACAGATTGTCACAAAGAAAACAGGTTTCTTATCAGAAGTCCTCCTCAGAGGCTCAAAGACACCTGTGCTTTGTCAGAACTTTATGACATACCATAAGAGCTCCGTTTATCTGGGAGAATGAAGGTTTTACCAGCAAAGGAAGGTGGATAAGAATGGCACATCTGTTGCAGGAATCACCCTGGAGATCTATAGTCTGATTTACTGGTCAGATGTGATTTTGTCTCAAAAGTCACCAAGAATGAGCCTAAAATCACTTCCTTGTGCAGCTTGTTCTAGCACTGTAGCACTCTCCAAGTGAAAGGTTTTTTCCTGAACCTCCAAAATGGCAATTTTTGGGGATTTTCCTGTGCTATATTGTCTGTTTCTACTTGATCTGCCTTTGTAATTCCAGGGGCAGAAAGTTGCACATCTTTTCTTTGAACTCCATGAATTTTCTGTTGTCCCAGTCAAATTTCTCAAGATCCCTCCACACCAAAGTGAAGTATCAAGAGATAAGATTCCTCTTCTGTGTATTTTGTGCTAAATACAAGGCACCTCCTTGATCTGATCCAAATAAATCCTTTATTTGCACCTAATTATCCCAAGCCACAGAGTATTTCCTACAGTCTCGGGTGGAAGCAACACTATTTGTGTTGTTAAATACAGATTTATCAGAAGTTAGGGCACACAGCTAGCAAAAACACAGATACCTGGGCACTCAGAGTACCTCGGCTGCTGCCTGCCTCCTGTGGCACCAAGCAGATGGGAATTTCTCTCCTTTCACCAGGCTGCAAGTTGAAAAGTGGAAAGTTGCTCCAATATGTTTAGAAGTATGGAGAAAATGTGAAGGGAAGTTTTCCTGATTAGATGCTTCTCTGCTTCCTTACAAACACAGTGGACCAGATCTTTGCTGTTCCTAAGCTGGCTTTCACTACATTGAAGATACGGAGTTATGCCAGCTGACAGCAGGGCCTGAGCAACAGCACTTTAATGGTTTTTGCCTTATTTAACTATTAACATTTGTTATGGGATCGTTCATTAGATGAGGCATAAAGTACAAGCATTTTTATTAGGTTTTCATCTCTCTTTTCCCATTAGGGAAAGGTCCTACTTCCAAATTAATGTTAGAAGGACTTTAAAGTCTTAGCTATCCCTAATCTTTATGGTTTCATTCGAGTTCCTAATACATCATTTGGTTTATCCTGTGAGCTGGGAGCTCGATATTTGAGGGACTTAGTCCAAAGATACAGTATAAGCAGATAGTTTGGTTAAGCTGATTTTTGCAGTTTAAGTGGATCTAAAGCCCATCATGCCCAGGATTATATTTTTACTTGTGGTTAAATTTGACAGAATTTGAGCATTCTTTGTGTGTTGCAGTGTACAGCTGGGAAAGTAGAAGGCAGCAAGGTTAGTAGTTTATATGTAAAGTGGAGCTTGAAGGAGCACGTAGACAATTTACGTTTTCATTCTTTTGTACATCACTCAGGGAGAAAGTAAATATTTTGGCAGCCTAGATCATGTGATAGCGAAACAAGAGACTTCATTAATTCAGATATTTCAGATTCAGCAACAGCAGAAAGGAAGGATTATGACTGCCCAATTTGAGCCAGCTGGAAAAAACTAAATCTAGACCAAGGTCAGGTACATCACAAATGAAGGAACAGTATAAAATGCATTTAATTTCCTGAGAGCTGTGATAAAATTAAGATAAGGGCCCTGGGAAGAGAGTCTAATACACCACTCAGCCCTATCAAGCCTTACATGTTTGCTAGGAGTGTCATAGCTGATTTGAAAGGATGATTCCTAAAAAAAACCAAACCTGCAGAATTTTCTATTTTTGTTCTTTTAAGAGTTCTTGTCTTTCTGAGTACTGCCATTCACAGAATTGAATGATATTTTTGTGCAGCATTGCCTAGTGAAAACATTGGTGCTCTTTGCCAGTGACTCGGGACAAAACCAGCCTTTCACTGTTGCAGCCAGCTCACAGCTCTGAAAGGCTGTGCTCTGCCTCCCGTGGGATTGCAGACCCCAGCACTGCAGCGGGCTTGGCTGCCTTTAACATTTGCCCTTCACAGCACAGGCTTGCTCGTGGTGGAAAGGGCTGCTCCTCACAAGCAAAGCAAAGCCCTGGAGGAGTCCTGCATCACTGATGCTGGGAAGCATTTCCTTAAGCTTAATTTATTTTGCAGAGGCCAAAAAGAAGGGAGGAGCACTAGCTAGGGGAGAAACAGAGGTAGTGGGAACATCACTGCTTTACACTGCTGTTGCCTTAGCAGTCATTCTAAAACCAGCTTTTGTTCCAGAGGGTTAAAATCTGCCATCTTCCTCTACTTTTTTCCTTCTCTCTTCAGTCCATGCCTTCAATGATTTTATTTGCTTGCACATGGGAATATGTTAGTGCACAGGTGTACGTTCATGTGTATAGTACATTTTTATATAGGGGTGTGTGTACATTGTGAGTTGAACTGAAATCATGCTGCTGCTTATCTCTTACGGACTAAGGGCCCTGTTCTAAATGGGAAATGTCATATGCATTCACTTCTGCTTGAAAATCACACCCAACATTTTCTTATTAGACCAGATCTAGGCAACAGGGGGATGGAATTTACATTGCCCCCTAACTCAAACCTGTTTTTAATTCCTGACGTTGCAAAGGTTAGACGAGTCTGTGAAAGGTTCTCTCTGTGTTCTGCCTGCTTCTCTGTTCACTCAGGTAACAAAAATCCCCTGACCCCATCCAAAGACCAGAGTGTAACAGCTGGCTCTGCGGCAGAGCAACAGCAGTCGAGAGCAGGAGCATTGAAAGCAGCCAGCAATGAAAGGGGAGGATGGCAAAATACCTGCAGGCAGCCGAGCACTTCCCAGCAGCTCAGCAATGGCCAGCTGTGAGTGCCAATTAGGGACATTGCGTCACTGACCTGCTGTTAAAAGCGAAGGGAAATGGGTCTGTTTACCTTTGTTGCGCTCAGTTCTGCTTATGAAGGGGTGAGTGCTGCTCCTGGCTTTGCCAAGCGTGTTGCAGGTCTGATGCTGTACCCCGAGCACAGCTCCAGCAGCAACTGAGAGGGTGCAGCAGGGCAGGAGAGCAATGAGGGCTCAGCAGTGAACTGAAAATTCGGCTGGACTCTGGTAAAAAAATCTGTATCGCTGCGAAATTCAGTTGTGCAGAGTCTCTCTCGTACGCACATACGTATCAAAGCCAGATTAAATTTATGTTTAAACAGGAAAGAAATCCAAGGTGCTTCCAGAGCACCAAGTTTAGCGTTGATCAACAGTAGCCAGCATGGTGAGCACTGCCCAGCCAAAATCCATGAGCCTGTTTCTCTCCCCCACAGATCCAGGTGGTGCATGCAGCAGTTCGAGGCCATAACTTCCTCTGATGCTTGCATGTTATTTCCAAGGGTTGGTGAGCATTCATTTACCTTAAAAAAACTGTAAATGGTGGCTCTGGTGTGTTCAGGTAGCTGTAAGGTCTGATGCTTGTACAGCTGCCAGGTGTCAAGAAATTTTCCATAAAAATAGTAATAAAAATACAAGATTATTACTTTCTGTAACCCTCAGCCTAAGCAGGCCTTGTGCTAGATTAAACCCCACCTCTCCTCTGAATACCTCTGTGTTACCTGCTTGTTCCTGGTGTGCTGCTCTCCTGATAACCAGTTCCTAGTTGTAGTCTGCCACAATTGTATTAAGGTAACACTTAGCTTCATTTATTTGGGATTTTATTGCTCAGCGTGAAAAGATGTGATTAGATAAAGGAAACATGATCTGATTGTTGTAGCCCTGTACCAGCAGCTTGTTTTGGCTTGACACCAGGGTTTAAATGGAACACACAACTGCAAGCCTGAGGAAGCAAGGCACAGGCCTGAATACTCACAGCACAGGGGCCACTGAGGTGTTTCTGCAGGAAGGGCCATGTGCTGCCCAGGAGCTGTGTCCAGCTGGGGAGGCAGCTGGAGTGGACCATCAATTTGCAGTGCCAGCAGTGGTGTGCAACTGGGCCTGCAGAAGGAGCCCCTCGGGTGATGGAGAACCTCAGACTGGAAACCTGGACTGCAATGTAGGCTGAAATTACTTGCTCAGGATAAGGCTGGAAACTTCCACTGCAGGGGAGGAATTACCAAGACACCCTAGTCATCTCTGAGGAGAAGTTACATGAGTATTGAATCCTCAATGGTTTTGTAATAAACAACCCAAGAAGCTCATCTTCCCTTGGTGGATCCCCAGGTGGATCCCCAGTCACAAGGGTGAAGAATTTGCTGTTTGTTACAGCTGAGCACAGAACAACCTGCACCTCTTCGTAATGTCAGAGCAATGCTGATTTTATGCAGAAAGGATCAGCTGAATGTTGTATACTGCCTGTTTGGAAAGCAAGTTTTCACATGTGCCACATGATAAATGAACCCTGGGATTGCCCAGGACATTGTAGGTGGGTTTTACCCTGCCCTGGGAGAAGAGGAGGGGCTGCACCTCCCAGCCAGCCTGGCAAGGCATTCTGGCAACAGGGCAAACAAAAGCATCTCCCTAGAGACATTATGCAAACTGCTTTCAAGGTGGGTTAGAAATAGGAGCTGTAAATGACAAACCAGGGCCTAATCATGTGAAAAGTGCAAAGGGAAGAGATGTTCACTAAGTACCAGCACTGAGAAAGCCCTGCTGAGCGCCCTGTTTAAACCCCGATGAGCCCACCAGAGTTTCAAATTGATAATCTGAGTAATAAATGTTCTTGTAGCCAAAACATGGAACTCAAGCGAGAGAAAGCATGAGGGCAGTAGCCAGGCTGCTGTAACCAGAGGCTGGGAGCATTGCTGCACTCCGTGGGCCCTGGGACCAAAAGTTCATAGTTATCTGCTGGTCACAGTGGGATGCTTTGCCAGATCAGAGCCTCAAAGAACAGATGGGATTTATCCATGCAAAAGCATGCACCTGCCTCTCTGTGAGGCCTAATTTAAAACAAGAGGAAGAGATGTTCATACAGGATTGCTCATCTGACCTATCTAAATGTTTCATTTTGAGAAAAAGTTTTGCTTAGGAAATTCTGGGACAGGAGCATCTTCTTCTCTCTTCTTCTCTCTTTCTATGGGTGTTGCACAAATCTTTTTTCTATTGCCCTGGTCCTCCAGGTGCTCAGATGGGCCGTACCTGTGTTACTGAGCACTGCTGGGCTCCAGGTGAGCAGATCAGGGCTGAAGAGCCCTGGGTGGAGCTGGATGTGGCCTGAAACCGAAATGGGAGCACAGAGGAGCCTTTTGGGGCAAAACCCCAGTTCAGCAGGTCACCAGGACACCAGCACTGGCAGCACGTTGGGCTCGGGTAGTGTCCTCTCTGTGACTCCAGTCCAAAGGCTTGGCATCGATTTTTAAAGCATTTGAAAGCCCTGAAAGGTCCTCTGCACCTTGCTGCTAATGAGATTTCAATGTAAAATAAAAGGAACATTGTCTAACCCAGATTAAACTTGCTCCTGATTTATTTTTAGCTTGCCTAAACTCTTTCAACCCCTTTGGTAAAACTCATCAAAATTCATCTCTACTAAAAGGATGTAACTTCAAAGAAGTCATATGCATTAAATGTCAACATGCTTTACTCATTATAAATTACAGTATCATTAAATCTAACATGAGTTAAATGAGAAAGATTTAATTTCACTATCTTTAAAATGAAGGCTTTTTAGCATGGGAATAAAATTTTCTTTTAAAAATGTTTTTTAAAGTTAAAGTTGGTACAGAATCTTTATATTGCATTATCATATTTGTATGTAAAAACAGAAGCAAAAATGCAACACTCCATTGTTCTGGGGAAGATGTGGCAATAGTAGCTTACTTCTGCTCATTTTACAACCTTCTTTTTGGATACACTTCTAATTTAAACTGTGGAAACCGAAAACGTTCCTTTAAAACTGGTTGTCATGGTTATAAAATCCCGAAAGAAATTATGTGCGTCTGCATCTGCTGAGGGAAACATTTATGGCATGATTTAGTGGGGGGGGGCAAGCAACCACCCACCACAACCCATTTTCAGACTCGCTTATTACATTACTTGAATTAATTTATCACCCTCCCCAAAAAGCCACGGAAAGGATTCTCACACGTTTTTGACTGCGTGCAGTTCATTAGCAAATATCATATGGTGAGGGGTTGGTTCTGTCAAGTTCCAACAGGTTGGGGGTTTTTTGTTTGCTTGTTTTCTTTAGTTGCCTTTGTTTCAAGCAAGCTTATCTAGAAATATAGAGTGTGCTAGACTACCAGCATATAGTTGCTGTCACAGTTGATGTCTTGGACCTCTTCCATTGTTTTTCCTTTCCCTGATACAGTTAGAAAGTCATCTGGCCAGAATAAAAGAAAGCCAAGCTGAATGCTGCAGGTCAAACTGGGCAGAACAAAAGTCTGCATTTCTTCGTGGAGCTCAAAAGGATAAAGCAAAGGACAAGAGGAAAAGAAAGACAAAGAAGAAAAAAAAACAACAGAGAGAAAAAGAAAGAATAAAGGGGGGGAAAAGAGAAATGGGAAAAGGGAAAGGGAAATGGAAAGATGCATCACCCTAGTAAAGGAAAACTGAGTCTTCTGTGAAGCCACTGCACTGTCATACGGTCCCAGGATGAAGTTTACCAACCTTTTGGAACCGCAGGTTTAATAGAAACGAGTCTATGTTGAGTCAGGCCTCCTCTCTCACAGGGATGCAGAATTCTGCACATGGCTCAGAAACTATGGTTTGGCACATTTCATTTTTCACTAAGAAAAGCTGACTGCATAGACAATTAAAAGATTACACTGTGAAAGACCAAGGTGGCATTTTTTAATCTTTAGGGCGAGTGATCTGTTGACTGCAGGAAATCTGTGCCGTTCCTGGCCCTGTTGCAAAATGTAAATAGCAGATAAGGATGATGAGGGCATTTTAGATAAACAAAACACTTTGTGTTATCGGATTTTGAGCCACAAATAGGGTTCAGAGGGTCTTCTCATACCCATTGATCCAGGGCTTTTCCTAAAACGTTTTTCCTTTTCCTTTTTTAAAAAGTGCTGCTGGAGAAGGAAGTTTGGTGTCCCAAGCATGAAGCAGAACCCTTGTGAGAAAGTTTGGAAAATAACAACAGGCTGAGCTACTTCTGAAAGGCTGGGGATATTCTCAGACTCCTTGACTTTCTCCCACCCATGAAATCAGAGATGTCATTCTTCACTGTTCTGTTTCTGTGGAGAATTATTTCTAGTGAATATTTTCTACACTCCTGATGGAAGCCTTTAATTTATGGCATCTGAATGGAAGAATATAAGAAACTGGAGAAGAGGGGGAGCCTCAGGGACAGAATTATGCTTTTCCAATCCTCTTGCCTCCTTCCTTTCCATCTCAGCAAACACAAACCCTTGCCATTGTTTCTAAATCCTTGTTTGTGACTTCTGAGTGTTCGTGTGCTGCATGATCACAGATTTGGCTTTTCTCTTGCTGCCTGTTGAGTGAGAGACATGCTTTCCCACATCTGCACTACCTAGCTCCTCACTCTGATCCTTCCTAATGGCTGGAATGAACCTGAGAACAGGCAGGCAGCAGAACTGCATCCATCCAGCTCCCCGCAGCTGTTCCCACTGGTACCTCCTGCCTCACCTGCAGGGTACTGCCAAGCTGTGGCAGAGTGGAGCTGAGGTCTCAGAATGTTGCAACACACATGTATATATGAAAAACAGATAAAAATGCTGCAATTCTCCTCCCATGTTGAATAGTGTCTGCTCTGCAGTCTTAGATCTCACACAGCCATGTGTGCTTTTCTTTGAGCAGTGTCTGTATCACTGATTTATAATCCTGTAAGTAGATTGCAAGACTGATTAATCCCTCATTTCTGTCTGTCCATCTATTTCTCATCTCAATTCTTTTCTTTCCCATGATTTATTTACCCAGCAGGAAATAAATTGATTCAATTTATTTCCTTATCCTGTCTTTTCTTAATTCACTGCTAATTATTAGTAGACAGAGTCAGCACCCTGTGGGAGGGTCACCTCTGCCCTTTGGGTACCTTTGGAGCAGCTTGCTCTCAGCTGGGATGGATCACACCCTTCTGCTCTCTCCAGGGGCTGATGACAGCCTGCTTCACTGCAATCAGATTAATTTGGAAGTATGTTACTTTCCTGGAGAAAATGTCGCAGAATTACGGAGGAGAGAGATGGAAGAGGTTCATTAAATCGGTCGGTCCATCTTCCTGCCAATCAGTGGCAGTTCCTGGCAGGGCACACTCCGGCTCTGCTCCAGCAATGTCTCCAAAGTGCCTGGTGATGTGCTGCCAGCCCCTGTCCTTGAGGATGTTCACAGCCAGCACCTTCCCACGTCACGAGCACTCAGAGCCGCTCTGCCCTGCTGCCTGATCACCATTCCTCCTCACATATTCCCCTCTGTGAGCACCACAAACAGCTCTTGCTAAGGGAGGTGTTGAGCAGCACTAAGCCTGGCAGCAGCACTTGTGAAGGAATCCTCCCTGGGACAGCACACTTCGCTGCTCTTTGGGAAGGTCACCTCAATGCCTCTGTCCCATGCTGCCCAGACACTTCAAACACCCCACTCTCAGGCTTGCAGTATCAGCTTGCTCATGCTTGAAAGTAATGATTTATAAACTTTCTTAAGTGCAACCATGTGAGCAAGAGGCTTTATTCAGATAGACCTGGCTAGATGGAAATTATTTACCAGGAGAGGGAGGTGCTCAAGGTGGCCAGAAAAATAGCTGACACCGGTGGCATATCTCTCATTATCCATTTCTGAGTTGTGCATTACAAAAGTTCAGGTGGCTTTCAATGCCTGGCTCAACTTGTGCCCTGAACTGAGCAGCTGTTTTATTTCTATGCAGCCAGAGAATTTCTAATGCTAAAGAACTTGCTTGGTCCATCTTCATTACTTCACTTAATCAGATGTGTAAAATTATCATTTTAGCCTCATTCTCTGCCAAATAATACGGAATCACAGAATGATTTGGGCTGGAAGGGACCTTAAAGCTCATTCAGTTCCACCTCCTACCATGGGCACACCTTCCACAGACCAGGTTGCTCCAAGCCCCATCCAGCCCCGCCAGTTTAACATCACTGTGGACAATTGGGGAAAAGCTTCTGTAGGAAAGGTGCCTGTAAAGGCTGCACTGATGTGAGGAAGGAGCTGCTCTGAACCAAACCTCTGCCTCTGCCCTGTGCTCCTGCCCTCTGTTGGCTTGTACACATTGTTTATATCTGGGTCCTAAATCAGGAGTAGCATCAGCCCTGGAGAATAAATCTTCAGCCCGGTGTGTTGGATGATGCTCTCATAGAGGGAATGAGATGTGCATATATTTTGTTTCCCTGGATTCCAGGGCTCGTTTAGGCAGAGGTAATGTGCACAGGTAAAGCAATCTGCAAAGCAAAATGGGTGCTTTGTCTCCCCCAGGGCCTCAGCAATTTTAGTGACTGATCCTGCATTTTGGTGAGCATTTTTACAACTTGCAGGGTACAATCCAAACCCTGTCTGGGGTTGAGGAAGGAGTCTGGGATCTGGTGAGGACCCATCCCATGGATAATGACAGAAGTTTCCAGCCTGCTCAGGCACAGCTGCAACACCACACAAATCTGTGCTGTCAGCCAGTAACAAATTAGCTCCTGCAAATAAATCCATTCTTGCTTCATACCCCATCCTGACAGTTCTCTTTCCAGCAAGGCTCCCAGGGCTGTACAGCCTCGACAGTCCCAAATGCCCACTTGGAAGAAGCTGCTGTGCTGATGCTGCCAGCTCCCAATCTGGCAACAGCCAACCCCAATTACGAAGGACAAGCAGCAGGAGCAGTCCCTGACACTGGCTTTTTCAGCAGTGGAAATTATGGCATGTTCTACCAGTGTTTGCCAGGAAGGCTTTAGGCTGTTTCCAGGGTCTCCTCACCACAGCTGAGGAAGCTGAGAGTAGGCACTCAGTGAGTAAAGAAAAATAAAAGCTCAGGAATGAATATTTTTCACCATAAAAGGTTTTCTCCACCTGTCCCTACAGATGGCAAAACCTACCTGTGGACAACTAGATTTGGATGCTTTACCCTCAAACTGAATTACTGCCACTCTGTCTCTCACAGCTGTGATTACTCCACCACACCCAGACATCATTCCTGGCTGGGACAAAACCTGTAGGGTCTGGTCAAAGCCACTTGCAAGGGAATAGAAAAAGCTCCAACAATTTCCACATGCTTTGGTTTCTGCACTGAAGGAGCACCAAAACAACAGTGGTTTCAAGAACAGGTCAGCAATGTTGTGTGTGTTTATGTCAAAAAACCTCTTGTACTTTGGTACAGGCAGTTCTTCAGGGAATGCCACTGGTGACCAAGCTAATGATGCAAGAAGCAAAGGGAGCCATGTCTTAGAAATTATTTAAATTTCCAAGTGAAACACTTCTGCCTCTATCCCACCATCCTTCAAAATCTTCATTTTGCACCTGAAGTGTAATTTTTTTGAAGCAAGGTTACCCATTTGCAGCAAATAAAATGGAACATTTTATGAACAAAAGGTTGTAAGAAAATACTTATTATCTACTTAGATAAAGTATTACCTCCTCAGCCTGATTTGCTTGGGAGAGGGAATTACATGCTACAGAAGTTTTATGGATGAGGTATCTGTGACCAGCGCATCTTGATTTATTTCCTATTGTCTTCAGGCTAACGAGGAGGAGGGTCAAGAACTGTTCCTATTGTCCTGTAGAGAAGCTCTATCCTAACAATAGATTTATGTATCTCCCTCATCCCCAAACCACCTAAAAATAAGACTATGTTTTGCTCATTAATCTCAACAAATTGTGTTCTGCTTTGGCCAGGAAAACAAGAGCTATCGCTTTTGTGGTGCTCAAGGAAAGTAAGGACACAAACACTCAAGGTCAATAAAATGCACTTTTTATTCCGTATCAATGAAAATATAGCCACATGTAAATAAAGACGTGTGGAAAAAAAAAAAAATCAACATTGATCCTCCCTGAAGAAGTACAGTTCATTGTGCTAAAACCCATTTTCCTCTGGGTTAGAAACAGTTGTCTGCCAATGCTTTAAAGTGACCCACGTTTTCCTTGTTGTCGAATTTTAGCAAACAGAAAAGTGCAACAAGAAGCTTGCTACAGATAAACCAAATTCAACCGACCACACACGGCAACGTCCAAGAGTGACAGGAGAGTCTCGACTGACGACAGCGTTCCCACGCGTTCCTCCTGGGCAGCCACCCGGGTGGCCAGGGGAGCACCCACTCTGTACAAACTGATGTGTGATTCCCAGTAGAAAGATGTCCTTCCTCCATGTAATTCGTGATTGCTTTGCAGATTTCAGATATGGTAGCAGAGGCGCATTCCTTTCATAGCTGGTCGGTTTCAAATGCTTTATTTTTTAATTATTTTTTTTTTCTCTAGGTTTTTAGAAGCTTCCTGCTGTCAAAATACAGTTCTCAATTGCTTTTGTAGAAATAATCCTGAAAGGCAGAGGCATTTGAAATCCTCCCAAATCCTCAGTATATTAACAACAGCAAAAAAGATAGCTGGGCTGTTCAAAAATATTGTCGGGAACATGAATGTCATTTGCATTGGCTAGTGTACAAAGAGCAGCAAGTAGTAACAAAAGAAACATCATCCGAGCAATAACCCTTTCCCCCAATTTCTTCCTTGCAAAAAAAAAAAAAAGGGTTTTCTCAAAATACTTTTCCTCCCCACAGTCCAGTGTCTGTGAATCACATACATTCAAAAGCCGCAGTTACTCTGTAGATCGGGTTTTCCAACGGGAGCTTTTAGAACCAGTTGTTTTGCCCAACTTCTCCACGAGGGTTGCACAAACACAATTATACCAGCTGGCGCTTTTTCAATTAATGGGACACCTTAAAACTTGAACTCAAAAAGTAAGGACCTCAGGGTAAAAAAAAAACCAAAAAGAAAAGAAAGGAGGATTTAAAGCTCATTATGCTTTCAAAGTCCTGCTAATGTTAGTGGAAAGATTCCCACAAACCGGGGATTAGTCCCTGTTAGGTGCTCAAGGGTGGAGAGAGATACCAGAGCACAAACGTGGGGTGGGGAGTGCTGGGCTGGCTTTACAAAGAAAGAAAAAAAAAATGCACATTGGCATTTCAGCAGAGAAAAAAAAAACCAAATAGAAGGCAGGTTATGCTGAGGCTGGGTGCTCAGCACAGCCCTGTGGGTACCTTGTGAGGGCAGGCTGGTTTTTTAGGTTCAGCATCTCTGTGCAGGCTTGTACAGCAGCTCCTGCTCAGTTTAGTTTTTAGTTGTCATTTTGGGTGAGGGGGGAAGCTAAGGAAAAAAACCTAGAAAAACAGTACAACGTTTTGACTGTAATATGAGGTCCCCTGCAATGACAATTCATCAAAAAATAAACTCCCCCTGCCACTAATTGTGAGAATTCTGTGAGCATGCTTCTGCCAGGATACTTCTGCAGACACCACTGCAAAGCCGAGGGTGCACAGACAAGGGCAAGATCATGCCCACCCCGTATCCCTCCTTCGTCCCAGAATAAATTCCCCAGATTCTTCTTCATTTAGGAGCCTAGGATGACTAGTTGCCTAAACGTGTGGGAACTCATAAGCATATCAAAGGGGTGGGGGAGGCGGGGGAGGAATCCTAAAACCCATGCCAAAGCTCCTGTGTCCCTCACAGAGCCAGGACTTCAGCCTCCAAAGCCTGGTCTGGGGTAGGATAACACTCCATGAACTCCCACACAAGCTGCCCCTTCCCTGCTCTGCTCCGCTCCAGGTGGATGGAGATGAGGAGACAAAAACAGGACTCAGAAGCTGAGCACATCTGTCCACACCTGGATCAGCAGTGCTCAGATGGAGGGCTGCATGGCAGGAGTCAGTCTCACAGCACCTGGTGCTCAGCCTCTTGTCTTTGTCATCGTCTCTCTCTGTGGGAGCAATAATAGCTTTATTTTTAACTGTGCTTCTCCCCAGAGAGAGTTTGCACAGCTTATGTACATATCTGGCTTGTGCAAGGATATTCTAGACAGTCATGAATTTTGAGCAGTTACTTTGGATGGAAATTACTGACAGTTCAGACACCAAGAATGTGTCTTTCGGATTCAAATACGTGTTAATTAAAAAGTGCCCTTTCCCTGATCGGTTCAGCTGATTTTTATGGCAATTCACCTTGCTGTCCCAATCTTCAAACACATCCTCTACATTTCTGCATTCAGCATGCAGCATTTAGTAGGGCATGAAATCTTGGACCCATTTGCATTAGACAAGGGCCTGAAATTAAAATTCTAGTACCCACAGTCCTCAGTTTTGAGAAAGCTCAGCCCAAGCTGGGACTCAGTGCCCTGGTCCCTCTGCGAGAACTGGGTTAGAGTTAGAGAAATTAATGGAAACATTTCCACTGACCTTAGTAAGAATATTTACACAAGATGCTCGAAGCTTGAAAAATATTTACCTCCAAAACAGAAAACACAATTTAGAAGATCTGCTGAGACCACTTTACTGAACCACTCAGTCACTGGCTGGTATTAAAGCAGGACATTAAAAAATCAGCGCTCACTACCATTCTTATTAGCATATTATTTCTTCTGAACACAAACAGCAAAACAGATCATTATCTCATTAAATCTGCTGATGCAACATCACTTAATCTATCTCCCCATTTCTACAATTTGCTAGCCTAATGGTCTAGGCAAGAAAACAAGGGAGGAAGGAAGGAGAGAGAAAGAGAAAAGACATAAACAAACAAATAAGGAAGGGAGACACTGCATTTCATAGTGGAAAATATCCTGCTTCATGTTATGTAGCCTTCAAAACACAGAAATTAACCCAAGATACGCAGCTACACCTGCATGGAAAAGCCCAGCCAAGTCTCTATGCATAGGAACAGTCAATAGGTATGCAAGGTTTATGAACCATATCATGTCTTAATTCACGTGAGAACGGTCGGCAGTACTAATGGGATTTTGTTACATAAACTGTGCTGATAAGGCATTGGAGCTTTAAACAGTTAGCAAGAGTATTTTTATGGCTGGCATGTTTTCCAGACAAAACATGGTGAACCTTTACCTCCACTGCAGCCCCACAGGCTGCAGCTTTGTTGGGGTGTCCCACATTCCTCACAGGGCCACAGATCTCTCAAAGGACAAATAATCGACAATCAGTGACAAGTAAAGGTGGAACAAACCTGCCCTAGGAGAAATGCTGCAGGACCAGCTTCAGGAGCATCTCTGAATCCCTGTGAGACCAGAGGCAGGGGGAGGCTGACACTGAGGTCAGTTGTGAAATGCGCCTGCAGTAGTGAAACAGTGCCAACTATTACATTTGAGAAAGCATGGTTTAAGTTTTCTGGGAAAGCTCATTAGCCAGTTCTACCCTCCACAGGAACAAGCCACAGGTCCCCTTGTCTGAGTGCAGGGATTTCATTGGGACAGCTGAAAGGTACATTTAGAGACCTGCTTTGCACTTCAACACTAATGACCTTTCCACTGGTATCAATAAATTCTCCTGCTCACATGTTTAACGTTCCTTTGGCATGCGTGGCCAGAAAAATCCTTTATTGTCTTTCTGGTAGCTTGCCCAATTCCCACCAGCAAGGTTTTTAAAACCCAAATCCTGCCTTATTGCTGGCTACTGCCTCTCCCACCCGATAAATTCAATTTACCACTTGATAGAATTAGGCAGTTGGTGGCCCTCAGCCTTCCTTTAAATAGAAAAGAGATGTGGCTGGGAATCTACAGACCATCCACAGGCAGGAGGAAGGTTTGGGAGGTGCCATTGTATCCTTGCACCCATAATCTTTTCCTAAAAGTCCCATTGTGGGAGGACCCTGCAGAATAAAACCCCTTCTGTGATTGATTTCAGGAGAAGGATGTTCACACTGACCTACTGATGACCCCAAAGGGATGAGCTCTGAACATCCACTGAGTGCAATGGGGTTGTTGGTATTCAAAAGCTGGGTTTAAACTACTAGTTTAGGTGACATTTCAGCTCTGTAATTTAAAGGTACAACCTGACTGAGCTTATCTGTAATTCCAGGACTCCTAATTATACCTAAAATAAAATTTAAAAAAAGAAGCTGTTGCCAAACAGCATTTGATGATTCGAGTGAAGGCAGTAATTAATCCTGCAGGGACAACAGAGGACTAATTAGAAGCAGAGCAGAAATTTTGTTTTCCTTTAGAAAAAAAATGCCTTTTTCCATGAGAGCTCAGATAAGACACCCAATTTACAAACTGAACTGTGACCTCCAACTAATGGTCCTGGCAGCAGCCTTGGATGCGAGTGAATTCCCAGTAATCAGTCAGAAAATGATTTTTGTTTTTTCTTTTTCTAGGAAAACGAAGTGGTGACAGATAAAAGAGATGGAACATCTCAGGAAATTCTACTGAAAACAAGTCCAGGACAGGAAAAGTGCCCACGTGTCTTGGCATAGGACACGTGGAGATGCTGAGCAGAGCTCTAGGTCTGGCTGAGGAAATACAGAGAACTTCTGCTATCACTGCAGCGCACTGGTTCAAATTGCTGCTGGGGGTGAAGCTCACCCAAAGTGTAACCGGAGTAGGAAACCAGAGGGAATGGTCACACACGTGTCAGAAGCTGGCATCTCACTTGAGTTCCACAAACACCCCAGTCCCTGCCTTTCTATGGAACACTGTGCTGCTCAAGAGTGTACAGAAGGGCCACAAATAAAATAAAATAAAATAAAATAAAATAAAATAAAATAAAATAAAATAAAATAAATAAAATCGAAGGTTTGTTTAATGAAATAATGCCCTGAGAATGGCAGAAGGCTTGCCCTGTTATTCCTGTTTAATTTGGAGACTTGTTGCTAAGCCACAGATTGCAAAGGATTTTGTGAGTAGCCCTGTGAGCCATCACAGAGATTGAGGAGGTTACAGAATCCGGAAAAACATCTAATAACCTAATAGGGTCAGGTGTAAACCTTTGAATGGGGCTAGACAAGCAGGGAATAAGCCTGGGAACAGGGCTTGGGCAGACCCTAGGAATGTGCACAGGACCTATGGATGTGCCCAGACCCTTTGGACAAGCCCAGGCCTTTTCATCAAAGGTGTCCACACACTGACTGTGAGAGGAGCAGGCTGAATCCAGAGGGATGAGAATCCAGAGGGATGAGAACCACCTCCAGACCCAGCCACTAATGAGAAACCTACACATTTCCTGCAGCCTTGGATGTGCAAGTCTGTCAGGGCTGCGCTGAAAAACAGCTCAAATGCTACTGATATTTTGATGGCGTTTTCAGACACTGCAATCACCTTTCACTGGACTGGGGAGGAGGCTGGAAGAGGGTGTGGGAGTCGTTGATGTATCCATACGAGCCCACTGCTTCCAGAAACTGCATAGTCACCAAGACACCATTCTCAGTGTTTGGCACCAAGTGTGGATTTTAGCTGATGCCCGACGAAAGGCTTAATTTATTTATATGCCATAGTTTTAGAATACGCCAGATTTCTCTGCTGTCTGTTTGATGAGTATTGGCTCTCACAGCTATTATCTTGAAAATTGGCTACATGTTCCTCAGCATGGTTTTAAACTGAAAAGCAGAAAAAATTAGGACATAACTAAGAACCTTCAGATTTTACCTCCTGTTTGTGCTATTAAAATCTACAGAATCACCAACTGATAAAACAACATAACTTGGGGCTTGTTGGAAATCACTTGGTCCAACCCCCTCTGTTCATAGCAGGGCCAGCTGCAAATACAGAGTCCATAAGCTGATGCTACATAATTTAGATACTACATGCCCCTTTCCAACAGGTTTTTGGGACACGGGAAGAGCTTTGGCTCTCCTGAAGCCCACATTTTCCCCTAACAGCATATATTTGAGTATCCTCTAATGGCCTTCCCCTGTCCCACAGCTGTCACCCCAGAAAAGTCTGCCAGCCTCATCCTTACACACCACCTGAAGGAAGAGGAGCCTGCCAAATTCCAAATAAATAAATTGTGAGGACACAAACAGCCACTGTGCAGAGAGAAGTCAATACTGACTTCAGTGGAATGTTGTCACCATTTTTGGGCACCATTCTTAACAACCTTCTCCTCCCTCTCCCCTCTCTCCTCCCATTGCAAGCACTGAGCCCGGGCTCTGCTGTGGCCTGGGCCACCACCTCTGTCTGCCTCGGAAGCTCTTCAGTACAACATTTCCCTTTGCTGGATTTCCAAGCCTTGGCCTCTGCCCGCTGCATGACACAACTCAGTGGTAAAACTCCTATCATCCTAAAAACCCCAGAGCAGCCAAAGATCCCAAATAGGTGGCAGTCTTTCACTGCCCAAAAATTGTCTGGTGGTGTCCCTCTGTGCCTTGGCATTGCACATCATGATGAAGAGCACCTCAGCTGTTATACACCTCTGAAAATGAGGGTTCGTGGACCATCCTGTCATGGTACTGGGGTAAAAAGTTAAAAACCTGATCACTACAAGCCAAGAACTGAGCATCTGAGCGTATTTATGGAGATCTCATTAACAAATTTAGGATGTGAACACTTTGTTTCTGGCTGCATGCTGAGACATTTCGGTGTTCCCCCTACTGTTAGTCACAACCACGGCAAAGTGCGTCTGGACTGGCAAGATGGTAAGCAGACCCTTTTAGAGACACCTTTTTAAACAAACAAGATCAGGCTGGGAGCTTGAATCACGGGTTGGATTAACTTCATTTACCCCCTAGCAGTCTACAAATCAAGTGTCTAATCTGAAGTTGTTACTCTGCAGTAAATGATGAGAGACTGGCACCTCTGGAGCAGGATTTATCCCACCTGCCCAAAACACCTGTCTGAAATGAGCCAGATCTGAATCCCCATTCCAAATGGGTTGGTGTAAATCCACATGGTGTGTCTATCCTCTGCAGACAGGCAGAAATATACTGTGCTACTGCTCAGTCTGAGCTGAATCTGCTCTGAACCACACAACATCAAGTCTCGTCACTGGAGTGGGGAGGGCTGAGCCCAACCTAGCACAAAATCCTTTTTAAAGGGCTTTTAATTAAGGCTAATTGATGCATTCATGGCAGACAGCCAGACACAGAGTTGGTGCACACCAGCAGTCTCAGACTGTGGGCCAAGCAAGCTTGCATCTCCAAGAAGAAAATAACAAAGAAAAGCTCTTATCCGCCTTACAGAAAACAGATTAAAAGGCTTGTGAGGATATTGCCCCAGATTCCTGGTTTCACGTGCCATGCATCATGAGGCTGATTAACATAATATAATAAATAAACACAATTTATTCAGCATGGCCTGGTCAAGCCCTTTTCAAATGTTTCTGCCATTTGAGTATTCAAAATCAATATGTGCCTTCTTGTCCCACTGTGCACTACAAGGTCAATTTTCTGCCTGACTAAATGCACCCTTAGTAAGGATGATTTTAGTTTGTTTGTCATTTGCTAGATATCACAGCACTGATCTTTGCACAATATTCTTTATGTCACTAAGAACATTCACTGCTTTTCTGCCAGGAAAATGTGGACTTTTTGTCAATTTTAGCTCCATTCAGCACTTTGCTTTAAGAATGTATTTCATCTGGAAATGCACTATAGCATATTAAACCAAATGAAACACACAGAGATTGTGCTATCCATTCGTACCAAAAAAATTAAGGGATAGTGATAAAAAATATTCGCAGATGTGGAAATCTAGATGGATCAAACTTTTCCTCCTACAGCCTATTAAGTGCAACATTAACAAAATCCATTCAACCCTCCTCTGTAGGAAAATGGTATTTGAAAACTTTTTTTAAAAAATAAAACAGGTATCACTTGGATGCCACCTCACTTAGGGGAAAAAATATTTATTTTAAGAAATAATCTGTCTAATTCTGACATCCAAAAAGATAGGCTTGGGTTTTCTAAATGCTCAAAATCTAAGTAAAAAAGTGTCAATTTGTTACAACACATCCCTCTATGTCCTCACTCCCAAATTCCGTATTAAACCTTTGGGGTTTTTTTTGTTTTCCCTTCCAGCTCAGACATCTTTTCCCCCAAAAAGCCTCTAAGCTATTCCATGAGCACAACATCTGTTTTCTGACCCATGCAAACAATGACGTCTGTGGAATGGTCTCAGTTACTTCCAGAGCGACTGCTCCCAGCTTTGCAAAGAGTGCAACGTCATTTCTGCAGCTGCCAGTCCTCTGAAAGTATCTTGGGACTCAAAATACATATTAGAGTCCAATAAGATTATCAGATTCAACCCTCAGGTCACACCTGTGCAACAGGGTTATTCTCCATGTGGTGGTAAATGAAGACTGAACCTGAGTCTAGCAATGAGCCCAAACTTTGGTGCCAGCAGCATCGAGCCCCTATAGCTGTGCTACTTCTGCAGAACAGGGAAAAGAAAAATGGACAAAGCTTGTCACTTCCAGAATCAGTTCTGCTCTAACCCCCGTGCCCTGGCAAAGACAGAAAAAAAAAGGACTTAAAATACAAATTCAGAAGAACTGAATCCTCACTACAACAATTTTTTTTTCAGTAATTATCCTGAAATGCTGTTCTATCTCTTATATGCAACATTACACAAAAAAAAAGCTATTAAAAGTACTCTAGTTCATTTGCTTTGGAAAGTGTTTACTCTTCTGTACACATTTTCTGTACACGTTTTATTTCTATTCCAAAGCCCAGAAAGATAAAATCCACTTGTGTGCAGGTAAAATGCTTTGGACACACAAAGCACGGGGGAGGTGCTAAGGATGCTGTTCCCGATATCTGGCAGGAACATCTGTACAGGTTTTGAGCTCTTCAAGGAAAGAACAGCAGAGCATGCAGCCGAGAGCTCCCTCCGTGTGGTGCGTCGCTGCTCGAGCACTGGCTTGGGTGGAAGGGACACCTTGGTGGCCTTATGGCACTTCATGACTTCGGGTGGTTGCTTTCAGTCCAGCCTGAGCTACAGGACTGGGACTCGTGTTTTGTAACAGAGAAGGAACGCCCCAGTCACTCATCACATCGTGCACAACGCGAGGGGACGGGAGAGACGAACTGCTACCAACTCCACAGAACAACATGTAACGCTCCCAACAAGGAATTCTGGAGGCAAAGCCCTTCAGAATTGCACCAGCCAGAGTCAACCCCACAAACTGGGCCTCCCCCAGCACACAGAGCCTGGGACAGCCCATCCACAGGCTGCACTGACTGTGCTTGCGGGACGCCCATCAGGCCACACCAGTGCTTCCTGCAAGGTAGAAGCTCATTCTGCTGAACTTGCAATGGACAGTGTTGGAATGTCAGAGTCAAAGCAGCACTACAAACAGATTTGGAGACACTGTATTTGTTTCATGAACTTGGTATTTTACACTATTTAGCCACTACATATTTGAACCACTCAAGCTGCGCTTGAACTGTAATAGACACTCTGGGCCCGCCCAAATGATATTCAAGGTCAGACTAATCCTGTTAACACATTCTCTCATTGTGAAGTGGCACAAAGTTACACCTGACTTGCAAGATAAACCTAAACAGAGATCCCTTTGCATGCCATGCAGTTCTACCTAGAATTAATATCAGTTATAGAGAAAGAAAAGCAGTCTGTCACAGAGGAATGCCATTAAGGCTAAAGCTTTCTAACAAAGCCAACCCCCATTATCCTGCTGTCTCTTTTGCAGCATCACTTCATGGCAGGTTCATGCATTGCAGGAATTGTAACAAAGTCTGGCCCCCAAACCGAGCCTGTGTGACTCAGCTATTCACCAGGCAGCCCTGGGCAGTGGCCCTGTGTCCGTCTTAACCAGCAGACCAAGTCAGGCAAGAACATTCAACACTTGAAATCTTGGCACTTAAACTGTACCCACAAGGTCTGTGCAGACTCCAGCAGCCTGCAGCAACCCTCTAACTCCCTAACCCCATAATCCCCCCCCCATTCTTTCAGAGTCCCAGGGTGGGATTTGTAACAGGACATGGGAGGTCCTGTTGTTCTGCAGGTGCAGGTTGTTCTTGCAGTCCAAACCATGGCTGCAGAGTCATGGATTTGCACTTGTGTCAGAATAGCAGCTGCAAAATACAGCTGAAAATGTTGACAGAGGCAACTGCAGCTGTGGAGAACTATAATGCTATAATGAGCAAGTGGTCTGATCACCAGACTTTGGTAAGAGCTGTCCCTTACCGTGGCTTTTTATTCTTCCCTCTTTTTTTTTTTTTTTTTTTTTGGTATCTCTAATTTCCTAAAGAAAGGGGCAGAAATAGGACAGAAAAAACTATCTTCGCCCAATAAGCCTCCATGAGCTGACACAACAGAAGCAATGACTTCTTTGACTTTCTTATAAGCTTGTGGAGGTTTACGGGTTTGGATTTCACAGTCGAAGATATGTTCACCCTAAGATGTAGATTCCTAATTGCCACTACTGCAAATGATGGTTTGTTTGGGTTTTAGGGATTTTGTTAGTTTTTCAGGAAGTGATTTAGTTTAGTCTGGTTTTCTAATGTAAAAAAATGGATCTAATACTGGTGTGTGGTTAGAATGCTCACTAATTATAACCATGTATTTGATGTACCTGACTCATAGTGATGCCTTGTGGTACGTACATGTTTTACTCCAGGCACTTTTGAAAACAGGGGATCTTGATGCAAAAGGTCATTTGAGTCAGAGGCAGGGGGACTCCTTCTCTGAAGGAGCCACTGTGCTCTGCTGGGCTGGCCTCAAGCTACACCAGGTAACAGCTCTGAAGCTGCAATGGCAACTTCTGCTACGCATCCTGTCTACCTGGATTCAAACCAGTGCAAACAGAGAGGCAAAACTCCCACCACACTCAGGGGCAGACCCAGGCAGAGTCCAAAAGCTCAGCTCCAAAGAGGAGATCAAACAGGATCCAGTGCAAAGCCTGCCCTGCTGCACTCCTGCAAAGCCAGCAGTGCCTTGAGAGCGATGCTCCAGCCCGGGAGGTGGAGAGGGGGTCTGAGCATGGTCCAAGGCTGGAAGATGCCGATGGGAGTCAGCTAAGAGGAGGGTCAGAGCCTCTGACACAGACCTGAGGGACTCAGTACGTGTGGGACCTTGCTGTGTGGGCACTACAAGCCTGCTGTTCAAACGTGCCCCCTCCATGCACTGAAACCTTCCACGAGCCCAAGGCACGAGCAGCACTCCAGGGGGACTCCATCTCCCCAGCACACCCACCACTCTCCCACCCACACATCATCATCCAGGCACCTCGGACTGAAGAGAATTTCATCCTGACCAGTTATTTTCTCTCTTTCTAAAGGCAGCTGCAGACTGATAAATGCCCTCGTGAAAAGAGAGTGGAGGGGGATTAATCGCAGCCTTTTAACTTCAGGCTTTCAAACCTGCTCACGTGGTTCCCAAGAAACTGAACTATGAGTGTTCTCTCCTTTGCTCAGACCTTGTGCAAAGTCCTTCTGCCAGGGGCAATAGGGGGGTACAGTGGGAGAGAAACCTCAACCCTACAAAAATGGGACATGCTAATGAAGATACTGACAGAACCGGACATCACTGAGTGCTGCAAAGAGAATTTACATAATGTTACTCTAACAGTTCAGTAAAAATGGCATCAGTAAAAGGAGGCTTTCAAGAAAGAAGTTACCCCCGAACACTCAGGGAGTGCAACTGAGAGAGTTTCTGTTAGTTTCATTTTGTTACATAAATCACCATTATTATTCTTATTCTTATTATTATTTCTTACTTACGATGTTAAAAGAGCAGGAGGATACTTGAAATAAAAGGCTGTGCATGCACAATACCCACACAAATAAATTCCAGTGATCCACCCTAGCACCAGGCACGGTGCCCTTCCCTGCCCACTGAGCTGAGCCCTCCCTTTAGGAGGAGTAGGGGAATTCATCACCAAATATACAGTATATTGTCATGGAATGATACCAGGAAACAATACTAACAGGAGTCTGAACGTGTCCTTCACGTCATATTAACCTACTGTTTAACTCGGCAGAAAAGACAGTGAGGAAAGAAAAGCTCAATTCACCCAGCCTGAGATCAAAACTGTCATGGCAATATTGGCAGGTTAGACCCTGATTCTTTAAATAGTACATTGCCTTTGTTAAACAAAAGTCATTCTTTTATTACATAATAGAGATTATAAATAAATGTAAAGTGTGCATGCAGTCAACTGCATATTATACAAGCTATATCTATGTTAATAATTGCTTTCTTTGGCAGGCCAGAATCCAGCTGGACATGCAATATTTACATATCAAAATCCTTGGTGTCTTCAAGTCATATTGGATGCAAGTGAAAATATATATGTATATATATTTACCGTATACACACACATATATATATATGTATAAAGGTATATATACACCTCTGCATATATACTGTATACATATATACACATAGGTATATGCTAAAAGTGGATTTCATCTTTTTCAGATTCAGGTGATGCAGGCCTTGAAACACTAAAAATATCCTGACAGGGTATCTGGGCGGGGGACTGGGGTGATAAATGAGACTTGGGGGAAGAGAGCTGGGATACGTTCTTTTCAGACAATATTTTTAAAATTTCTGCCACCTGCTTCTCAAGGGTAGCCATCCTACTGCTTAGCAGCTGGATATCTTCTTTGAGTTCGTGCTTGACTTCCTGCAGCGTGGTTTGTAAGGCCTGCTCAGGAATGGGGTAGAAAGGACACCTAGCATCCGCCTGGATGGGGCTGTGCTCCAGGGGGCTGCGAGTCTCACCAGCTTTATCCAAGCGAAGGTCACTTTTTGTTATTCCACTGTCACAAGAGTCTGTTTTCCTCAGTGGGTTTTTATTTACACCGTTCTCCGAGTCATTGGACTTGGGGTCGTCGGACAGCAACCCCATGGACTCGGCCTTTGTGACGTTGTTCCAGTCCTCCTTCTTCTCCTCGTGGGTCCCCATCGTGTTCTTCAGCCGAAGCCACCCTTTCCCGTTCCCGTTTTTCATCCGCATGGGGCTGTTCACCTTGAGACATTTCTGGTCTCCGTTTCCGTTCGGCTTCAGCTCCATCGCGTCGCGGTTGTTCTGCTTCACGGCCTCGCTGGTTTTCATGTACGCCAGGGTGGTCTGGATGGGGGTGATCTGGGACACGGTGACCACGCTGGTGCCCGTGATGGAGGCCCCGTTCTGCACGCTCCTGCTTTCCACCTGCAGCTGGTTCCGCTCCGGGTCGATGTGGGTCGAGCCTTGATTGCGCATCTCCTTTTGCTGCTTGAATTTCTGGAAGAGTTTCCGCACGGGGTGGTCCACAGGGATGCTCAGCGTCACCTCGTTCTTCTGGCGCAGGCGCTCCTCTTCCTCCTTCTTGACATCGCTGATCTTCCGGAAGATGATCTGTGGGGGACAGATCCACAAGAGAGTCAGGACCCAAAGGGCATCTCATACAAATATTGAGATGGGTAAACAGTCTTGAGAACAGCCATTTTTCTCTTAATTCTTAATTCTGATCTCCCTTTCCATCTTTATCTTTTGTAGTGAATTCAAACAGAGCTGATCAAGACACAGTAATTTCAAGATTAGCCACTATAGATAAGGTACATACATACACACACACAGACTTATTTCTTAAAAGTATACATTAAAAGTGGGTTTCACCTTTTGTCTTGATGCAGACAATACTACTACTTGAGGAACTAAAAATATCCTGACACCAACAGAAGGAAAGAAACTGAACGAAGAGAAGAAAGCAACCGACAAAGAACCCAAATACTGTGATGCCAACCTACCCATTACTCACACTCATACCTGCCCCGTCGCTATCTTTAGTACAGATCAAAAGGAAACAGTAATTCTGCGGGGACTACACAGCTGTAAGATTAATTCAGTGTACACACCCTGCCAGAGGCTGGAAAATCCCAATGTGCTCAGTATTTTTCAGTTTTGCTGTTAAGGTTAGGGTTTTGTAGGAGCGGCTGGAGGGTGCAATTAGGTTCCCCATGGGCCACATGTGTGGCTTCAGACCCTTTGCAAGTGTTTACTGCAGAGTTAGTATGTCTAATATGTGTAGGTGAACCAGGAGCATCACAGAGAAGCAGTGTACCAGGGCTGTGTGGTTATAAAAGCCAGCAATATCCACCATCTCATCATGCCTTGCCATTTGATGCTGAGTTATTTCACCCTGCAGCATGTCTCAGGCTGCTACAGAAAAAGGAATTTGAGCTTCAGGCTGAGGGAGGATCCACAGAGCAAAACCTTTTTGTTGATTTCCTGCATGTTACTCATAGGATTTTAATTTTTTTTAGGTTCATCCAGTTTTCTTGAATGTGGGACTGAGGCAGGATGGGGAAACTGGTTCTCTGTTTGACAACATTGTGAAAAGCAGCCTATGATTAAATACAAATACGGACTGTGAAGGGACAGTGTGGCAAGAGAAGGAAAACAAAGCCTTTGAAATACACAAATAAAACCCTGTGTCAGTCAGCTGTAGGTTTTGAAATATCAGCTTGAGTATCTATATTTTAGTACCTATTTACTTTCAAGTCTCACATCTTCAGAAGTCATCAGAGAAGTGCCACGATGGATACAGATCCTTCACTGCATGAATTTGGGATGAGCTGGACTTCAAAGCTTCATTAGAGAGCTTTCAAATGCAGTAGATACATCCTTGCCCACTGCTGATAGATGCAGCTGCTTATAATAATTTGGTTAACTTGCTTATTAGAAGCCCAGTTGAAAAAATATAAACAAAACCAAAGGACAACCAAGGAAGTTACTTTCATCTGACTCCTCTGACCCAGATGCAGTGACACATTCCCTCATTTGGAGGCTCCCCTTCATTAGCAGCTTCCCTCATGGAGCTACTCTCTCTCTCTCAGGCCACTGGGGAGAGCAAACAATGGCAAGAGAAGTCGCCCTTGATTCAAATTGAGTGATTGCACTTAATTGAAGCCACGCTCTCTAAAGACAGATTTGGGAGGTGGGTTGTGTGTGATGTTTTGTTTGTGCCTCTCTTCTCCCCGGAGGGCAGCGCAGCACCTCTGGCAGAAGATGCAACAGTGACAGCAACCAGCTGCAAGGATGTGTCCCCAAGGTGTGTCTCAGGGGACATGGCTGGTGCCTCTGCTGGTGTCCCTGTTTGGCTGTGCTGCTCTGCCTTGTGCTGAGTCCCTGGAAACATCTGCAGTGGGGAAAACATCCTCTACCCAATGCTTTAAAAGGCTGTGTAGTGACAGGACGAGGGGAAATGGCTTTAAAATGAGAGTAGGTCTAGACTGGATAATAGGAAGAAATTGTTTATTGCGAGGGTGCTGAGGCCCTGGCACAGGTTGCCCAGAGAAGCTGTGGCTGCCCCATCCCTGGCAGTGTTCCAGGCCAGGTTGGATGGGTCTCTGAGCATCCTGTTCTAGAGGAAGGTGTCCCTGCCCATGGCAGGGGGTTGGAACTGGATGATCTTTAAGGTCCCTTCCAACCCAAACCGTTCTATGTTTCCATGATTCCCCTGCTCGCTGGCCATGAATCTGTTTCACAGCTTGAGCACCCTGCTCTCCTGCAGCCAGCCTGTGCCTGGCAGCTGCTGTCCAGAGGCAGTGGGGGATGCTGGAAGGGAGGCAGCTGCCAGCAGCCTGGCACGGGCCCGCGGCACTTCCCTGGCCAGGGCAGCACTGGATGTGCCACTGGGAAAGGCACGAGGTAACTCTGACAACTTCTGTCCTGCTGCATGTTTATAAAGACCAGAATGACAACAACAAAGACCACAGCAGCAGTTTTTGATTCCTCTCCAAAAGCTTGCACTTAACTGAAAACTACCCTCACCTCCTTTTTTCCCCCAGTCCAATCTTGGTTCTTTTGTCCCTTTTCTAGACACAGTTCAAACCTTCTCCAGACAGAGGTTATCTCCCTGCACAGAATATAATTACCAGTGACTGCTGCTGCTGGGTTTGGCAGAAGAAAAGCCAAAACCTCTCTAATCTGACACCACCTGTACCTCATACTCCTGAAGCAGGTCTTTATGAAAGCCAGGAAATGACTGTGGAGCTTTTTGCCCCAGAACCACTTGGCCAGGTGCCACTCAGAGACATGAGGGTCTGAGCCTGAGCACTGCTGTGACTCAGGGCAGAGCAAACACTTTGGGGGAAGCTGAAAGGGATGGGGGGCCAAGGTGGCAAACGCCATCAGATACACAGGGCAAATCTGGTCTGGCTGTGTGACACCAAGGACCCACTAAGCACTCACAGCCATGAGCTGTACCCCCACCTTAGCCCATGCAGTGGAGAAGACACACACCCAAAGCCCTGCTGTCACCTCCCCAGAACAAGTTCTTTCAGCTTCTTGTAGGACACAAGCTGGAGCCTGACAGAGCTCTTCAATGAATTATTTCCTTTTTCTCCTCTTGGGACAGAAAGTGCTACAGCCTGGAATGGTTATGGGCAGCTCCTTTGAAGAAGCAGGTCTGCCAAACACTGAATAAGTGCAGAAAATGCCCAGGGACTTGGAAATCCAGGGGTTAGCCGGGAGTCAAGAATTCAGGACTGATCTACCTCAGTAGAACTCTATTTCCAATGGAGCAAAGGTGGGCTGATGCACAGCCCCAGGCCTACTCTCCCCTTGGCCTTCTCATGTAACCTGCGTGTGCTTATAGCTGTTTGCTATTTTCTTTTTCACTCTGAAATGCATAACCAAGCAGATCCTCATGTCCCAGCTGACCTTGTGGGATGATGGCACTTTGGATGGAGACTGAGGTGTTGGTCCTCACTGTCCCACTGAACTGCTCTGCCTTCAGGAGGAAATAATTTCACCCCATGGAGAACTTTCCCCTCTTCTTTGCCCTCAACCAAGGAATGTGTACCCCTAGCACAGCAAGAACCTAGTTCTGGTCAGTATTTGAGATCAGTGGAATATAGGCAAGTAAAAGAAAAGAAAGATCTGAAAAGAAAAGACAAAGAACTGAGGAAAAAAATCAAGATGTGAATTCTAGCACTAACAGAGCAATAGTTATTTTTCATTACCAATTTTTTCCATATTAGGAGATTTTTCTTGTGGCTGGATTTAATCCACTTCCACAGTGGTTTAAACTAAGCCAGAATAGTTAAAATGTGTTTACATTTACAAATGTTTACACAGAGACTTAATTCTTTTAATGTCCAATAACTATTACCAGCTATTTTTCTTTATAAATAAGAACAGAAAAACACCTCATGCAATCTGACATTTTTCCGCAGACTGGAAAAGGATTATTTTGAAATCTTAAATTGGATAAGCTATTTCATTTGTCCCTGGCCCTTTTCAGAGAAGTTACACATAGGCCTGCCCAAATGTATGTCTCAGGAAGAGACACAAGTTTCAAAAGAGTTAATCAGAAGAAGCTGAATTAAGCGTGTATACAGTTTATCTCAAGGACTAAAGAGCCACACTCCTGTCTCACACCAAGTTCCAAATTCACTAATGTGACAGACATTAAGTGCAGAACTTCATTTCCTTTATGGATCAGATTGTGAAAGAATGTTCCATGTGACACAAATTTTGTCCCATGGGAACAGGTTCCTGTTTTACTTTTAGTGTATTTATTTTGGAAAGAAGGGGCAACAGAGGTGACATTAATTACTGAGCTGGCAAAGAAGAAGCAGAAGTGAACTGATAGCCAGCCACGGGGACTGAAATACTTGAGTTATTTACAAGGAAGGCACAGAGAAGACAACAGCAGTTTGAGATTCTCCATCTGATCTCAACCTCAGCCTCCCTTCCCTCTCTCCCATACCAAGAGGTAACTCATGGTATTGTGAACTCCGTCCCTTCCAAAGGGGGACCTTACCAAAGATACTGGCAACGGGCATGTCACTGCTGGAGCAGCTCCTGTGAGGTGCCAGCTCGCATAACCAGCCCCAAAGCCAAGTGCAGATGAAGGCAACAGCAATGAGGAGTCAGGGAGCCAGCTCAAGGCTGAGACACACACGCTGAATTAATGAGTAAAGCTGTGGCCTTTTCAGGTGCTTTGAAATGCATTCCTTGTCTGCTGTCTTTTTTTGTAATCATCCCTCCCTGACCTTGCTCCACACAGGGGATCCACACAAAGATCCCTTAATAAGTGACTCCAAGGCAGGTAAGTGAAGGGATTAAAGAACTGGTAAAAGTCTTGGAGAATTACAGTAAGTTCATAGAAAGTGGCAGGTGTTTGACCAGGGATCATCCTGTCCTGTGCCTGAACATCCCATGCTGTTGTTAGTGGTGTTCAATGTGTGCCTGCTCCTCTGCACAGAAACCCACAGAAAGGGACAGCGATGCATCCAAAGGGCACACAGTTGTCATGGTGATGGATGCAGCATCTGAGAGGGAGGGAGAGCCACACAAAAGCCATCAAAAAGAAAAGATTTTCACAGTGTGAAGACCCTGTCCTGGGAGAATCAGTTTGACTCAGCTCATTGGACATTTCTGCAGCAGAAACCCCACGCTTCAGTCCCCACAGCTACGTCCACTCAGTAACCCACAGGTCACTCTCATTAAAGCACGGACCAGGCTGACCTCTCAAGTTTGTTCCAGGGCTAACTATCTTGTCTGCATCAATGTCTTGTAGAAGCCCCATCTCCCTTGCATCTGATTGTTCACAACCCAATGTATTTGTCCAGATCTTTGTATTTTTGTTCCTTTTTAATACAGCAACACCTTAGAAGGCATGTGAGATCCGTGAGCCAAGAACCATAGAATCACAGAACCATTAAGGCTGGAACCAAGAGTATCAAGTCTGAACCAGGTTAATAAATTTGAAGAAATATAGGGCTCTTTTTAACCTGGACCCATCTGACAGCACAGATTCAGAGCTGTTCTTGAAAACACTGCCAATGGAGCAAGTGGGATGAGCAGACAAAGTGAGTTGGAGCTTTCCAAGTGATGGAGGCAGGATCTCAGGGAAATGCACCCTGCCTTGGACCACACTGCAGCGCTGGCAGCTGGTTTGCAGTTGGCTGAGACCCACCCAGCAGCTCCTTCACCAGCTTTCACATCCCACCAGAAGGATTTGGACTGGTCCACCTCCTCCAGGAATGTCTAATTCCCATAAAAAAGGGGAATTAGAGTGTCCTCACAAGGTGTGTTGGTCTTGGCACCCTTTCATACAGGCTTTTTTTTTTTTTTTGGAAATAGGAGAGCTGCCTTCCCTTGCCTTCTTGGCCTGAAATGACATGAGCATAGCTGAAGCTGGCAAATGGATTTAAAAGTTTTGGGTGGTATAACCAATATCCAATACTGCAATAACACAGATCTCATTTTCTTCGGAAATAATGCTACAAGGCTGTACAACAGAAATTTCTGTAAAGACATCTGCAAAAAATACTATTAATTTTCACATCTTGGAGCGCACTGTACAAAAGCAATTTACGCTTTTGTCATGCTAATGTGGAAGGCGGATTTGTGTCAGATGCAGGATTTAGACACAGGATACCCCAGCGCAGACGAGTGTGCTATTTCCTGCTCCTGAAAATATATAATACATAAATACATTTCCTGCTCCATAAAACACACCCAATTTCCAGACACTCGGAACAGGGCTCACCTACAAAGCCTCTGTCTGCATCTGAACTCACCCTCCAGGAGGCCTGCACAGCGGAGGGAGGAAGAAAAAAGCCCTTAGAAGGTGTGAGTCATTAGACCTGCAGCTGGATGTTAAAGCAGGTCAGACAAGCTGTACCCTGAGATGCCTGTTTGTCTCCTGTGCCTGTACAGGGAGCCCTGTGCCTGTCCCCTGTGTGCAGACATCCTCCACGGATGGTGGGGATTGGAGATTCAAATCCCTACCTCTGGCAGTGCAAATGTCAGGGTTTGGTGCAGATTGTGTTAAAAAGCCTCCTGTAAAGTTTTTCTGTGTGTGTGTGTGAGTGTTCTGCACCCTTCAGCTGATGTTGTTTTTATTTCCCCCCAGCACGCTGGGGTATTGCCAGTTCCCGGCTGGGATGAATTCCCCACGGCCTCAGGGCCCAGCCAGTCCTTACAGACAAACAACATTATTTTAAAAGCTGCAGAAGCAGGACAAGCCACGACTGCCCAGAAGACCCTGCCAGACTGGTGGCTCTCAATGAGACCTTATGGAAAATCAGATGTTTTTGCCTGCATGGAGGAATTGGATGAACCACCAGCAGGGAAAAGAAAGCCACCCCTTCCCTCTTGTTCTCACTGCACTTCCCAGGAAAACCTTCCAGCAGGGGAACGGGTCTGCCCTCCCCACAGCCCCTAGGAAACTGGGGACCACCTGAGATGTGTCTGTTCCTGTACACCCACCCTTCTGCACCGCAAACCTCATCCCTCTCCCAGATGTTGTAGGATGGATCCTGCTTGGATCACTCCCACCACTGGCACCAAGCACTGTCAAATCCAGCAAACCCTTCCCAGGCCATCGCTCTGATGGGCTCAGGTGGGTCTAGGATGCTTCACCCCTCAGTCCTTGAGGACTGGGCCCCTCTAGGAGCCTTTAGTTGTCAAAACAAGGCATATCTGGGATCCTCTTTTCTGATATTCTGAAAACTAGGCCAGTCAAGCCCAATTCCTAATGTATAACCCTTGGTGAAAAGGCTTGCTCCAAAACCCAAGTGTTTTTAAAATCTAGGCAGGTCCCAAAGAACATGACTCACTATTAATACTTGATGTTAAAATGCTTTTAAATCTTATTTTTCAGATTTTTTTTTCAAAAACCTCCCAAGACATTACTAATACCTGATTCTAAAATGCTTTTAAATCTTATTTTTCAGATTATTTTTTTAGAAAAAAAACTTCCACGATGTTAAAAAAAATCTTCCTTTTGATTTACATGAATTAAAATGCAAGTTTAAAAAGTTAAACTATGAAAGACTGGACAGAGATGGATGAATAGGAAATGACCCCACACAAGCCTCCAGGCTGCTTCCCCTAATTTACTCCTGCAAATCTCCATAAACTCTTAGCTCACTTTATTAATCTGCACTCCAAGGATGCAGAGAAGATGGTTTGAAATGATGGCTTTATTGTTCTTCTGCTCTGTACACTCCTCAGATAGCTTCACTTTGATGTGAAATTCAGCCTCAAAAACAAACTGCTCCAACAACTCTTTTAATTGCTCTCCAGTAAATTCCCCTTAATCCTCCTGTCCCAGGAACTGTTTTGTGTTAAACCACTGCTCCATCTGCGCGTGAGAAAGGAATCGCTGTCCTTGGCTGTGCAGTGAAAACGACTGACTGCTGAGCAATTAGCTAATCTCCAGGATAGGGATGTTTCACTAAACAGTCTTTCATGCTGGATTTTGGAGGAAAAGGAGATTTCTGTAGGTTAGTCTTCCAGCTGCTTGAAAGAAACAGTAAATAATAGCCTTTCTGCAAATTTCCACTGATCCTGACTTCACAGACACGGTAGCATGTGACAGCAAAAGCTTCCTACCAAGCAGATTTTAATTTTGCTTTGGAGAAACTGTATTCACATACATTCTTCCTAAGCAACTACAGAATTGACCTGTAAAAGATGTGAAGATTTCCAATCCAAGTAACAAAGTGATGTAGCTTCAAGAAAATGAGAATTTTTTCCATGATGCTGAAAAAGCCCTTTTAAGGGATATTTGATGGCATTTTATGTGCAAGGAAGAGGTTCATTCTTTTATGATGACTTAATATAAGATCTTTGTCCCCCAAGTTGCTCATCTAAAGAAAAATCAGGACATGTAATGAGGGAGAGACCCTTCAGAAGAGCACAACAACAGCCAATAACTGATTTCCAAAGCCCAGAAATTCCATCATCTCTTTACTGCTTGCCCCGTGGTTTAGAAATTGATTACTGTAGGTCAAATTTTAACCTGGTTCCATTTCGTGTTCGCAATCAATCCTCACAGCACCTGAGTACTCTTGCAGAGAGACATCTGTGCACGCTGGCAGCCAATTAGGCTGATCTGCATTTGTGAAAAAGCTTGAATATTAAGAAGAAAGTGGTTGAGAGTTTGACCCATCTACTTCATACTTGGTATGGATCTGAGGTCATCCTGATTTCATTTAAAACATGTCTGGATGGAAGAGGGAAGAGAAGAGAAGCGGGCAGAGATCCAAGTCTCATTTGTCACATCCCCAGAGCATCGTGGCCAAACACACAGAGCACCAGGCTGGGATTCACAGGGATGGATTATCCTGCTGGCCTGACCTTCAGCCAAGTGGGAAGTCCTGCACAAATCACTCTGCCTCTTCATGTCTCCATCTCCCCCAGTGTAAGGGAGAATAATAACGCTGCCCTCATTTCCCCAATTAACTGGAAATCCCTCTATCACTGCTAACTATTTACAACCGAGACACTGAAATCCATGGCTGACAGCAGAGAGAGGTCACTGCGCTGGCCTGTTGCCAAAACTGAGGCAGTTCATTAAAAAAGCAGTCATTGAAAAAATACACATAGGTGTTCTCAGGGTTTCAGCTCAAGATCAAGGGCCCAAAGCACTGCTGCCCTAAGACATTCAGGGCAGGACACGATGGATGTACAGTGCTACACCAAGTCCTGTCCTCATCCCCTGAGACATCAATCCCCAGACTGATTAAAGGTACTGACACCTACTGACATCTACTCTGCAAGGAAGGATCAGTCAGATCACCCAGCTAGAGTGATGGACACTGATTCTTTAAATGGTGTGATTACTTGTTCAGCGAAGTGTGGGCTGAGCTAAGGAGTCAGATTTCCAAAAGAAATGCCAAAACCTTTCCCTCCCTTGGCACAATTACACAGATTTCCACCAATTACAAGAGTGTTATCTGAGAGCAGCTCAGTCTCCTGAACCAGGAGCTCTTCTGCTCTTTCAGCCACCAGAGATTCCTCCATCTTTTCGTATCCCAGGGGAAGACAACTCATGGATTTCCTGTGGCTGCAGGTTCAGCTGTTGTCTCTGATGTCTTCTGGGCTCTGTTTTTCTGCTTGGAAAAGGATGCTGAAGAAGGGCATTGTGCACCTTTGGAAGTGGGGAGCTTTGCCACCGCTTTTGAACAAGACTCTGGAATTGGAACCAATCACTTATTTTTGCTGCTTTTTCCCACTTTTTCTCTCACTGTTTTCTGTTTTCTTTGCTGTAATCAAACAGCAGATGCTTCAGCACATTGCAGAGCAGCCAGATTCAGAATGATTTCTGCAATACTATCAAAGTCAGCAAAATGCACCTTCCACATACAAAATTATTTCAATCGATATACCAGAAAGGCTACTTTTTAAATGAATTTATGGTGGTTTTCAACCAGGGTCTGTTGCTGCTTGGCCCTTTTAGAGTCAGTCCATTGCAGAGTGAAGTACTGATCTGTCTGGCCTCAGAAGGACTGTGACCATGGTCCAAACACACACAGTCCCTCTTGGGCTCCTGTCACAACTGGGAGCACAGAAGCCCAGCTTTAGCCTCCTAATTCCTTCTCAGCACCCTAAATCCTACACTGAACTCAATAAAAAGACTAAATTGGACAGTGGAGCTGAAATAATACAATGAATCAGTGTCTAATTTGTTTTCTGTGTATAACAGAGTTGGTTAAACATGGGGAAATTGAGCAGAGAACAATTTGGGTATAACTGCTGCAGTGTAACTATTACTGAGCACTGTCTCACGGGGACCCCTGTTCCCTCTTTCTGGTTAGGTTTATCCACTTTGGGATTTAAACTCACGCCTTCCTTCACTCCCTAACAACTCTCCCATGTAAACAAGTCTAACCTGGATTGGTCACTTGGTGGATAAGCTCTTGACGTGCTCTTGATGGACAGTATCACATATTCATCTCTCCTTCCCCCTTCTCTTTCCTTCCTTGCGGATGCAATCATTAGAGAGCAAAGGGCAAGGGAGATAATTCTCTTATATCTTTGTCTGGCATTAAGGCAGAGAGAGGAGCAGATTTCTCTTGCTTAGATTTCTTTTTTCTTCCATTTTGCAGATGTTTCTTTCTCTGTATAGCATGGAAATCCTGCAAGAAGGGAAGCTGAGGTACTTACAGAGGGGAAAGAGGAGCCCTGCAGGTGGCTAAAAACTCAAGCCCACTAGACCCAAGATCTTTCACTGCATGTGGGGGGGAATCCCAGCAAAGACAGCCTCCACCCAATCCAACCAGACCATCTCACGACTTTCAGAGAATCCCGCTGATGTAAAGAGATGGTGACAAGTGGCACCACGTGGTGCACTATGACCATGCTGTCATCACCAATCCTACCAGCACATCACCACTGGGTACCCCAGGGCTCAAGAGCTGAAGGGAGCTTCCCACTGCCTCCCAGCCCAGCTGAGGGGGGCTGTGCTCACTGCCAGACAGTGCCCCCTTCCACAGGACAGTTTCCAACTCGATCAGGCAGGCTGGGTCCTTGCAAACTTGTATCAATTGGCCACTGGATCGATATCTGCTACTGGCACCAGCCTAATGAAATGTCAGTCAGCAGCACTGCCAATTGATCCACGCTCGTCTGTGCTGCACACAAGTTACTGTCTCTGCATTTTACCAGAGATGATTAAAAGAAGAAAACAGCCTTCCGTTCTGCCGGGATCTCCTAAGGGGGATACGCTCCTGGGCAGGGATAGGGAAACACAGTTCAAAGCCTCCAGACAACAGCAGGGTGGTTTGAGCTTGGGGCAGACTGCAGAAACGGGGAAAAAGTGCCAAAAGACTTTACAAGCTGCTCTTCAGCCTGGTTTAACTTGGAGCAGAAAATCAATCATCGATAACAATATGCAGCACTAATCCACCACTCCCCTTTCCCTGTATTGGAGGAAGTCGGATTTACGTAGCTGCCACTTGTGCCAGGGGCCAACACCAGGGCACAGAGAGGTCATGCACCACTTGCCCAGGCTCACTGAGCTGTTCAGTGGATGAGCTGGGGGGGATGGAAGCAAGGTTTCCAGCCCAGAACCCCTATAGTAGGAAAATCCATACTGAAAAAAGATTAAACATATGAATATATTTATTAGAAGTAAAAAAAAATTATTAGTATTATAAGAACCTTTCTTTTCACCACTGTCCTGTCTGGCGGGTAGAGTTCTGGATTTGAAATAATTGAAAGGGCTCAGCTTTAATTGCAGTTAATTGCTGAAATTAAATCCAGACCTGGACAACTTACTGCTGCTCAGGTTTGTGTTGGGAGAGGGGTGAGGAGGGAGGCAGAACTATTTCTGTTTATTTAGTGACAATTTTCAGAAGGTTGTGCTTTTATTCCAATGAAAAATATCAAAATCTTCATGTCTGGCTTTGGGCCAGCCCTGCTTGTGACAGACCCAGAGTTCCTGCACATCCCCAGCACAAAGCCACAGAGAACACGGGCACAGAGGATTTGCAGAATTTGTGTTTTCTTCTCTGCGTTTTTGCCTCTTATTGCTTTTTGCCTAAAGACTAAATGGTCTCACTAAATGCCTAAGAGAGTCTCTCCATTTACAAAGTAATACATCAGCAAAAGAATTGCAAATTGTTCCCCAAATGTACTACTCTCTCCTGTCTGCTTTAAATGGAAATTTAAATTAATTGGAATCATTATGGCTTTCTTTTTTAACTTAAATATTACTGTAGCAGACTATAAAGTGCCTGAAATTTAATCTGAAGTCTTCAGACCTGAAAAAGTGTTTTGCAACTGAAAGATTTTTGATTTTTTTCCAGCTATATCCACTGGTCCAATAAAAAATAACACCCGTTGCCATCAGCCTTGCTTCTGACATTGAGAACATTCTACCTGGCTGTCAGAAACCCCGGTTTTATACGGAATGTGCCACCAGCTACTCTGCTCACTTCATCACTTTCAAGGTTTTGTTAATTTATTGAAAAGCTTTTATAGCTTCAATTAAAACAATGCACTTCCATTGCCATGCCATGTCGAACACCACCAGTTTTTGCTTGGAAGCAGTAAGTCAGAAATGAAGAAATAATTTGAAAACCCAAATGGAAGGCACAATGGGCAGCCTCTGTGCCTAGAAGAGCAAAGACACCACCTTGCATTACGAAACAGGGAGGTAAAACACGCTGCTCAGTCACTGTCAGATACTCCTCACCTGAATCAGGGCTAATAACAGAGACCAATTGAGTGGAGAGAGTCGCCAACTCCAGACTCAAGCTAACTCAAAAACATTCCAGTATTCCTGACTGGAGCAGATTTAGACAGGTGGATAAGCAGTCATTTGTTTCTTTGCCATTTGCTTCTAGATCCCAGGCAAGGACCTGATCTTTTGGGGCTAAAAGTGAGGCCCTGCCTATGTCACACAACAGGGAAGGGCACCAGGACTCCTGCTGTCCCACAGCAGTGTCCCCCTGCAGAAAGGCAGGATCCAAGAGGATAGTGCCAGGCTCTTCTCAGTGGTGCCAAGCAGGAGAAAATGGGCAGAAACTGATGCGCTGGAGTTCCACCTGAACATGAGGAAGAACTTCTTTCCTATGCAGTGACCGAGCACTGGAACAGGTTGCAAAGAGAGGGTGTGGGGTCTCCCTCACTGGAGATGTTCCAGAACCATCTGGACACAATCCTGTGCCCTGGGCTCTGGGATGGCCCTGCTTGAGCAGGGAAGTGGGACCAGATGATCCACTGAGGTCCCTTCCAACCCGACCCATCCTGGGATTCTGGGATTTCCTGATTGGGCTGCTTTCAGAACCGCTCTCATCTGTCTCTGTTTTCAAGCCTGAAGCTCACGCTGCACTGTGGTTCTGCGCTCAGCCAGCCAACCATGCCAAAATTACCTGTTAATCCTTTTCCTATGCAGCCTGTTGCCATATCAGAGAAGACTGAACCTGTCTGGATCAAAGTCAGGACACATCTGCGAGTGCTCACTCCCTTTCTACAGACTTTTTGGATGAAACCCAAGCTCCAATGACCACTGACCATATCCCAGTGCCTACCTTACCCAAGGGATGCCCTGCAAACAAAGCCACGGATGCTGCCAGGGAGAATGAGCTGGGGCAAGTCAGCAACTCACATCTCTGCTTCTCAACTCAGAGACACAGCACAAAATCCACTGGCAGGGTGACCTGGCAATTCTTTTAATTTGAAATCAGGACTTGGAAAGGATTAACACCTCTGAAAGACAGGGTCAGCCCACTGCGCAATAGATGCGAAATAACTCAGTTAAACCATTGGGAAATCCAAATTTGACAGGCAAAGAACACCAAAAGGTTATTTAAACTTTTAATATCTACTTCATTTAACTATAGGAAGCTTGGCGAAATAACCTTAAAAAGTATCCCTGGGATTCTTCAAGTGAAACATCTCACCCAGCAAGAGCTGAGCTCTTCCCAATTGGGAGCTCTGGGTTGGCAGTGTGTGATTAAGGAGTGCTGGCTGTTGGAACATACTGTAATTGCCTTTAATGTGATGACAGCCACTGCTTCAGTGGGGAGGAACCACTAGGGGAGAAAAAAAAAGACCCAAGACTCAGGCATGCAACCATTAAGGAATATGCTGTCAAGAAGAAATATACCATGAAGAGGATGTGCTACTTTCACCTAAAACTTCTCCCTTTAGCCTTAAGTGGCTGGTGTAGCTCTGCCACTGAGGGTGCTTTAGCTCAAGAGACTGAAGGAATCACAGTTTTTTAGAGGCATCTGTAGTTGTCAGCAGAGCAGGGGCCTTCTATTTATGGCATGATCAAATTAAATTAATTTTTAGAGAGCAAAGACCCCATTTCAACGATTTTTCTAATGTTTCCTCATACTTGAATGTGCACCGGCGAAGAGCTCTTCCTTTCTGGGGCAGAACGTCAAGGGAAATCACCCACAGACGGGAAAGCCAGGAGAGCTATCCACCAGCTGGTGAGCTTTCTACCAGAGCATGGAAACACCGCAGCAGCCACGTGAAACTTCAGCGTGCTGCTCCCTGAAGCCACCTGCGCAGAGATGGAGTCACTGATGGCAGTCGTGGCACAGCCGCTCGTGGACAGCACCCCGGGGCTGCCTATGTGACACACACCCCGCAAGGATGAAGTGCTCTCCCTGTCCCCAGAGGGACCACTGCAGGTTTCCCCAGCTCAGGAGATGGGACTGAGGCACTCGGCAAGTGGTGACTCTGCAGAGCCTTGCACTGATTTCTGAAGGGGATCCGCAGGAGGAAGAGGCAGCACAGGAGAGTTCACTGGTGGGGTTATGGGGATGGCAGGAACAGACGGGGTGGTGAAGAGCCATTTCCTTCCCATTTGCACGCTGACTGCATTAAATCAATCCCTGGGCTTTCCTGGCAACAAGCTAAGCCTGTGCTGTGAAGGGTTTTAACCATCTGACTATATCCCAGTTGTGGGTATCATTCTGTTGGGTCTCCACACTTAATCTACTCTTGGGGAAAGCTCCTTCCATTTCTCTCATGTGCTTCTTGGTGATCTCCCCTAATATCTGTACCACAGACATTGCCTCTTTGCTAGGTGTGGATCTCTGTAAAGCTCACCAGCACTGTTTTTGTTCCCGTCCATGCACTCAGCACTGACACGGGACGCTCCATAGGGGCTGAGCCTGCTGGTTTTGCAGCCTTAGCTTATCTCATTGCTCCAGACCTAAACAAATTGGTTTGTAATCCTCAGTATTGTATACTCTGGCAAATCTGGCTTTTAAAGTGATAAGAAATTACCTCCTCATGCAAAACTGGAGTCAATCCCCTCTTCCTGTCTGGGGCTAGAAGAAAACTCGGTACCTGCACACGTAACAGGTCTTTGCAATCAATAACATTGACAATTCTGTATTTCCCTATTTGTGGCCATGCTTCACCCTGTTTACACACAGTTTGTATTGCTTTCTACCACTCCCTGTGCACACACAACTAATGAAACACCAGCTGGTGCAGGATAAACACTGCTGCAGGGATGCAGAAAGGCACTACACAAAAGCACAGATCTCTGCCTCTGTTATTTTCCATCTCAGATGCTGTGCTTCCCTCCCAGAGGTCCTTCTGAGCCCAGAGACTTTGGTTAAAGCATCTCCCTGTTTTTCTCTGGTTTGTTTTTTTTTATTTTCTGATGTCTGAAAAAAATCCAGCTAACCCTAACCCTCCCACACAAGACAGCAGTGCTTCAGTCACCTTCTCCCAGGAAGGCCTTGTCCAGGAGGTTGACTCTCCTCAGCGGGGTTTGCCACTTGCCTTAGATGCTGGGGGACGCCTACAAATGTGCATCTGTGTTGGATGTTTAGACCATGAAGGTGCTCAGAGGGCTGGAGCATCTCCCCTATGGTGACAGGCAGAGGGAGCTGGGCTTGTTCAGCCTGGACAAGGCTCCAGGGAGACAGACCTGAGAGCCCCTTCCAGTGTCCAAAGGGGCTACGAGAGAGCTGGAGAAGGACTTTGGATAAGGGCATGCAGTAACAGGACAAGGGGAAATGGCTTTAAACTGCCAGAGGGCAGGTTTAGATTTGATTTAAGGAAGGAATTCTTCCCTGTGAGAGTGGCACTGGCACAGGCTGCCCAGAGAAGCTGTGGATGCTCCATCCCTGGAAGTGTTCAAGGCCTCACTGGATGGGGCTCGGAGCAACCTACTCTAGGGGAAGGTGTCCCTGCCCATGGCAGGGGGTGTGGAAATGATCTTTAAAGCCAAACTGACCCAAACCATTCTGTGACTCTGTAATTTTATGTTCCACCACGGGGCAGGGCTGATCCATGGGGCCAGAGCATCTGCCCTCGAGAAGGCCAGCAAGGCTAAAGAAGGCTGTTGGGGGTTTTTAAAGTCCAGTCTCTGTCCCAGCAGATTCCTTACCATCCCTATTAGCAGCTGTCTGACATGTTGGACTGAATTTGAGCCCAACTGGTCTGGCAGGAAGCTCTTCATGGGACACGAACTACAAAATTTCTAACAAATGCTTTAAGTTATGGCTGATGGTCCACAGGGCTCAGTCAGGCATCTGTTTGGTACATTAATGCATGGCTGCACTGAGCTTGTAAATTATTATTCATGTACTTTTGTAGAACATCTTGAGGTTGTTGGCTGAGTCCTTCACTAAATGGGAACAGGGACAATTATTCACACATGAAAAACATGCATGATTCAGTTCATCCATTTACATTCCTAGTGTAGCCTTCCTTGGCAGGATGGCTAATACAGCCTGGGAGAAGGATGGTCATTCATAATTGAGCTGCTCTGACCAACAACTGCTCCATTTAAAAATGGATTTGTCTCAGACACACGATGGAGATGGAAATTCACTACAGTGGCCCAGAGTCAAGGAAGGCAGAATTAGTGAAAATAGTGAAGTTAGACACAGAAATTAATTCCTGAGATGACAGGATGGTCTGTTAAGGTCAGGGGACATGAACAAGGAAAACTGGACGTCTGTGCCCTGAGAGGGAAGCAATAGGCACAAATGGAAAAGCAAATTTAATCACAATAAAAAGGCTTCATTTCATCTGACCAGTTAGAAATATCCTGATTAGAAATGGCTGTTCTTTGCTGCTGTCATCTGCTGGTTGCTTAGGTCCCCATTTCCACATTTTTAAGGGAGTGTGAAGTGTTTCAGGCTCTCAGAAAAAAACAGAGCCTGTTCCTGCAGTAGCAGGAGTGCTGTTCACAATAAAAAAGAGGACAATGGACTGCTTCCAAAGGGATTTGTACTCACAGATAACGGAGAGGTAAGTCCCCCTGCTCTGGAGGTACAGTGACTGATGGAAATTTAATATAGGAAACAGTATATAGAACCTTTTTGGCAGCTGAGACAGCTTTGTGGAGTACAAATAAAAAATCTGATACTCACCCAGAAGTCAGAGGGGAGGTCCCAAAGTTCAAAATATCAAAAGATCACTGACAGTTTAATTAACAGAGTTAAGAGAATCAGAGGCTTTTATAACTGCTCACACTATGCTCCTTTTTTTAACAGTAACCCATAACTGAAAACTCTATTATGGTTTTGTTACCTTCAGGAAGGGAAACAAATTAGGAGCAAGGGCTGTAAACTCTGAGAAGTAAAAATATGAGGAAAAAATCCATGAATTAATAATATATATTCCTTCCTAAACACACAGAATATTTTTGGCTTTCTGCAAGTTGCTCAGAAGTGCAATAATAGAAGATTCAGCTTATTTCAGGTGCTTCCCAGAATGTCCCTGTCCCTCCTGACAGCTATGCCCACCTCTGGCATATATTTAAGCATCTCCTAAATTTGCTCCTCCAGACTTTCTTTGCATGGGACCTAAACTGAGCCAGCTTGCTCATCACAGCCACTGGCAGACAATTAAAAAAAGGCACAGTCAATCAGCCATCATTAAGTTGGAAGTGACAGGCTACGTTTTATTTTTAACTAAAACCAGTGGGATTCATGCAAACTTCTCCACAAAGTTCCTCTTGCACTTTGTTTACGATTTAATACTTTCCTACATGCACTGCAGAAAGCAGCCCCAAAATACCACTGGAAGTAAGGTAAATCCAGGATTTGCAGGACTGCAATGATTACTGTGTGCTGAACCAGCATGTTTGGGTATTATTGCATCTGTGAAGAGTGTGAGCCAAAAAATAATAGATTAATGGATTTATACTTGCACAGAAAAGAAAGGGAATTTACTTACGCAGGGAGTTTTATTTAACATTTGAGAAGCTATTTATTTATTTATTTATTTGAAGAGCCTTTCTGTTCAAGTCAAGGCAAAAAACCTGTTCAGAGAGTGCAGGGGAAGAACAAACAAAATCAGTGCTGTCTCCATTGCAAAACTGCTGTGAAATTGTTACTGATCATTTCTAGATGGGTGAAAATGGATCCCATTTTGGGCAGAGCCAGATAATTCCCACTTGGATGAATGCTCAAGCTCTGCCTATGCCTTGAAGCCCATGGACACCCAGTGAGATGATCCCAATGAACAGGCAGAAGTTCTCTTTCCCCAGCCATGGCTTTGCGTGCATTTCTACAAGCATTCACAGTCTGGCAGAAGTAAGGTTTAGGGAGTGGGAAGTCTGGGCTAGAAGCTCATTTTATACCTGCAAGTCACACTGTGCTGTTGCTAAAATGTCTGGTGTTCAGCTCCAGGAAGCAATGACAGAATTAATCATCTCCATTTTTTAACATTTCCCCCTTTTCCTGCAGTTATCACATTGAAAAAAATGTAGATCTGCACAGGAATTAGGCTCAGCAGCCTCTGTAAGAAGAATTCCATTGCTCTGGAATAATTGCCTGGGGGGGTGTGAGGTAACACAACACACCTCTGTGCCCACTTTCTGTGCAAATCCTGCCTGCTGGTAAAAACTTTCTTAACTGGAAATCAAAAATGAAATGGCAGTGTTCCTTCCCACTGCACCATGCACATTCCCTCCCCTTCCTTTGCAGTGGGAAGAGATTAAAAGCATCCATTTTAATCGATGAGGGGAGGTAAACACAAAATGTTTATTTTCTAATATTTACAAGATTAAAAATAGCAAATATTTGATTTATTTTTTTATTAGCAGTCATGTCCTGTGCAAGCAATGCTGCCTTGAACTGGTATTAGCAGACAGCCTGCAGAATGCTTTCTGTGTCAACCAAGGAGAATACTTAATTATGACAGCTTTCTAAGCAAGAAAATAGTATTAATTCACAGAAAGCACAACAGCAAATAATCATCAATCTGGATCTTCACTCTAACACAGCCAGTTCACATTTTTGTCTCCCTGTGGATGCTGCCCATCCCTGACATTTCTGTTTAATGATCTTTCCACACACAAGCAAATCACCCAGACTGCACTGCCTGCCTGAGGAAGGGATGCTCATACCTTTCATGGGGTAACTCAGCTGAGTGCCTTTGGTATCAGCTGCTGAGTCCCTGTGTGCATAAAGCATCACATCAGCACACAGGATTCTTTCTTCTGCAGCCAGACAATGCTGCTCAAAGATCCTTGAGTGAGAAGTGTGCTAAATTGCCTTTCTCAATAAAGACCAGCAGACAAACAACATAAAATGACCTTTTGATTTAGATTTAGACGGGGAAGTTACACATACAGGAAAAGAATAAGTCCACCTCTGTAATGCCAAAGGATTATCAGAACTGGGTTCAGTCCTGCTTTTAACAGAGCTGGTGATTTGTCTCTTGCTCCTACAGAAGCATGGTCAGGACGTCTGAGGAAGGTATTTAACTCAGAGATTATATCCAGAATAGAATACTGGCCTGCTGGTACCCTGAGGGATTAATGTGGCTCTGAAACACTACTAAAGATGGCAGTGCACTGCCTGATCCCTGCATCTGCCTACAGTCTGAAGGCAAAATGTGCTAATCCAGACTGTGGTTGTGAATCCATAGTACCCCGGGCCTCCCAAAGATCCCACAGGATATTCAGTGCCCTGGGTTTTAGGGGAGTATTGAAACACTCACCAAGACACCGGAGAGGAAAGGGATGATCACAAGTTACAGCATCATCTTAAGGGCAATGTCCAAATGCCTCTTAAACACTGATGGGCTCAGGGCATCGACCACCTCTCTAGGAAGCCTGTTCCAGTGTTTGACCATCCTCTCAGTAAAGAAATGCTTCCTAATTTCCAGTGTAAACTTTCCCTGGAGCAGCTTTGAACCATCCTCACACATCCTGTCACTGGATCCCAGGGAGAAGAGATCAGCAGGTCTCTCTCTCCCCTTCCCCTCCTCAAGCAGCTGCAGAGAGAAATGAGGTCACCCCTCAGCCTCCTCTTCTCCAAACTAGACAAGCTCAAAAGTGCTCAGCTGCTCCCCACTCTCCTTCCAGCCCTTTCAGCAGCTTTGTTGCCCTGGACGCATTGAAGAGATTTCACACTAATCACCAAGTTCTGCACTCAGCCAGGAGTGAAAGCGAGAGAAAACCACTGTGCTCCCTCTGCTCCTGCAGGGAGGGGGTTCAGAGGTGCAATTGCACCTCATTTCCCACGGTCAGTATGACCTGAAGAGCGCCCAGGAGAGATGAGTGTACGGGAGATGATGAAGTGGCAGAGAGGAGAGGGAAAGGAGTGAGGCACACAGACAAGAGTCCAGCCCACAGCTACAGAAGTGAGACAGCAAACCCACGGCAGCTCTTGCAGCACTCACTCTGCTCCGACAGCTGTCCCACGCCGGCTGGCAGGGGCTGAACCTGAAGCTGCTGCAGTTCTCCCTTTCAATTTTTGTGCGGCTCTTCTACCTAGCAAAGTCACACACAGTCCTCCAAGGACTCACCTCCTTGCTTTGAATGCCTTGAACTCAAATCCCCATGTCCCTGAAGAGGGGCAAAGACACAAAGAATTGCTCAGGGGAGCAGGAGATGGGAAGGAAGAGCTGCAGAAAAAAACTCTCGCCTCAGATCCATAATTCTAACTTGGAAGGATCCGTGGGGCTCTCAGTGACAGAAGGTGGAGGATGGCCTGTGCTGGGCTGTCTGTAACCACACAGCTACAAATACACAAGGAATTGCTGCATTATCTGTACTGATAAATTCCTCACATGGGTTTGGCCCACATCCCTGAGCAGTTTCTCAAGAAATTTCCAGCCCAGGACCACCAATCAACAATTTGGAAAAGGTCCCTTTATCTGAAGGCTTGGAGTGGGCTCTTCTCACCCAAGGACATTTGACGTACAAGTCCAGACACCATCAGAGGTGGCACTAGATATAAACCAGTGAAACAGTCCTTTAGGAAAGATTGCAATTGAGTATTAACATATCTGGAGAGAGCTGTAAATGCAATGAAGCTAAACAATAAAAACCTTTAAAAATTGTCCAAAGTGAAAGTCTTTTCAAGCATAATGGCAGCTGCAAAGTCTGCCAAGATGTCAACAAAATAAAACCAAATTGACTTTTGAAGATATTACTTATTTGCTCTGTAATCATGCTGAAGAGTCACTAAAGATAAACTATAGCTACGGGACTTAATTTTCTGGGACAACATGTTCATATAAAAGAAAAAAAACCCCAGACAACTAAAGAGCAGAGAGGGAGAGAAAAGGCCTGAGACAAGGACAATGCTCTGACCCCTTTCTATGTAAGCAAGTCACTCCCCACGACTGATGGGGACTGAGTGTGAGCACCAGCTGGTGAAGTGCAAACAGCTCTGAACTAAGCTCCTGCAATTGTGAATGGCTTAACTCAGAGCTCAAAACCCGTGAAAGTCCCCAGGGTCACCAGAACACAGGTGACCTTCAGGGGCAAGGGCTGATACGCCAAGCAATGCTCTCTGCCTCTGGCACTGCTTCTGCCTCAGGACACTCACTAATACAGCACACCATTGGGAGGGTCTTGAAAATGAAAATAGGGGTGGTGAATGAACCTTGGGACAACCTTCACTTTCAGGACACGTGAATGCAGGACTCAAAATAAAGCTTTTCTAAAAACCATGTGACACAGAAATGACAACTGATTCAGTCAAGAAACCACACGCGATGCATTAAAACCTCAAGCAAGAAGAGGAAGGCAATTTAAAAAGAAATTATTCTAATCTGAAGGAAAAAAGGAAAATAGGACGTGTGTGTTAACACAGTCTGATGGCCTCACCCGCTAAAAAGCCCCAGAGATCCAGTGTGCTGGAGGTATTAGATAACATCAGCTGCTCACAGTGCTGTCCCTGGCTTTAAGAGCATCGCAGGGAAAGAGCTGAGCCTCCCCGAATGGGATTTCGCTGCCTTAAAGGCACTCATCTCTCCTCACATCTCCTTGGCTCACTCTCAGCACACCTTCCAGGAGCAATCGCACCAGGGGTCAGACTCCAGCAATTGTCCTCTTCCCCGGCTGCTCCTGACTCACTCCTTTAACACAGCTCATTTTGCCCACGGTAGAAAACAGCAGGATGTGACCGTGTGCCTTACAAGCTGTGGGTGAAATCTTTGCTGCACTGAAGCACAGGAGAATTTCAGCTGAGATTTCAGGAGGGACAAGATTTCAGCTGGATTTTTTCCCTGCGCCTGCACAGGCTGTGCTGGGCTGGCAGTTCAGCGGAGGTGGTACATTAGCTGGTGCAAATGGAAGCAAGGATGAGAAAAGGGAAAAAAAAAATAAAAGCCCAGAATATGGCTGGAGCAGGGGCCGTTTGGAGGTAGGGCAGCACTTTTCCAGGACAAACATCCTGGTTCTGGCTCATAAACACAGCACGCCACAGCACAGGTGTAGGAATGAGGTCAAGAAGTGGGTGTGGACAGTAGCAGGGGATCAAGACCACCCAAGACCCTCAAAGCCTTCCAACCCATTTCCAGAAAGGTCTGGAAGAACTGACTATGCATGATAACTAATTTGCATAGAAAATGAGAAACTTATCTCCTGGATGGGGAAAACCTATCTATAAAGAGATACCCACAGGAAGCCTGGGCACTCCTTTATCCAAAACCCACTGTGTGCTTACACAAGGAGATCAGGGACTAACCCAGAAAAATTCCCATGCCAAGTGTGTAATTTACTAATGAAACTTTGCAACCATTTGCAGACCCCCTGATTTTTGTTGTTCCTTTCGACCCAAGATTTCCACCCTGGGTGCTCAGTTCCCTTTGAGGGTAGGATGCCACAGAGCCTCCTAAAAATCAGTCATGACTCCCCTCCTCAGACCAAGCTCCATGGCTCAAGCTTGCAGAGGCTCCCCTCCAGCTGTGTGAAATCTTGAGAGGCACTTAATGAATTAGATATTATTAATATTCTCTTCCAGCATCAGAAGGCAGTAATTAACTCTTTGAAAGCTCATCCCAAACCCTGCTTTATTACTCAATCCTCAGAGGCAGCTATGTAATCTCATTGTGATTTTAAAGAATATCTTTCCAGAATAATTATTTTCCTTGTTTAAAAAAAAAAAAAAGAAGTTCAAAGTCCTGGTTCTGCCTTGGAGTGTGCATTAGTGCTCTTAGACATGCTGTAAAGATTTCAGAGCACGAAACATGATATGCTGCAATACTTTTGCTGAGCAGATGCCTTAAGGAGGTCATTCAACATGCCAGGCTCTAAATGCTATTTGGGAGCGAGAAAACATTATTTTCCCACTTCAACAAGACTTTCGCTTCCCTGTCATGTGGAAATAACCTTTTGTGTTCAGTACTATTATTAATTTATTAGCCTTTTGAACGTCTAAATGTTTTGCAGTCTTTGGACTACATCAAAGTGCTGGCTGAGGGACAGGGCAGCACAAACACATTGTGTGTGCACCCAAATCCATGGATGTGTGTTTCAAAGAGCAGCCCTGGTGCAAGAACACTTCTGCCTATACATTTTTGACAGTGAGAACAGCCATCTTCTCACGCACAAAACCCCAAGGAGCGTATTTATGCTATAATTAAATGTCAAACCTTATGAGTGATGACTACGTAGAAAAAGCGCTAAGTATATATTTCTATAGAAATCAATTAAAGGAGAACATGATTTTCTTTCCATTTAGATTACATGATGCCAGCACAAGCTGCTGCAGCACAGTGCAGCTGTCAGCCCAGCCTCACTGCCTGAACAATTGCTTTCTGTTCACCTGATGGAACTGCCCTGCATGGCACCGATTCTCCTCAGGGATGAACTCAGCGCCAAACGCTTCTGTGATTCCCAACAGAGAATCACGTATCCTGCCAGCAGATAGGAGGTTTGAAACAATCCCCTGAATAACTTTATGTAACAGGACTTAGATTGTGTCCCTGGTGTTGAACGCAGCATGATCTATTTTGTGCCCAGGAACAAAACACAGAATTTCTGCAAAGCAGGCTCTGGCTCAGCACATCTGACTGCAATGCCAGGCTGCTTCCAAACCAGTGACCGACTGAAACTGCAGGAGAGGGGTGGAGTTCATCTGATGCACCTGAGGTATTTAGAAGTTAGTGATCATGGACTGTGAAAATCAAAAGGAGATGGTTTTCCCATCCCAGACTAGGCACTGAAGAGGGGCCAGATGATTTCATCCTAGAGGAACCATCCCTCATGGGCTATGAAGGCGACTGGTGACTACCCTGGACATCACCACCCAATTTTTAATGAAATGAACTCCACTCTGCATGTCCCACATTGACACGAACCTTCTCTGACTCTTCATCCACTCTCACGTACTGCCCACACGTTCCCCCAAACAGCATCTCCTTTCCTTCTGCAAAATCTAATGTTTCTTTGGGAATGCTGCTCCCTCTCATTGGGAGTCACTGCCCCCATGGCAAAGCCCATGTACCTGACACTGAGCTAAACAGCAGGTATCTCTACTGGGAACTCGAGTTCCATGCATTTTTCCACCTGGGTGATTCCCCATGCCAGGGCCCTGCAGGGAAACCAATTTTCCTTAAAAAAAGGTGCATGAGAGAGAAGAAAATCCACGACAACTCAGCCAGGAGGCTACTCCCCATACGCATCCCTGAACTGAAGAGCTGAACTCCAGCACACTGCCCTGTCAGGAACAGACATGTCCATGTTTTTCTCAGGAAGCCACCTGGAGCGACAAGTTCACGGATTTAAGAAGGAAAGAATACATTTTGGCACAATGTACGTGGCATTATCTTGTCCCATGAAATCACCATCAGCAATGCCTGAGCAGAGTTGTCACCGCAGGGCTGTAGCTGGTGAGGTGGCAAGGGAGGGAATGCTGAAGTCAAGGCTTGGAGCACTTCTTATCAACAGAGAAGTGATAAGCTGGAAACCACGAACCAGCTTTCAAGCCCCAAAGCCCTCCTTCAGGTCTGAAGTGGAGTTAACAACCTTCCAGTATGAGGTAAGCTGACAAGCTGGAACCAAACCTGATTATAACTCAGCTCTTTCAGGCTCCAGCACAAACAGAGGGGCACTGTAATCCCATTGCATCTGCTTCCAGCCACGGGCATTTTGTGCCATACTTGGGGTATTAATGAGCACAAGCAATGCATGAATATTGAAAACTCCTCTGAAAGCAGCTCCAGTGGCTAGAGAGAAACTAGACTTTTAAAAAGTAAAATTGTGTTGAACTCCCGTTATTGCAGAGGCTGAAATTGTCTTGTGAAACACTGAGGTAGCCTTGGTACATTATCAGGTGAGATGCCCAAGGTACAGCTGCAGAAAAACGTGTTCCAGCAGCTAGAGGATCACAGCTAATGCTCAGTAATCTATAAATCATTGTTACGAGATTACTCTATGCAAATGAAATTTATATAACCCTCATCAATCGTAAAAAAAAATCATAAAGATGAAATTTTGCAGCTGCAATGCGAATTACAGGATCCCTTAACCTGTTTTCAAGATACGTCTTTATAGCTAATTAATTTTTAGATGGAGTGTTCTTTGAAAGAACTAATGGAAAGTGAGCATTGCTGATTGATTATAAAATGAGCAGGAGGGTTTAAGAAATGAGCTGTGAATGTAAAATCACTACCCAGCTTTATTAACCTTGCCATATTAAAATTCTAGACTATGCAACTGCAAGAAGCAGGTATTACTACAGTACCTTTGATGAGTGTATTTTATTTATTTAACAACAATGAATTTTTCTTAGATGGTATATGCCATGGAGATCCATCAGACTGTCCTCTGAACTGTATCTCAGAGACTTCACCTTTGAGGAATCCAGAATCTGGGTTCTATAAAATGTAACTTTATACATTTATGCGATGGGGTGGAAAAAAACCCAACAGAACGAAAACCAGCGACTACAAAGAAAAGGAAAAGAAATGCAATTCATATGTCATCCTGCTAGGACTGCTCTCCAGAGCTGCAAACCTACAGGTAACTTTTATTGAGCCATCATTACAAACACTGACAGCATTTATCGAAAGGCCACTCAATCTGCAACGACCCGAAAACATCAGGACGAAATGGGGGGCTGGTTAAACACTGCAAGCACCTGCAGGAGCCTGCAGTCTCCTGGTGAGAGAAAGAGGAAAGCAAGAGCTTACCCGCTTCCTGAGATTGCAGGTGAGCGTGAGGTTCCTCGAGAAGGAGTTTGCAAAAGCAGTGTAGAAGTCCAGCACTTTCAGCAGGGCTTCTCGCTTAATTATATGCAAATCGCAGTAGGTCAGGGCCCGTACGTTGGCACATGCATGGGCCAGGCTGGTTTCCTTCCAGAAGATATCACCAAACACGTCACCTTTACCTGAAAAACAGCAGGTTTAACAGATTTGGTAAAAGGTAATGCTTAGGCAGAGTTTCTCAGCACGCAGATGATTTTTTCACGACCTGTCTTACGCTCCCAATTACCCCAACGGAAGCTCCCAACCACGAAAACTAACAAGGGTGAAAGTTTTAAAATGAGCCGAGGTACTTGAGCATCCTTAGCAGTAGCCCCAGGTTTTTAAGGTATTTATAGATTGCTCTGTGAAGTGTCACAAAGCATAAGAGCCAGACTGTAAAGGTCTCCTTGTAGCTGAAGATACAAGTAATGGATTTTTCAAAGGCTACCGAATATAACGAGCACTTAACTAATGTTCAGGTGATTGAATATTTCAGGTGTCTGCTCCCAAGTGATTCGGGAGTCCTGCTCTTACAAAAACCCTCTGACATCTAGGTTCCTTCATCCTCATGGCTCTATAGTGAAGTGCAGGAGCCAGGTCCCAGGGCCCAAGGACCACATTTTAAAGGATGTTTTAACAATTTTAATTCAGTGTCAGTGGTAACACTCCTTCTGGAAAACCCACCAAAAGCCTCACTGAGACTTTTAACCTTTAAATAACCACCTCTAAATCTTAAACACATCCAAAAGTATAGTTCTAAACCCAAATTCATCCATTTAAGTAGAGGCTTAGGCTTAAGCCTGTATTTCAATGTTTGCTGAGTAAGAGAGGGTTTGACACCTCAGACACCTGCACGTACAAATACCTTCAACCAGAGGGGGAAATTACACCTGAAGGCTACTTCTGCACTGGCAGGCAGTGTAGCAGAACAGCTGATTGAGGACTTGGGACTAGCTGAAGTCCAGTGCCACAGAGAGGAGAGCTCCAGGGGCTGGAAATGCTCTGACACATCCCAGTTATCCTTCCTCTGCAAGGAATCCACACCCCCCACACCTGTGCTGCACACCAAAGGACAAGAGGATGAGGACACCGGGTTCAAAATCACACTTCTGACCCAATCAGAACCCCAGCATGGGTGCAGATTGGAGATTTCTTTTCAGGTTTGGACCCTCTGGTTGCTCTGAGAAGAGGCAGTGGCAGCGACAGAAAACACACTGAAACATTCAAAAGCTGCCTCTTGCTGCCTGGCCACGGGCTGGGCAAGGGCCACGGTGTGTGGTGTGTGGCTGACACCCCAAACCCTGAAGCAGAAACTGTGGTACAAAGGGTATTTTTGTTTCAGACCCCCAGAGATATCCCAGCTCTTTATTTTAGCAGTTATTACAAGGGAACTCAAATCAGTCAGTCAGTAGCTATTGATTTCAGGCACCTCAAGCAGCCCCTTGGTGAAAGTTAGGGATGTTATAGTTTTGGAATAAAAAAGGTAATGCGTTTTCATACTTTCTCTTTTAAGAACTTTTAACATTTCACTCCACTCTATTTTGGAAACACAGACCAGAGGGGTAATTTATCCAATCTTATTGCTTTTGGGGGTCAGAGGCTCTATTTCTCTATTTCCATTTCTGCTTTTGGTATTGTATCCAGTAAAACATATCTAACATTTCTCAGCGAGAGTGAAATAAAATGTGCAAGTCCTTATCTTCCCTTCTCTGTTTTTATTTTCTAACAAATGTCTCTATAACAGAATCATCCCTTAGAAAGGTTATAACTGCATCTCATTGAGCTGCTTTTAATTCTAAATATTTTTATGCAATTAAAATTAACTACAATATGTAACACAGCTGGTATAATTTATGAAACAAGGTGATTTAAAATGTGTTCCTTAATACAGAGCATTTTCTAGTAACATTATAATTTACCCAATGTACTGTTTTGAAATTACCTTTTGCAGTTAATTGTCCTTGTCTATACTTAGAGTTCAAAACCCAGTTCACAGACATACTCAGCACAGTTACATAATTTATAGAAAACAGACCATTTCTGAAATGCAAAAAATTGCTTAATGGATTTGCTCTCTGAGGTGGACACAGGACAGAACTGAGTCCTGCTTTCAGTGCAGAGTGCAGTTAAAACACTGTGGTTTTACCACTGAAATGTGAGCAAACTGCTTAATCTCTTTTCAAATTTAGGCTAATACGTAGTTAATTTTATCAAGAGGTTGAAAGCAGAGGATGCTCACCCCGAAACTCAGCACAACGGTGTGCTACAGAACCTGTACACAAACCACAGATAAATGAAACCAACATTCATAAACTTGACAAGATCTCGTTGTCTTCCCTTTGGCGTGGCAGGGAACTGCACTGGCTGGGACCTAAAGGCTGGGACATGATGAACTGACCTTATTCACTCTTCCATGAGCCATCACTCACTGGATTTGAAGAGTGAAACTCTGAACTCCTCTTACATTGTGGTTTATACTCTTCAGAAAGTATAAAATCTTGGAAGCCTTTAAGGGTTCTTGAATTTGACATTTCCCACACACACTTCTGAGCTTGTTTGCTGGTTATAAATGCGCTAAGGAATGTACTGAATGAAAACAAAACCCACCAGATTCTCCAAAACAACGCGTCTTTTTTCATAAATACAGAGATTAATGTACTATACTTTATCCCTATTAACTGTAGTTCACTGTGCAGAGTGAGGTAATTATTCACTCAGGACAAGATCAGATGTTAGGAAAAAATTCTTTTACTCAGCGGGTGGTGAGGCACTGAACAGGATGCTCAGAGAGGCTGTGGACGCCCCATCCCTGAAACGTTTAGGGCCAGGCTGGATGGGGCTTTGAGAAACCTGGTCTAGTGGAAGGTGTCTCAACCCATTCTATGATTCTGAGGTTGATTTTACACATTGCAACTAAATAAAAACAAAATGTTCAGGGTTGCAAAACAGCAAATGTAACTGGCTTGGTCTGACACAGCTACCCAGAGACACATACAAGTATTTTGCACTTGCAGGGGATGTTCAGAGCTCCAGGGGAAGTGCTGCTGGGGCTGAGCTGGGAATGCAGAGGTACTGATGCAGCCTGCATAATTTCCAAAGCTTCTCTCTGGAGATTTATTGAGGCCTCAGCACATTCCCTCCCAAATCTGCCCTGTCCTGAGCCCTGAGCAGTCTTAATGCCCCTCCTGAATGGAGGTGAAGCTCTGGGAAACCCTCCTGCCCCTGCTCTCGCAGTGCCCAAAGCAGTGCTGGAAGAAGGAATGCTGTAAATTAGAGTGGGAACTACTTGCATACATTTCACACATCACAGAATCATAAAATCCTGTGAGTTGGAAAAGACCACTAAGATCATAAAAATTCAGATTTTGCAACTGAAAGGAGCATGGACAACAAGAGGACATGTGAAGGGTGTTGGCGGCGGCACAATTTTTGCTGAAATAGCTACACTGCTATCATTGTAAATACACTGTACTATGTGTGTGTGCCTGTACATAAAATACACATATATATTCATGCATATTCACATAAATGTATTTAGGGGCAATCATACAGTATGCAGCTGTACAATAGGTCAGGATATATCTATGCAGTGTTCTATCTTCTGGATTCTGATAACCCTGCCAAACAGATCTGGGGGGACAGATGTTCTCTGCAGCCTTACACCATGGACTGACCTGCCAATTTGTCAGACAGCAGTTCATGCCTGGACCTTTCAGGCAGAAAAATTCTTAAGGGCTTTATGGAACCCCCCAGGAGCCTGCAGATGGAATGAAAAAGTGCTTGAACTCGGAAACACTCTTTTTAAATAGTATCTCAGAACCCACATGTGTATTTATGTAAAGACAAAATTTATCTTTCTTCAGATGGGGACAGAAACTGAGCTAATAAATATCCTAGCAGACATAAGAGCTTGATGGATCCTTTGGAAAAAAGTTTAGGCAGGCAGTTAAAGAAGAAATTCTTGGTGGGAAATAGCACTGGGTAAAAACACATAAATGGGACCAAGACTTCTTAGGGAGGTGTTTTTCTGTGCAGTCTTCGCTAATAGACCAGCTACCCTTTAACCATTTAAAAATATCTCCAAAGCCTCATCAGTCACACTAGCACGAGCCAGACATGATGAATGATGTTGGCTTTCCATCATGATGTGCTCAAATCTTACGTTGCTTATGAAAAGCAAAGGCTGATTTGTTTGAGAATCAGTAAAACTGAATCATGGAGAGAAAACATTCATCCAATCAGCTCAAGTGCCAATAATCATGAAGAAGTGATGACAGCATGGGCACGAGTGGAGGTCATAATTACAAATATTGGTGTCTATATTAATACAAATTCGTATTTCTATGTATCTGCAGTGAAACCTCTTGCTGCAGGACAGACATGTCCCAAACTGATGTAGAAAGCCAAAAAGCAGGGAGTGTATCAGCTCCTGCCACCCAGAGCACCTCCATGATGGGTCAGTGAGCAGTTCTGCATCTCCTTACCATGGCACACTGGGAATGGCTGCACAGGTTTACAAAATGATGGGATATATTCGTGGAATAAAATCCATCTGTGGCTACTAAACACAAAAGATTTCCCTCCGGGTGAAATACAGCTCAGTGGAGGGTTGCAAACATTCTGGGGCAGCATCACAGTTTCCTTACTTCACCTTCCTACTTTCTCCTGCACATCTGTTATTGAACATTTCTGGAGAAGGGCTGCTGGGCTGGATGGATTTCTGGGTTTAGCTGATACAGTTGTTTCTGCCTAAAGAGGGTATCTGGAGAAGCTGGGGGTGATGCAGTGGTGCAAATCCACCAGGTGCCCTTCCCATCTGGGGCATCACTGCGAGCACAGCCCAAGATGTGCAGAGATGACACTGAACTGTGAGAGAGGTCTTCTTGCCCCTGTGAATGTTTTATCCTCAACTTCAGGCTTTTTCTGGCACATCCAGAAGGGCCAGAACTTCCTTGAGAATCAGATCAGAGCTGATCACCGAGCAGCATAGAAATCCACCTCTACGGGATTGTACATGAACACGTGAAAGGGCAGAACGAGGGGAGAAAACAGCATTTCCAGCCTCTGAAGCATTGTCAAAACAGTCAGTAAGGCAGCAATGACAAGAGACTGTGCCAAAATCCAAGTCCATGCTGGCAAACGTACTTTGCATTATTTAACACAGTGCAACCTTCCCCATCTGCACCTGGAAACACAAAGGAACTGACCTTTCTTCCAGCATTCAGGACTGCTGCGAGCAGGGCCCAAGGTCCAGAGGGATTTCTCTCCTCATCTCTCTCATTTTTAGTGCAAGTATCATAGTGCCTCGCATCTTTCTAGAAACCCCAGCTCCTGGAGACAGGTTATTTCAATTTTGATTTTATACAGAAATAGGTTTCTATCCTTCCTGACTGAGGAAATAAACCTGAGAGCATGACCATTCCTACCACCTTGAAAACTCGTAAGGCAAATCAGATTGCCTCAAACTGTTAGTCTGATTTAAAAAAACTGTATCACAGGATTTTAAAATAATTTTCCTTTTCTTGTGCTGGCAAGACCTTCGAGTTTTGGCAGTGAAGCATGCAGGTCTAATTCAAAAACATATCAATTCAGAGAAAGGAATCTTTCTGACTCTGGAGGCTGCGGATGAAATCTGTAACACGCTAGCTGGCACTAAATTAAGATTGATGTTTCTTATCATAATTAACTATCATGCAGAGAGAGACACAAAAATACATTAAATTTACAAAATAATACAAAAAATTCAGATTTGTCAGTAAGAACTAATGACACTTTTGAACAAGTATCAGGAGGACTAAATCTTACATGGTACTGCAGATGCCAACCCAGACCTGCAAGATCTGACTGATTCCAAGGCACTTAAGAAGAACTGCACAGTGCAGAGCAGCACATCACACTTGTTCTCAGACCAGCAACCCTTCAAGTATTTTGCAAAATATTTTTGAGATTCAGCACTTAAAACCCAGCCTAAATCCCATTAATTATTTCAGTTCTGCTAGCTGAAAAAAACCCAACCCTTTCCTCTATGAATCATTTTCCTCTTAGTTAATTTAGAGCTTTAACTCATTGGAACACAGGGGACTTTTCCCATAGATGAAATAGGACACAGCCTGTTCTGTAAATTGCTACCAGGTGCATGTTACTAACCTGGGGAAATGTTCACAATTAGTCTGCCTTGGTTGACTTCACATGGAAAACAACACAAAAGTTCAGTATAAATTAACAAGACCTGATTTGACACAGGGGCCAATTCTGCCACCTTCATTCCACTTGAGAAGAAACCCCAGCTGCAACTGAACTAATTAAAATCAGGGAACTGGCCACTAATACCATGAGATGGAACTGGACTAACAGGTTTCCATGTCACAAAGTGCATCCCATATGGTCAGTCTTAACCTGCACAAAGCACATGCCTGGCTGCCTAGGCATGGAAATCCAAAGTGTTGATGCACAGATACCAAATATCATCTTGCTAATCCCCATGGATGAGAGCTATGGAGCTGCTGGGCCTCCTGCTCACCCGAATGGGAGCTGCCACTTGCTCTTCCTCTAAAGAACTTTTGTCTGTGTGATTTGGTGGGAGACTCAATCTTTTGACCTCCAAACATAAGTAGCATTATGAGCAGAAAAAGACTCATCCTTATTTTCAGCTGCCATACCAAACTCAAGAAGACACTTGTTTTCCTCTGCTCCTCTGATACTGCATCATATCCCCTTCCCAGATAAAACATTTGGAAATAATTTATGAAGCAGACCTTTAATAAGGTCTGGTTTGTCTAGTAACAATAAACAACAGGTTGCTCTGGAATTACAGGCAGAACATGCTGAGAATTAACATGCAACACATAAAGGCAAATAATATGAATACATATGGGATCAGGACCCTAAGTGTGGCTAAACCATGAACTATTAAATTTATATTCTTTCTGGCTTGACTATCAAAACTGAGCTCACTCAGCAGCAACCTCCACCAGGATTTCACTGCTCAATATATTTTTATCGCTATGCAGCTTGAGCAATATCTTTGATCAATTCCTACAATCAACATCTGAACGCAGTGGGCCATTATTTTTCTGCAGAAAAAAATGACTTCTTTAAACCTTGTTAATCAATATGCCCAGTTTAAGTTACTGCACAACTTACACAGCCAGCTGTGCAAATAGCCGGAGCTGGAAAGCAACTTCCAGAGCCACTTGGTTGGAATTGCCACTGATGTGTAACTCCTCATCAGGAGCAAATTCAGGTTAATTGCAGCAGGGTGAATTATGAGGTGCCCTCTGGTAGCTGATGCCTCCTTTCATTAGCCTGGGGACTCCAAACCCCTGGTCCTTCCTGAGATCCTTTGCTGGTAACACCTCCCCGTGCAGAGCTGTGGCAGTTAAATTGTTTACTCCTGCTTGAGACGGTGGAAAATTACTGACGTGCCTTCTCAGGGTCACCTCGCTTGCTGGGAAAGTTTTGATAATTAGAGACAAGACTGTTTGCCCTTCTCCATTCTCCTGGCAACTGCAGATGAGTTATGCTAAAATGACCGTGTCTCCTTCTCCCCAGGGTAGCAGCACCCCAGCGCTGCACATGGAGTGCTCCCTGCTGCAGCCAGGACCTGCAAAAGGTGGGACACCGGCCTCAAGAAGGGGAGGTAACTAATGAGGGGATCATAATGGGGCACCTGGATATCTCCATTAATGAGTCCTAAAAACTGCAGGTCTACAATTGGAGTCATTCTCTTACTGTTAGTGTTTCTGTAATGCTGATTTACTGCAGCGGCTGGGCGTTTAATTATCCACAAATGAGAACAAAATCAAACTGCGAGGGAACAAAATGTCACCGTGCTGCAAGTTGCCCTGTCAATCAGCTGATTTCAAGCACAGAAAACACCAAAGCTGGGGTTGTTGAGGAAGGAAAAATGCTGTTGAATGAAAGGATGGTTGTTCCATGAAGGTGGAGAAAAAGAAAAGCACCTGGATGAGATGCCAAGTCTCCTGAGGGCAGGAAGCAGGAAGGCTGGGTGTGCTAACTCACCGTGGCTGCAAGGCAAGGAAACACGATAAGGGAAGAGGGACAAAGGGAAAAAGCAGGAAGATCATGGAGTAATTCACGCCAGAACCTGAGGGAGGATGAAGCCCTCACTTCGGATGGAAGCATGAATGTAAGAGATGGGAGATGATGGTTCTTAACCTGTTTTGATGTCCCCACCTGACCCTCTTTTCTAGGATATCCCACATTTAAAAATACATCAAACCATCCATCTGCAGGTGAGCATGGTCCAAAAAAAGCCCCTTCTCCCTCTCTCTCTAAGCAAGGCAAATAACACACTACTGCATTAAATCACACTAAACTATTATTTCCTCTGCAAGGAGCAGAGGCTGCAGACAGCATGTCCTGTTCATTCCTGCTCTCATAGAGGAAATTAATGAGGACAAGTTTCCAAAGGATCCTTATCGCCTTTGCTCTACTCTAGGTCACTGCTGGGGGATGGAGAAGATGGACAGCCTGGCAGCACAATCCCGAGAGATGACTTTCCCTGGGAAAACCAGAGTGGAAGCAGATGCTTGGAGCATTCAAGGCAGGTACCGAGGTTTTCCCATCAGTCAGTTTTTTTAAACCTGGTCTCCCCCTTAGGCAGATTCATGTTCCTTGTGCTCAAACTTCTCAAGGCAGAACAGATCAATAAAAATTGTGTTTTTCACTGTCTGATCTGCAGTTGCTGTTTTAGGTGCTGCAGCTGCCATGCCTTTGCAACTACATCTGGGAGAGATTTTCTTCCACAAGTGAATCTTTAGGACACAATATCCCATAATCACTCAGTTCACTATTCTGCCAAATAATCTGTCAGAACATGGAAAAACTCTACAGTGTGTTCTAGGACTAGAGGAAGCAGTTTATCTTGCTTAAAGTTACATTTACACATTCTGCCAATCCCTGTAGTACATGGTGAACGTAGCTCTGAGTCATGGAAGAATCGAAGGCACTTTTGGTAATTAAAGGTAATTCACTTTAACCAGCTATGGTTAAAAGTCTCTCTGGTCAAATGGGGATTAATATAAATACTAGATTTACTACACCTACAAGGTAGAAACAAGAAGTTCTTGCTGTGATGTCATTCCAAATACACAATATTCACTAATAAATGCAATCCAGTTTTGCATGTAATCCATTTAGTGATAGCTCTTAGTTCACTAAATCACATATTTATTGTTTTCATTGTAAAAACTGTTTATTTGTTTAAATACTGCTACTTCCTCTTAAGCCTTTTTTTTTTTGTTGTTAATAATTGTAAGCAAATATAAGATTATCATCACTGAGATTAATTATAAAAATGAAATGGTCCAGTGAGCTGGAATACAAGGAATAATTTCCTATGGAAATTGTTGATGTAGGAGTTTTTATCATAATTACTTCACATCTGAATACGGAAGAAGATTCATTCTTACATTAAATCTCTCTTTTTCAAAACCTTGGTGATTACTAGAATACAGTAAGGTGCAGCAGGTATTTCCAAAGAGCATGGATGTGCATTTTCCTGAGCTCATACTCCAGCTGGGAGAATCCAAGGGATGCCCCGGGGAGCTGTTTCCAGGCAGCCCCATGCACACACTGCCCAACCCCATCCCAGTCTCACGCGCACACACGCACGTTTTTAGGGAAACACGTCAGGAGACCTCTGGAGCCATCCTTAGAGGGAAGAAGGAGCACAGAGCTTCAGTGGGATCTGACAGGTCCCCTAGGACCAGGAACCCACTGGATTTGCCCTCAGGGAGCGACAGCTCCAGCTTAAGTGAAGGTAAATACTCAACAGGATATGAGTCCTACAATAAATGGGTTCATTTTAAACAGGTAAGACAGGCACTGGATAGTTTTTCTGCAGAGCCACCAGTTTTTCCTCCACATGGTTCTGTCTCTGAGGAGGATTCCTGCCTTCACACTGGCTCTGACCACTCAGTCCCACCATGTGCCACACCTTTCCAATCCCATACAAGCTAACAAGGGTCTGCACTGGGCTCCTTCCCACCTGCTGCTGGCAAACCAGACAGCACAGTGGGGTGACAGGTGATTAACCTGGAGCTCCCCCATTACTCAGACTTGTCATGACTGTGGTTTGATACAGGGTGTAACCCCATCCCTTTGCAAAGTCAGATCAGACTCTTTATTTTCTGCAAAGCCAGCTCACTACGAGCAAAAATTTTGCTTCCTTGCAGAGACTGTTTGCAGGTGTTTTTCTGGGCTAGAACACAGACAAACGGAAATCCCAGTGCGAAGGTTAATGTGGAAATCTTCCTGAGGGAGTAACATAAAACAGTCTGCATTTCCTCCAGCAGGCCGTTTAAAAGATGTCAGGCACACAGATGCCATTCTCTTCTGCTCAGAGACACTGGAGCTGTGACCAGTGAGCCATACTGGGCAGAAACAGCACTCCCAATGGCACGAAAGATGAAGGATTTGCTTCTGGAGAAGGATCTCTGGAGGCACAGCATCTCCATCTTATGACAACTCCTAGCCTCCTGTAGTCCCAGCTGATGTTAGGCAAGACTACTTAATATTCAAACCTCAGCAAAAGGAAAACACACAAAAACCACGAGCATTTCAGCAGAGATCACAGTACCTAAAATAGCCACCACCTCGTCGTCCTGGATGACTTCCAAGGATCCTGAGACCACAAAGCAAAGAGCATCAACGCTCTCCCCAGCGTGGTAGATGAGGTCCCCCGGGGCACAATGGATGGTCTGGAACTCCACAGCCAGGGCTCGCAGGCAGCCGTCGCTGGCCAGCCGGAAGGCAGGGTGCTCGTTGAACACTTTCCGGTTCAGGTGCACGCAGATGTCTGCTCTCATGTCCTTGGGGCAGATCGAGAGGACCTGAGTAAAAGAAGAGATGGAAAATTAATCAGCTGGGGGTGTGACACCAGGCCACTGCTGTATGAAATAGTCAGAGGGATGGGTCTGAAGATGTGCCTGGGGGGGATCCTGAAATCCATCCATCCATCCATCCCTCCAGTTATTTCATAAAGCTTCTGGTGGGAGTTTTATCCTGATTTTGGCTAGTCTTTTCCTACCCATCTACTGCTTTCACTTCATGTGATGTGGAAGACAGGACTGTTCTGTTACACTGTGCTCACTCCTAACAGTTTCCACACTCATTTTCCAGAAGTGCAGGTGGAAATGCTCTGCCCTGTCTGTGGGCATCCCTCCAGACCTGGTGCCCACACTATCTGCCTGCTGCTATGCTCAATCCCTGCAGGAGCACAGAACGGACACACAGAGCTGAAGGAGCTCGAGGACATGCAAAGACAGACCATCCACAACAGAGAATCACCACATTTTGTTCACAGTCAGAAAACCCAGCTTCCAGATGTCTTGATGTAGGTGACCACTTACCAACACATGGCCAAGCACACCCAGGGCTCAGTTTCAGTGAGACAAATAAGGAATAACCTGCCCAGGAGGGCTTACAGACTAGAAAATCCAAAAAGATTGGAGGAAGAGGAAAGTATAATAAAACCTCATGATATGTAAAGGTGAGTGAAGACCTGTCCTGTGAACATGAAGACATCTTCACTGTAGATCAATTAAATAAGATCTTCAACTAGTTTCTTACCTTAAATAGCTTTCCCTATTGAAACAGTAACACAAATACACCTGAAGAAAGAGAGTGAAAACCTGTGGGTCTTGCTGGGTTTGTAAACTGGGTGTTTAACATTTGCACACCCTCCTAAACACACCAAAATCCTTACAGCCCCAAAATGCACAGCAGCTAACTGCACCGAGAAACATGTAAAACCTTTTAATGTTTTTCTAGGATAAACGATAGACAAGAGCACGAGACTTAGAGCACTCTGGAAGTCTCATATCAAGAAGACTGCAGGTCAATAGTACTGATTAATTTCTCATCATATGGAATAAATCTGGCAGCTGGCTCTACAGACAATGCAGGAGACAGGGACACTGGGTCAATGAGTTGACTATCATAGAATAATAGCAGAGGGAGACTCTGGTAACCCTGACTAGGCTTTGAGGCAAATGGTCATGTTAATGAACTCAGGCCACAATTTTAATTTCTGTTTAATGCAGGAGAGGTATAAAACAAATTATTGCAAAGCATTACTAAAGCTCCTAAAGCATAGAATGTGAAAAGAATAAATAACTTTTATTCTAATAATAATGTTTAGTCCTTTTCTTATTTAAACAGATCAAAGCTCCTTTGGGATCAAAGACATAACAAATGGAGAAAGGTGAAGTAGAAGTCATTCTCCCACTCTCTGTACTGTGACAGTCTGAGGTGAGAAGGGGCTACTGCAACCACCTGCACTAACCTCTTCCACTACAAATGTTCACATCAATCCCAGAACACCTGGTAAAAATATAGCCTAGAAGGCCTCAACTTAAATGTTTTCAAATGATACAGGGGATTTGTTCCAATGGACAGCTCCTCTCTCTTTCAAAATGTATTGTTTCTGAACTGATTTTTTTTTAATTTTCAGCCAACAGCCTGAATCTATCATCTTGTTGAGATAAAAGACCTGAAATAATCAGAAATCTCATCCACATGTAGCTGTTCATAGAATATGACCAGGTCACCTCTCAATCTTGAAAAAACAAGAGAGATAGATTATGCATTTTCTGCCTAGCACTATGAAGCACAGGCTCTTTTGGAAACTTCCCCCTGCATTCTCACTTACAACCAACTTCCCAGAGCTACCAGATAATTAGTTTTTATTTTAGTTAACACAGAGTAAGTCAATCTGAGTTAATGATATTTTTCTGTAACAAAATGTTGTACAGAACACATTAAAATCCCCTGCATAAGTATGTTTTATCATAAAACTTAGTAATAAACACATTTGACAAGACATATTCTCTATAAGCCATCATTTGCATTAGTAATAATATCTTGTCTGAGTCACTGTAGACCATATTGTGTATCACATTTCCATAATTTAGTAGGGCCAAATGTCAATTTTACAAACTTCTACTTACCTGAGTCATTCCATTTGCCATTAGAAATATGGGCACACCTTAGCTTCTCAGTAAAAAACAAAGATTACTTTCGAGAGTGATTGTTTCACCTCGGCCTTACTTCTGGATCAAACAGAAAGTTTGTCTTTATTACAGTAAAACAGCAACATGCCATCTTTCTTCATCTCAGTAGTAACTTAATGAAAAATTCTGCTTTCTTTTCTACCATGATTGATGATTTTTAACATTTTTATCTGCTCTTGGGCCTGAATCATGGTTATAAGTTTTTTATGTCCCTTTAATACTTTCAGAAATTTAAGTGCTTTTGACTTAACAAGGCCACGAGCTAGGAATTCTCGAACATTGCTCTTAAGAAAAATGTCTGTGTTCATACATGACTGATTACCAAATTTTAGCTTTTGAGCTTCCAAACTGCAGGAAAAATCAGTTAAACTGTTGCAGAGGTTGTTCCTGTAAGATTCTGAGATGTTCCAGGACCCCTCGTTTGTTTGGAATGTAAAATAGTCACGTCCTTCAAGAATAAAAGCCACTTGGATGCAAAGCAGCATACTATTTCCTCACAAATACAGACTTAAATACAGAGTATTAAAAGTGAGCACTCAAAGAATTACTCTTTTTACAGACACAAGCAGCATATCTATCATTACACGCTGTAACATCAAGAGACAGAAAAAAAAATCCATTGCACAGAAAAAAGCTGGTCTTAGAAAGCATAATTCAGGAATTTTCTGATGCCATGATAAAGTGATTCTCCTAATGACAAATCACTGTACAGAGATATATGGAGACATCAACTAGTACAGCAGTGAATGAATAATGATCCAAGAGTTAGCCAGGAACAATATGCTTAATTTGAGTTTTCTTGCCTGCTATATAGATATTGAGAACAGAGAATGAAACAGATGACAAGTAAAACAAATATTTAATATAAGAAGATTTGGCAAGGCATTGTTGACTGTAAAGATAAACGTAGATATAAGTGGGGGAAAAAGAGAGCAAAGATAGACAATTGCAACATTCAGTTACGTGTTTACTGCATGCTCTTCAAATGAGCACTTCAAATTTAGATGAATATTTGCCTGAAAATGATGCCTTACTGATAATACAAGAGTTGGGACATTCTTATTGTGAATTCCTCTCTCTGAGATCTCAGCATTTTTAAGGCACCATGCAATCAAAAATATACAAACTAGCAGCACCACGGCTGTCCTTGAGTCCATTTTGTGCACAAATGCACACACATGGGTGTAAAAAAGAAATTCAGAGTAAAGGAGAGGACATCCTGCAATGCCCAGTTAATCTGTTCACTGTGAAGGAAATGCCTCCAACACATCCTGGTAACAGAACCAGAGCTCAGCTGGGACACTGGTTCTACCCTGTCTGTTCTTTTGGCAGCACAGCAAAAACCACCAAGACAAATTTCTTAAGAGGAGATTTCCTCGGAGATTCCATGGCCTTTCGCAGTGAAACTTGCAGTTTGTAAGGCAGGCAGGATATTCAGGTCACTGATGGCAATGCCTTGCCAAGTGAGGGGTCTGGAGCACTTGGAGGGGGCAGTTTGCTGGGGCCAGGTGCTCGTGCTGCTGCAGAATTTACCCTGTAATAAATCTGCAGCCACAGACTTTGCAGCCATCTCTCCCCTATGCATCCAGGCAGCATGACAGAACAGAACCTGCCACGTGCCAGTGCAAAATCGGAGGAGAAAGCTGAATTCTACCCAGAGAAGAATCTTTGCTGGCTGTATAAAACTGATTTTACCAGGAAAGGTGCAAAGCTCCCTGAACAGCACTCAGGTATCCACGAAGACACTACAAAGCTGAGGGAGGAGAAAGGAAAGCACAGAACAACACTGATCACTTTCCCTCTCTGCACAGAAAACTAAACCTCCTCAAAGTCAGGGAAAGGCAATTGCTGAGCTCTGCCATCACCACCTGGCACCCAGCTGATACAGACCCCAACACAGCAACTCCCAAAGCAAAGGCTCAACACCACCATCACCTCTAGATCATCTCACATGGAAAATGCTGATGGTGAGTGAATAGTTTGTGGTTGCTGCTAGAGACTGGGAAAGGCAGGAACGAGCTCTGGAAGACCCACAGGGAATCGGCATAAAAGATCTCACAGTCTTTTCAGCTCGAGATCTGTAGGGGTGGGGAATTAAACTCCCCAGGAGGTTCCATCTGATTTTTTAACTCTCTCATCCATTTCCTCAGCATGTGCAGGCAGTTCAAGATAAGCCTCCTGAACAGCTCAAAGAGCTCTATGGGGAGCAGAGATTATAAAAAATTCAAACAAAAGCAAATGAATCAAAACAAAAACTGCACACATTAAGAGCACGTCCAAACAATATCTTTTAGAATGGCTTTACAGGTTTAAGTATTTGTTAAAAAATCTTCCCCAGATGGAAAATACTACAGGATGGCTTAGCAGGTATTACAGAATCTGTTAAGACTTGTCAACAAAAAGAGCAGAGGCCAGTGAATCATGAACATTAGCTATCAATCCTCTTTCAGCACACAGGATTCCCCCCTTTTGGGGGTTGTAGGTAGGGAACATATTGACTGATAACCAAGCCAAGAGCTTTGACATTCTGTGGTGTAATAACAAGGACTGTTTCCTAAATGAATAACTGTAACAAATATCAGAGATACTAAAAATGTCAGCTTTGAAAATAAAGAAAATAAACTCCTCCAACCTCAAAGCCATTCGAGGCCACAGACAGCTCTTTTTATTTTGTGGAGAAAGGCCACTCTGGGTTTTCAGACATATTCACCACTCAGAATTCTTTCCAAAAAACCCACAATACTCACTAGGCACCTGATGAAGTTATTCAGATTTTTAGAAAGATTTGGCTCATTTCAGCATGGAACTTTTTTTCAGGCCTGGCTAAAAAGTGTTACAGTCGGCACTGGATGGAGGCCAAAGAGACAAAGGTAAGAAAACAGCTGATGGGAAAATCACAGCATTTTTCTGTAATAATCCGGTAATTTTGTAAGGATCTCAAAGATGATGTATGGAGCTGAGCAGCAATTAACCCTGCATGCATTAGGGTAGTCTTTAATACATGACCGAGTATCTTGGCACTGAGAACCGAATGTCGGCAGCAATGGGGTGCTCTGTTCTAACTGAAGTAAGATCCAAGGTCATCTGGATTTAAATGCTCAGAAATCGAGATCTGAAAATCACATCTGAGTTTGGCTTGTTTTCTTATTAATAATACATGAGCTGAGACAGTGATTAAAATGTATAGATTTAGTGGCATAGTAACAAAATTAATTTGTTTTTTTAACCGAGTAACCTGTTAGAGACATCAAAAAAATCCCTAGAAATCGGCTGTAGAGTCCATTAAATTCAGTTTTGTCAACACAGAGAGAATCTGGCTAAGGGTTTGAAAATCAGGGCAAGATGAGAGGCATCACCATGTCTTTTAAGGAATCAAGTGGTTCACCAGCACAGGGGCTACTGGTTTGCCTAATGCACTGAAAAGTGGCACACTAGTAACATCCACAGATGACCCAAGTAGTAAAGTATTAACTATGCCTAAAGGTTGCATATTTAAAGGCTTCATTGTTTTCAGTTTTGCTGTAATATCTATACCAAGCAAAATTATTGCGTGGCCTTCTAATGGAGCATAGGACAGCACACTACAGGGAAATCTATCATTAAAAACCAACTTTTTAGATAAAAGAAGAAAAAGAAGCATCAGAAAGAATGTGTCATACATCAAAGAATTTCTCAAGTCACGAATTGAGTTTCTGGCACTAAGGTCACCTTTGGAAGAACGGAATCGTTCAGTGCACTATTTTATTTTGTGTTTCTTCTGGAGGTGACTTTATCTTCTCACATGCAGCATTATGTAAAGACACTCAAGGAAACAAAGGATGAAAACAGATGTGGAGAAGATTTTCCCTGAGATGTGGTCTGGAAGTGACAGCCCCTTTGTCCGCTCCATCCCTTTGATGGCAGCGCTCAGGAAATTGCCCGGTCCATCCACTCAGGGACTATAATCCCCCAGGAATTAAACTCGTGAGCTGCCCCACAACCCTGGCATCTCCTCAAGCATGACAAGCTCACCGTTCACTCTATATCAAGCCCAAGATATCACATCCAAGAGGCAGAGATAATTGTGGATAATCTTTGCTGGCCCTGCAGAGTGCATTCAGGAGGCAAACAATCCATAAAGGGGAAACAGAAAGCCCCGCCGGTGCACAGGCCCCGCTCACAGACCCATGGGAACGACAGTGAGACCTTGAGCATCTTTCCTGCATCCCTCTCTCCAGAGACCCGTGGATTCCCACTGTACCTGTTCCTAGCTCAGCTCTGTGAGGTGAGGGATGGCTCCTTGTTCACCTCGTCCCGATCTGCAAGGAACGACCAACAACCTCTACAGCCTCTACAGTGAAACAAAAATACTTGTCCAGACGATTTTTACCTGCCCTTTCCAGCAGGGAATTGTGTGCAGCTGTCACAGCTAATTTTGCAGAAGTTCTCTTTGGCCACGAAGCTTGGCAGCCTTCTACTCCTGGTCATCCACAAGGAAATCCAGCCAGCACTTACGGACACCTCGATGTGATGGGACATGGCAGGAAGGGCAGCCTGATTCCTCTTTGCTGTCTCAGGGTATCACTAATGATTTCTACAGCTCTTGAAGCTCTTATTAACAGCAAACATGAATAAGCTGCACTGTCCTCATGTAGATTAATGTTTAATGAAGTTACAACCTATGTCTATTTACCATAAACCCATCTCCTTTATGAAAGCTTAGTGGGCCAGTAGTGAATAATTCTAATACTGTGTTATGTTCCTGTGATTTCCATTTCAGTCAGTGCAATGTGGAATTGGCTTTCATTACCCCAATTGCCACTGATGTTGAGGTTGAAACTAAATAAAATGCCTTTTTTCTCATTCAACCTATGGCTTTTCTGAAGGAAACTACTGTTAAAACATGACAGACATTTATTTAATTGCTTTCTGAGCAAATTGTAAGGCATAAAACAACACAGAGGTCAAGACGAGAAAATCTTTGGGTTTTACAGACATTTCGGAGTGTTATCATTAGATAAGACCTTGAGACATCTGCATGTTAGTTAATGGTTGTTCTGCTTTCCTGGATAATGACCTATTTCTTACAGAAGAGCTAATATCTATAAATTTCTCATTTGCTGCCTGGATATTTTAATAAAAACTAAGACATTTGAATTCAGTGTGTTTCATACATCAAATTATTACTGCAAAGATTTTTTTAATCTACTTTATAATGGTCATATACACAGAAAGTACTGCCTCTTTTTCACCTCTCACTAAAAAACCCTCAGGTTCTGACGGACAAGAGAAACTGTTTAATGTATAAAGGCTTTTCAGTTCTGTCATGTTTTTAACCCTGCTCATTATTAGATGAGTAACCCCGAAACCTGTATCAATAAACATATTAAAAAAAAAAATCCCATTTTGTTTGAGCCACTGTTACACCAGGAGATAAGTGTCCATGTACTACACATCTCATCCCAGCTGTCAGAGGAGGGCTCTCATGTTTAAGTGATTTAAGATTATGGATCAGAGGCCACTTGCTTCCCCTTAGGTAATAATAATAAATATGCTAATGCTTTTAGTGTCATTGTTAATTCCTTGTTTGTGAGCACTCAGAGACAGGCTGAAGCAATGTGGTCTGAAAACGGGATTTGAAGATGAGCTATTCCCAAGGAGATCAGGGAAGCCAAAATTCTGAGCTTAAAGCACCGTCACTTCAGTGTGGGAGACCAAGTCCCCTTCCATGTACAAGGAAAACACACTGAGGCTTTAAAATCTGTTTAGGACATCTTGCTACACAGGCAGCAAGGACCAGATCCTCACTCAACCTGCTCCACTCTATCAGTTCTCATGTAAGGACTCATCCGTATCAGTTTTAGCCAAGATCTTTGTTGGGACTACACACTGAACGTGTCATTCAGGGATAAATATCTGAGGCAACAAATCAACACATGTGAAGTGATAGTAATTTCAACCAAGTTTTTAACTTATATTTTGATTTCAAGTACATTAATTTAAAATCTTTAGCTATCAAAGAAGCACATGTGTTTACTGTTGCTCCATCAATGCTAAGATTGTTCAATACCATAGAAACCTACTGTAACACTCATCTAAAAAACTCATTCTTCCTTCTTGTTCTTTAAATTTGGGTTTCAAAACAAAGACATTTCAACATGCTGAGTGACTGAATGAAATGTATTACAGATTTGGGGCAAATGATGTTGCAAAACACATTCCAGTGTGACAATGGAGATATGTTTGGAACAATTTAGGATGTAATAGCGTATATTAGGTTGAAAAACATCCTTGGATGATGGAAACTGTCTGATCTGTCTGACAGAAAATGAAAAGCTGAAATTCAATAATTATCCTGTGTCATCAGTACATGTGTTTTGCAGGATAATAAGAAGCTTAATGAAAAGTTTATAAAAATTAAGGAAAATGGGAAATCGTGATGCAAATATATCCTCACAACAGACTGCTCAGAATGTCATTACTGGAGCTTTGAAAACGAAACTGGTAGAAACCTCTAAGGCCAGGTCCAGGCTGTCAGACAAAGCAGTGCAGAGAAGCAATCCAAGACCTGGAACAATAATCCCCTCTCCCAAACTGGAGCACTGCCTGAACTCAGGAACTCAGCTGCAGGTGCAGTGCATCCCATCAGCCCCTCTGTACCCCCAATAATAAATCTGAGCTGACACTGGGTACCTTGGGGGTCCCTCTGCTCCCATCCTCTTGCTGCTCTAGGTTTGGTGCAGATGGATGTAATTTAAGGGCAGAGGGCCTTACAGCAAGGCTTGAAGTGTTAATGAAGGACCTGAGGCAAGAGGAAACCATCCACCCTAGATGACCAGTCTCTAGGACTGTACCACTGTTTCTGTGATTTTTCAGCTGGAATTTACAACTTTTTCTCATTTGTTTGGGTGAAATACATGTTAACACCTTCCTGAGTGGAGATAAATGTAAGAAGACTGGCTATGACACAGCTTTCCAAGCTTTTGCTAAAGACAAAAGGTTTTTGCAGCAGAAAGCAAACTGCCTGATCCTTGCCCTCATACAGGGCCTGGGATGCTCTGTGCAGGCACTACAGGCCACTGGAGCTGTTGCTTTTGCAGACTTGCAGGCTGTAAGGGACACAAAACACCAAAATACCCAACCCAGTGCTTAAGTTCTTACGTTTCTCATCTCTATTCTTCTGTAACATGGGCTTTTCTGGGAAGCTTGATTAGCTGCAACTACTGATATGCAGAGGTTCCTGAAATCTTTCCACTGTTTCAAACTGGGCTTGGATCCAGGCCTATGTTTAGGCAAGTCTTCACCAAGGGAAAATTGTTAAAAACCTAAGTCACAGATTTTACAGGTAAATTAATTATCTAGCTAAGCAGCCACTCCATCTTACAGACCAGAGAACAATGCTTGCTGTGAGTTGGAGATTATGGCTCTAACTGCATTTTTATCATCTATAAAACCGGACATGCGGAAACTATGCTAGGAAATTTCAGTAATTAAAGCATAGGCTCTCCTAATTAACTGCAAAGCATCATTAAAATCTAATGAAACTGTAGTGGAGTAACACAGGACTCTGGCTTAACTGCAAGGAGATAAATGCAAATGAAAGTTGAATTTTCATGTAGTCTGAAGTTTATACAATAGGACTGAATGCATTTACAGTAGTTTAGAATATAAAAATTCACTTTTAACCTGTGTGAATCAGGATTAGGAAGTTAGGGTGTCAGTGTATAAGAAGTTAGCATATTAAAGCATGTGGCATACTGAAGCCCAAGAATCAAAGAAATAAAAATTTTTGCTACTTAAAGTAGTTGTATTTGTCGTGGCAAACCCAATTTCACAGCAGATGATAAATAAGAGAACTGCTGTTGCATCAGCATGATATAAGACTAAATTTTTCAATGCAGAGATTTCATCCTGGCATACCTGAACAATCTGCATCACCCTCCCATATTGCACCAGAGATTCAACTGAAGAAAGAACTTTAAAGCTCTGCAAAAGCACACTTCAAGATATTAATCTGTCACAGCTGTTCCTTACCCTCCTTCGGACCCTCGGCCTTTTAAGTTCTTAGGAGGGAAATCATGGATACTGGAGCTTGAATGCCTAATTGAAGCTGATGTGTACCAGGTCCACAGGAGCACCGCTGATCCTCACTCAACAAAAATCTGTACCTAAAACTGTTTTATCTTGCCTTATGCTCAAGGCATTGCAGGCGGAACCCTTCCCTCATGTGACTTCAGCTCTCTGAAATATCCAGGGCTTGACAGTCTCACTGCACATCCACTGCAGAAAGAGAGGTCTTGAGGACAAGTCATGAGGTCAGTCCTGGCACACGATGAATCACTCTCCAAAGATGACCTTCTTTAATCAGCTTTTGAAGAAACCTAAATGACCAGTCATTTCTGAGGGCTAAAGTCCTACCCTGGCATGGATGCCAACAGTATCACATTCTCTGTCCCTCCCTACCAAAGGCCTGAAGTGCCAGTCCAGAGATTTGAGCTCAGGGAGATCAATCTCTACTGCCATTAAATCCTATACTAATTATGCTGATGGATACGCCAACGTCCTGGGCATCAGCAAAAGGTCCAAGCCAATCAAACTCATTTAATTGCAATGCACAGATGCCAATACTTCTCAGGATAACACCAGTGTAGTTTAGACACCAAATTATGTTCTCAGGCTAATTTGAAGACCAATCTCCCATTGATTTCAATAGTTAAGTACATTAAAATTATTTAGTATTTAGACAAACTAAGACTGGAAAGCAGAAAACATTTACCACAATGACAGATAAAGGCATACTTTCAAAGCAGCAAAACAGTCCATTTTTTAAACAACCAGTTTTTGTTCCAAACACAAACATAATAAAGGCGTAGCGTGCAGTTAAGGATTTGTTAGTAAATCACATGCTGCTATGCAGTCCACTTTCTAAGAAAGCACACAATGGACACGAACTCTTGCTATCTAAACTGTTACCTCGGGTACTCATACCTTTTCTGTGTCAATTCCTTTAGACATGGACCAGGTTGAGACAATATAATCCATGACTCTTTCACTAAGGCCTTTTGGGACTTGATATAATTTTAGGAAATCCCTCACATTGTTCAGCATCTCATGGTACCGGTTGGTGTTGGCATACATTTGCTGGAAAATGGTGGTGACGTTTCCAAAAATAGTTGCATAAAGAAGAGCTGGAAAAAAAAATAAAAATTGAAAATAAATATGTATGCTCTAGTCATTGCTAATCATAATTCAAGGATAATGTCAGAGAATTTTATGTTTGGTTACAAATTACCTCAAATATGTAGATGTAAACTCAGAATTTCTATTTATGCACACTTTCTCACACATGTACATGTACAGAGTTGTTTCCTGAATTCACCCATACAGCTCACACAGCTCATACAGCCACCCCATGTGCATTCATTTACAAAATCAGTCACAGAGATCATGTCCATACATGGAGTTATTTAAAAACAGCTGGTGCATTTTAACTCTTTTACCCTGTGCTAATCCAAACAAATTTTCAAACGTAGCTTCATCCTGCCAGTGAACCTTGAAGGCACTGCCCAAAGAATCATCTTGATCTCCTGTAAGACTGGCTCAGCTTCCACGTGCTATGAGCAGAAAACGGCCTCAGTCCCAAAGACGAAACAAAATGGAGAAGAAAGGAACCTGGGAAACTTGGCAAGGGGATAGGGACAGAAATGGAGTCCTGTGTCAATGGGCAGGATGTTCACAGGAAGGACTGAAGTGGCAGTCACAGTCTAATGTCACAGCGAGCTCCATCACACATGGCTGTGTGATGTCAGCTCCAGATGCCAGCCACAAATGAGTCTGGAGAGAGAAAAAATGGACCAGCAAACAACAGAAAGTGCCTTTGCTGAAGGCACATGGCTGGGGCAGGAGGAGGAAATGGCAGGCTGGGAAGTACTGCCTCAAAGCCACTCCTGGAGTTCTCTTCTGGTTTGATTCTCGCCTTTCCAAACATGCCCAAAAAACCACAGGCCATACTTGAGAAAGTCTATGTTTTAAGGAAGCCTTTCCAACTCTCATGAACCTCAGCGTACCATTACAAAAGTGATGCAGTGAACACTAATTGATGCAGAGCAGTTAATTTTTAAAGGCTTAATTTGACAAAGCATTTAAGACAAAATTTAAATGCACACCTTTGCTAGTGCTGTCTTGAACGGTGCTAGATTGAAACACATTTTTGAAGTCAAGGAAGTTTTAGGTGCCCTATTGTTTCACAATGTAATTACACTTGCAAACAAGCCCAAAATTATATTCTCACATTAGATATTACAGATTTTGCAGAAAAGATATTCTGGTATCTCATAACACCAATGTGCTGCACTACTTCTGTTTTTGACTTTATCAAATACACAGAAATGTGCCTGTCATTTTTAATAATCTTTGCTCAGAGGTACTTTACAGCAGAATTCAGCTATGCATTTCCATTTTGCCTTTTCTTTAAAAAAAACAACAGCAGCCTAAAAATGGTATGAAATAAGCCACTGTGAAAGGAAAAAATGCCTTCTGTCACTCAGTGCATAATGTCTTCCCTTTACAGAACCCATTTCTACCTCATTCCAGAAATCTCACTTTGTTTCACACTAATTTACTATTGTTCATCACCCCTACGTGAGAGGTGGCATTTCTATAGAAACAGGGTGCTCTGCTAAAACCTATCTAATACAAGAATTGTACTTCCATTTCACACAGTGCTCTCTATACATGCAGGTAGAAATCAGGTGTCAAAGTTCATCACAAATACAGGATCATACCAAACAAGGTCACACAATGTGTAGCACAAATGAACACAAGATTTCTGTCCAAGAAAACACAGCAGAATAATACTCTGTGTGATGTTGCAAGGGCAGGTTTTTTCCTTGCTTTTCTGATTGCTGCATCATATCTGCAAGCTACAGAAAGATTTTCTATACCTCTGTATCCATTCAGACATATATCAACACTTAGGAGTACAAGCATATGGATTATAAAAAAGTTTAGATGGATGAATGCCACATGACTTTTTTATTTCTTTAGTCTTCTCTGCTCTTTTGGACTTTTGCAGCAGGACAAACCTGATGAAATATCACTTCTCTTAAGTGCAACATCCCTCATCCTTCTGAACAGTTGCTGATTTATCATGCACTCATCTCATCAGGTATGTGAGGGCAATATATCTCTGATGTTAGATGCTACTGGAAATCATTATAAATGCACAGAGAAGCCCTAATTGCCCCCAAAATGCTGTCTTTCTTCAGGAGTAGAATTTCTACAACCTCTAACTACAGCTAGACTGCATCTGCAAATCCAATGCCTACAACCCAACTGGCCATGCAGACCTACCCAGAGGACACAGGCTGATTGAAAATGTGCCCTGTAAGACTGGCACAAAGAGATTAAACTCTGTTACCTGCCAGGTTGGAAACAGCTAAGAATGCCATGGTGAAAACAGCTTGTCTGAAGCAACTGGCACCCATCACCTCCTCTTGGCAGAGAGGATTTGTACAAAAATATATGGCCAGAGAGGAAATTCTAGTTCTATGTCTCATAAGATAGACTCCTGAAAAAGTCGTACTTAAAAAAAATGTTTCTTCAAGAGATTAAGGGTAGAATAAATCATTGGATCAAGCACCCAAAATCCCTGTAGACACCATCCAGCAATATCCCTGTAGACACCATCCAGCAATACCTCCCAAAGCCAGAATCCACCAGGCCGTGGAGTCTGCACAAACTCAGCATTACCTCCCTGTTGGAAACCACAGCCTTCCTTTCGGACTGGAAATGGCAGAAATGGTTGAGCTCATCCAAATACTCCACTTCTCTCACAGGTCACTGCATGGGGGATCTTTGGCAAAGACTTAAAGGGAACCTACTTAGATCTTCACAGCTTTGAAGCTGTGCCTTAAAGGCTCTCCTCACTCGTGGTGCTCCCCCATGCCCACACCAGTAGCTGTCGAGGCTGGTTTGCAGGTTTTTGGGGGAAAGAAGATTTTTCATAATTTACCTCTCTCTGTAAAAACCTCTCCCCATCTCTGTTCTGTACATGGTAACTAGAAAAGGAGGTCATTTATAGAAAGTTGATTTTTACTGTTTTGCAGTTCCTGGTATGCAACAGAAGCTCAGACATGCTGAAAAGCATCTAATGCTGCTGTCACCTTCAAAGGGTTAAGCTCTCCATCAATAACCCTGAGTGTCCATAATTAGCAAGTGAAGATTTCTCAGAGAATCCCATTTTAATGAGCAAATGTTGAAGTGACAAGTGTGAGTCTTACCCCTTACCTTTAAAAAAACAAAGGCAGATGAGTGCTACCAAGGGCATTTCACTTTTGCTGTATTTTAATTATTTTTGGCAGGTGGAATTGGCAGTAAAAAACATTTGCAAAAGGTTCTGAAAGAAAATAAAATGCTGTGCCTCTCTTTACAGTAAAAGTATTTAAACAACCTCTAAAGAAATCTCTAAAGGTATTCATACACTTTAATAGTTTTAATTTAGTCTCTCAGTTTACAGTAAACATGAGAGATGAGGTTGAAGGTGAAATTACCCAATTTCATGAAAGGACTATTTAGGTCAAACTGCATTTATTCACCTTCCCTTTAATGACCTGAATTTTTCCAAACATTTCCTGTTATGTTCCTACAGTCATGCAATGCTCATTAACTCAATTGTTCTATGTGTGTAAATCTGGAACAGTCTTCACTAAACTTCATAAATTTGATGTAATGATGTAGAAATTTTTTTTCTCAGTCCTAAAGGTGAGGTAAGTGGTCCAGCTGTTATTTTAGCTTCTATTTTTACTCTTCAGTGTGGCAAATCTCCCCAAAGTTACATACAAGAAACCAAGTACTATATATTTTTACGTATAAAATCTGTTACTATATTTGTACTTTTTTATAAAACATTTCTGAACGGTTTAGCAATAGTGTTACATAAATGTTTTAGCCTGTTTAAAAATAAGGAACTTTCTGAAAAAAAAAAATTACTCAGAGTTACCTAAATAATCCCAAAGCATTTCAGATCTCTTATTGTCCTGACCGTCTGCTAAATACATCCAGATAGGAACATCTGCCTTAAGGAACTGAAGGCTTAATTGAGAGATCTGATTTTCCTTACGTCCTGCTCTGCGCTAGAGTATTATTAATCCAAGCATATACAATGTTTCTCTAAACTGCAATCGTAAAGAAGATCAGCGAGTGGGTACCAAACTCTGCTCCCAAGTATCAAGTGATAGCACAAGTGGAAATGGCCTCAAGTTGTGCCAAGGGAGGGTTAGATCGGAAATTAGGAAAAAATTTCTTTGCTGAAGGAGTGTCCAGCATTGGAACAGGCTGTCCAGGGAAGTGGTGGAGTTACCACCCCTGGAGGGATTTAAAAGACGTGTTGATGTGGCACTTGGGGACATGGTTTAGTGGTGGGCTGGGCAGTGCTGGGTTAATGGTTGGACTCAAGGACCTTAGAGGTCTTTTCCAACTTAAACGATGCTATGAGGCCGTGATCCTGGAAAAATATAGATTTTCATTTTTGCAGGTTGAGGGTAGCTACGACTTCTTCAACTAATACTTGAAATTAGTTATTCCTGTAAGATTTTTAGATTAGTATTATTAAAATACTATCATTCAGGAGAGAGTCGATAAAAACTCCAATATACATTTTTGTATTGGGTTTGCATGGCCTGGTTGTGGTACTGAGAGGGTGGCTTCTGTGTACACAGGGCTGGCTTCTGTGAGAAGCTGCTGGAAGCTTCCTCTATGTCCAGCAATCCCTGGCAGCTCCAAGCTGGATGTGCTGCTGGCCAAGGCTGGGCCAGTTAGAAATGATGGTAACACCGCTGTGATAACAATTTAAGAAGAAAAAATAAGTTATTGTGCAGATGTAACTGCAGCCAGAGAAACATGCAGACACCAAGGTCAGTGCAGAAGGAGGGGCAGCAGCTGCTCCAGGTGCCAGAGCTGGGATTCCCCTGCAGTCCGTGGTGCAGCCCCCATGGTGAGGCAGCTGTGCCCCTGCAGCCCATGGAGCCCCAAGGGGGATACAGAGATCCACCCACAGCTGCTGTAGGAGACCCACACCAGAGCAGGGGATATCTGAGAGGAGGCTGTGACCCCATGGGAAGCCTTGCTGGAGCAGGGTCCTGGCAGAGACCTGCAGGCCCATGGAGAGAGGAGCCCAACTGGAGCAGGTGTCCTGGGAGGACTTGTGACCCTGTGGGGGACCCACACTGGAGCAGTCCATCCTTGAGGGATTGACCCCATGAAAGAGTGACCCACTCTGGGGCAGTCTGGAGAGAAGTGCTGCCCATGGAATGATCTCACATGAGAGAAGTTCATGGACAACTGTCTGCCGTGAGAGAGACTCCATGCTGGAGCAGGGGAAGGACTCCTCTCCCAAAGCAGTGGCAGAAACAACATGTGATAAACAGACCATAACCCCCATTTCCATCTCTCTGTGCCACTGGTGGGGAGGAGGTAGAGCTGGCAAGGAGGAAAACATGGGGGGAAGGTGTCTTTAAGGTCTTATGGTACTTCTCATTATCCTGGTCTGATTTTGTCAATAATAAATTCAACTGATATCTAATCTGAGTCTTTTTTGCCTGTGATGGTATTTGGTGAGTCATCTCGCCTGGTCCTTATCTCAACTCATGAATTTTGTTATATTTTCTCTCCGTCCAGCTGTGAATGGGAATGAGAGAGAGGTTTTGGTTGGTGTCTGGCATCCAGACAGGGTCAAACCACTACAATTTACTAAATATAGAGAGAAGCCCAGTACCCAAACATCTGATTTATTATTTTTAAAGCTGAGCAGTTTTCTGTTACTTCTTTCCACCTCACCTTAACACATCTGCTCAGATTGCAAAACGTTTGCAGGCACTGTTTGGTGCAACACCAGGCAGTGCCCATCTCCTACGTCAAACACCCTCGCTGAGACGCTGCAGCAGCAAAAAGCTGCCACTTTCTTAACAGAAATAGCTTTCCTCAAATCCACCAACACGTTTCAACCAAGTGTACTACTTGGGAGAAAATAATCCTCCTAAGCCCCCTCCCTCATCTCTGTTTTATAGCACTTCTTTGATGCCAGCCCCAGCCTCCCACCTCCCCCCCCGCAGGGACACTCCTGTCTGCCAGCTGTGCCAGTGGAAGCACCAACACAGCCCTGTGGTTTTACAGCTCTTCAAAAGGCCAATCTTGATTCTGAATCCTTGGCCCCAGTAAATATTTTGCTGTTAAAATCCCAGCAAGCTGTTAAAATCCCTCCCCCATCCCAGCAATGTTTTACATCAGTGTTCAATCAGTGTTTTAAAATACAACTGCTCCCCATTTACAGGGAGATGCCAACACCAGAGCACACTAACTTTTAAATTTTTCTTCCAAAATCATTCAAAGCATTAAAAAAAAAAAACTTTCCTCCGATCACCCCTGCAGCCAGATCACTGTATTATCCCATGACACATCATCCAATGTATTTATCCTCCTATAAGCCCCAAAAATGCATTGTCTCACCCACTTTGCAGAGGAGAAGCTAATGGACAAAGGTCTGGATTCGGCAATGAAAATCAGCTCTGAACTCCTCACCAAAACCATCTGACTGCTGGAATCAGGGGGGAGTTGTACACAATTGTGTCTGGTCAAATGCCCACCATGATCCCAGATTCCAGTCAGATTCCACCACCAGCCTGGCCTGTGCACTTCCAGATGTGTGTCCTGCCTGGCCTCTGCAGGGTGGTGGCATTCCTGCATCCCACTCTGCAGTCACAGAAGGTGCACAGCTCCTCCGTGGGTCCAGCTGACACCCACCCCTGTTTCCCTGGCCCAGCAGCTCCCTGATACTACAGTAATGCAAACTCTAAATTAAGAGGATGGTGATAATATAGATAGGCCTGTAAAATCCCTGTTAACATAGATATTTTCTTGACAAGAACTAAATGATTATGTAAATTAGATGATTATCAGTAGTAAACTGTAGGAACTCACACTCACTGTTCTTCCCCGTGCAGGGCACACTGCACAGAAGAGAGGGACAGCTGCTTTGGAGGCAGCTGGGCATTTGGCATTCCTCATGCATAAACTCTTATTAAAATGAGGGCTTTCAGCTGCACTTGTACAGTCACTAATTTTTAAATGGTGAACCTGGGAGCTTTTTTTTTTTCATGAGCACACTCAGCTAATGGAAAATACTTACATTAAAGCTCCAATGCCTCCACACTGTGCAGATGTGATGAGCTGACTAGGTGCACTTTTGCACAGAGCTGCAAGCCGAGACTGGCTGAAATGGTATTGCAAAACACAGTCTTAAATTAAGGCTACCACTGTCCACAGCTATCAGTGTGTTTGGCTTCTTGTCCTGTGGCAGGGATGGACAAGAGCTGAATCTGGCCAAGGTGATTCAGCAGCACAGACAACAAAATTCCTCATTTCAACCCCCTGAGGATGAGGGGCCAAGAGCTCCCAGGTCTAAGCAGCTTCAAATCACAGTTTGCACACACATTCCCTGCTCAACATCCCCTTCCACAGCCACCTCAGCTTATAAGATTACTTTGTTCCTTCACCTGAGAAACAGTGCCAGCCATCAGAGAGCCCTGCACAGTCTCAGGGGGTTCCTGTTGGTATTTGGATTGAATTTCCTGCATTTTCTTTCAATTGGAAAGCTTTACAGGTCTTGGGACTGCCAGGGTCTGCTTCCTCCTCATCACATTAGTCAAGGGTGTTAAGCAACATATGGGAAGGCACAGCCTGAAAAATGGTGGCAATTACACCACAAGAGGCAGCAGGGCAAACAGCAGTACCCTGTGTTAGCTGAATGGTAAAAGCATCACTTTTCCAGAAAAATCCTTATTTTGCAGTGAAAAGGCCTTAATTCTGGACACTTTTTCTCTAAGAGCTCTGAAGTAAGAGGCTGATTAGGGCTTCTTTTACACATTTCATATGCAGTGGAAGCTGGGTCTAATGGGTCACATCTTTTGGTGGCGACAGTTGGGGCAGGAATATTTAACTTTCCATTTATCAGAACAGTATGACACAAACACAGATAAGAATTAACCAGTGAAATGAGCGAAACCATTTCTTATAATAATGCTTCATCATTCCTGTTTCTTCAGAAACCCATCACCTCCTTGCCAAATGGCACATCTAGCAGTTCACATACTGCACGAAGTCCTGTGCAAAGGTAAATGTTAATTAGAAAACAATCATGTCCTTAAAGGAATTTCAGTGGGTGCAGAAAGAAAGTAGAGAAGCAGAAGTTAACCAAAGTTCATGAGAATTATGTTCACCGTGAATTCCAGCAACTTCCGTGCCTCTAGCACACTTTGCTCCACCCTTATTTATCATTTTCTCCATTTTGAATATTATCTCTAACATTGCCTCATTTCCATGCAAATCTCTCCAGTATTTCGGAAAAAGCTGAATTGTGTCTGTCAGACAATCACCCACCTATCACATAAATCTTCCTCTTTCCTTTCTCCATCAAAAAAATATTCCCAGAGTGCTGTCCTTACTCTTGGTACCGCCCAGAACTAAGACCCAGGGATCAAAACCATCCCGTGCCTTCCTCACTGTGCCTCAGTGTGTCAAAACTGTCACCAAGAACAAGCACAGCACACAAAGGGTCTCCAGCACTACCGAACTGCAGCACAGGAGCCAAAGGGATCATCTCCAAAGAAAAGTTCTCTGAGCAAAGTTGGCAGCTGTCAGTATCCCTGTGGGAAACGACTTTACAGCTCTGTGCCGGATTTGAGCCGCGAGGGTTTTTTCTCTTCTTGATTTTTTTTCCCCTTTAATACTTTTAAAGGAATTTTTTTTTTAGTGGGACACCAAGTTCTTGTCACATTAAGATGAACCCAGGACAGCAATGTTGCTGGAAGCAGGATGCCAGAACATCACTCGCACACTGAGGAAGGAACACCACCTAAATTGCCTGTCTTGTTAAAATATAATGGAAAATTTGTAAACACACCTTCAAAGTACTGCACTGTATGAAAAGATGCTTCTAGCATGCTCCTAGGTTCTTTTTTTTATGTGTGTGCCAGCGCAGAAGTTTGTGCTGTATAAATCTATGTGCTGGTGTGGTTTAGATACTCATAAATATACATATGTATGTATGTGTACATACACACAGAACATACAACATCAATGGGCTCAGAATTTCTGCAGCTGCAAATTTTCCTTTGAGTCTTCTAATTTGCTCGTTCTTTCCAGTTCTTTCAAATCTAATTTTGCTTATTCATTTAAATGTTCGGTTTTATCTCAGCACAAATAACAAGAATGGATGTGGGACAATTAAAGGAATTATTCCAGCTATAAAACACAGACCATGTACAGCCCTGAGAGATGTGGTAAACACACCTGTTACCATAACAGTGAGTATTTATACAATAGCTGTCTGAAAATATTAATGACACAGACAACAGGTAAAGCAATATTGCTTCTACTTAGTAGAACTCAGCCTGAACTCTGTGCAAGGATGGATTTTTGTGAGCAATTATAGGGTATTTTTAGGAACAAAGTAAAGTGCTTAACTCTTAATATTAAAAGCCTCGAATTCGGAGATCATGTTTCCATCCTATTATTTTCAGAGTAATTCTGCTTCATAAAATGACCACAAAACTGCTTCTCTGAACTCAACAATAATATTTCTTTTCATCTAAGTCATCTACAGAAGCACTTTCCCTCTAATTCTCCATCCTGCAAATTCAACATATCTAGACAGAGCTTAGCAAACTTTTGTATCCAAAATTTTCCATCTGATGCTGACAGATTAGCCCTGATTAAATTTCTCTTCCTTGACATGTTTGCACTAAAACCAATGGGGAAAAAAAAAAGTTTCACAAAAAGTTGAAACAATTCACCTCCAGGTTTTATAAAACTAAAATAATTCACCGCAAAACATTTTTCCTCCAGTCTTTTGGTTTTAAATATTAGAAACCTGAACAATGGAGAAAATCACATTTTGATGCAAAAAAAGAGTCTTAACAGCCTAAGAAAAAGTGGAACATTCATTGTCTTCACAAATACCCTCAATTTATATTGCAATGGAATATCTTCCACAAAACCGATCCATGAGGTCCTAGCAAACTCCTAGCAATAAGGGCCAATCCAAACCCCTTTTTGCCCAATTTATTAGCACCAGATGTCCATTTTATCAGCACATTTGTGCACATGACTGGTGTGAAGCCTGCTCCCCACTCCCACATTTGGGCAGAGCTCAGGGCTGGACCTCAGCACCTCTCATCTTTTGCTGGAATAATGCTGGTTTCGTCTAAAAAATTTCACACCGATGTTTTCAGACTTTCAAGGTGAATTAGCTTTACTCTGCTTTGATTATTCACTTTGGGAACCTGTCCTTCATGGCAGTATTGATTTAGCTGTGGCAGATGCTGAGCTGTCACCGAGCCTGACGGCTTCTTCAGAGCTTCCTCTGTGGTTGTCTTGTGAAACAGCCAATAGCCAAGTGAAACCTAACTGTGAAAACAAGCACGTTTCCCACTTTGATACTCCATGAAATCACGTGTCCTGCTCCGTGCTGCATCCTTCTGGGAGGAGGAAGGAAGTTGGCCTCTCAGTTTGGCACTCAGCATTATCAATTAACCCTCTGTGTACTCAAAGCACATCCACCCCTGACACGTTGGCGGGACCACTCTTGTCACAGGTCTGTGGCTTGGCAGTCACTCAGAGCTGCCACAAAGCCACTTCTTACCAGTGGAGAAGGGTCTTTGGGGAAAGTGAATGTGCTTAGGAAAGGGTGTCATTCCCTATACAATGTTGATTTGAATTCAGGTATATTTGGGTAGTTTTTATGGCACTTCAGAGAACAACGACAGTCCTACGAAGACTGTCTGTGTTCACCTTTGCAAGTGCCACAAACCACCCTGAAGAAGTGCAAAATGGCAGGCAACACCCCAAAAATATTTTTGCATTGTCCATCAGAGGATCACAAAGCCAGATAGTAATAGATATTTGTATTTATATTTAGTTATAGATTTTTATGTAGAACTGGACATCAGCACTCCAAAGGCTATGAAAAAATTTGTTGTCAGATGAAACAAGCTGTCTAAATACTGTATCATTCACATTACCTCCACTTTTCTCCACCAGTCCCACAGCTCTGCACCATCCCCTTCTCTGTAACACCAAAAATAAAAAATATTCCTGGAAGCACTGCTAGCCACTAATGTTGTCCTGGCAGAAGGGGTTTGAGAATATTCAAAAGAATAACAAAAGATTGCATACACCATCAACTAAGACCAAAAAAAAAGCCCAGTTTTTCATTTTGGCCTCAGTGCATGTATTGGTGAACTCTCCATGACTATGTGAGACTGGAAAAGTATCTTTATTTCCTGGCAGCAGCTCCTGGAGCTCTTCTCCTCCCTGTCCAACTCCTTCTGATCAGCACTTGTTTCTATCTGATTACCTCTCTGTTTTCTTGCTCACTATTCCAGGAAGGAGATGCTGGAATTAGATTTGCTGCATTTCCATTCCTACATTAACACTAATTTCACTGAAGTCAATGAAATTACACTGATGTCTGGAGAGTATCTGAGGAGAATAATTGAGTGTATTTTATCACTTTCCTTCGACTTTTTTGGTGACTGTTTCATGGCATTTTTAAATGTCCCATTTCACTAAAACTCACTTATTCTCCTCTTGGATGCTGCAATAAAGCTACTCTGTGGGACCATGGAGTTCTTGCTGTAAAGCTCCAGACACTGCCTGGAAGATGCCCGGGATGGGAACACTGAGATGTGCACAGTGATAAATGTGACGTGCAGCACCACTCTAACTGCTCACCCAGCCCAAATCCACCCCCTGACTGCAGCCCCCTCCAGATACTTACGATAAGAGCTCAAGAAAGAGGGTGCACAGTGCATCCCTGCCCTGGTCCACTCCTTTCAGATTTCCACAAACCCAGAGAGGCCAGGGACTGCACCCACACCATGTATTAGCCACCAATCATCTCCACCCAGCATATCTAATACCGCTCCACAAATCCACTTCTGGGTTTTTTTCCTCACCAAAACATTATTTTTTCATGCTATTCTGCAAGCCTGGCTGCCCCAGCCTTTACACTGACCACCCATAGCCTTTCTAGAAAGTGAGTAATTACTCCTCTCCACCTCCTTCGCACCACTCTTGTTTTTTTAAGCCATCGCCCACTGTGTTTTTCCAGCTGTCATCCCATGCCTCATTCTTGTCACCTTTTAGACAACCTTTTTAGTCTTACAGCATCTTGTTGCAGAGCAGTGCAGTGCAGTGGTGCAACAACATTAATTTCAATTGCCTGCCCAGGAATTCTATTTGCCTTTTGTTGACTGGTATTGAATATTGCACTGATATTTTCAAGGAACCCTCAGCAGAAAGAGTCAGGTGTCATTCCTTGTTGGTAACTGCTAATTCAGAAAACATTACTGTGCAGGTATAGCTACCTATTCATTTGCATGCACTGACACTGAATTTCATCAGCCCTTTTCACAACCACTGCTGTGGTGGGATTGCTGGATCAAACCAGAAACCCTAATTTCAGCATTCAGCAGACCTGCAGCACAACAGAGTTTTCTTCTACACTTCTCCCAAGCTGTCTCCTAAGCTGCATTTAGATACAACTATGAGGTTAAAAATAAAAGGCTGTGCAAAATTAAATTGTTTTAAAATTTTTTTAGGTTTATGTCGGTATCACAACTTAGGTCCCAATAATTGGGAAGATTTTATCATCTTTCTAGTACAAGAAGGACTGACTATTTCCCAGAGCAGGACAAAGCTGTTCTTGGATGTTATCCAAGAGTGACTAAGCCAACTCTGAAAGTCCAGTGAAAATAAATAAGAGATTTGATAGAATAAAAATATCAAGATTTGACCCAATAGTTATAACAGTTATGGGGTGGGGTATCTCCTGAACATTAACTCTCTAGCAGCAGGAGAAAGCATGAATTTCTAAAAGACATGTTTAACTCCCTGGTCTGGCAGCCCCAGTGTGCCATTAACACTGAAGATCTTATTGTCTTTATTCACACACCAGTGAGATCAGCCACGAATGCAAGAGGTTAATTTAAGTGGCCTTGATGCCTTTGACATATTTGTTCACATGTTAAGAGCTGAGGGAATGACTGACTGCAGGGTCTCTCCCTCCACTTATTTTGCCATCCTCAGTTGCTTCTCAGCTGTTGCAAGGCACTCGTAGCTGGTCATGTGTGCCAGTAATGTCCTTTGTTAGGGACAATGACATCTGAAATTACAAACAGAATAGGCACTGCACATGAATGGGGAGTTTGACAGTAAATTTCACATTTTTTGAGTGCAACTAAACACCTGCAGGTATCACTCACGTTGAGTTGTCCCACCACCTACTACTATGGTGAGTAAGAAACTGCTGCAAGCCTTGCAGGATGGAGTCTTCAAACCCCAGGAAAATGATATTCAACAACACATTTATTAGCACATCTCTTCAGGCCTTCCAGCCTGCTTTTCCCCAAGCCTCTGCAGTATGGTACATTAATTTTATACTGAACTATTAATTGCAGTTGACTTTGCAAAGCTCTTTTCTTTACATTTTTTATTCAGTTTCGCAAACCCAGTCCCAAAGGAGTTCATCTTACTCCCCACAGTTGTTTGATCAAATTGCAAATATTTCCTTTAATCTTTTCAGGCATTCAGATTTATTAACTATGGAGCAGAGCCTCTTCATCTCCTCTACCGATGGTTTGGGAGAAACAATCTTTCACATATTCCTCATTTGATGCAAGTGCTTATTCCTGCAAGTACATATTAGTAAGCACAACATTAAAACACATTTACCTAACCTAAATAAAAACACTTTGAACCAAATTTGCAAGCTAACCTGCTTTAGTTCTTAATGATATTAATCTGAAGTCATTTTTCCCAGAGGTTGTGGTCTATAATTCACTGAGGTCAATAAAAAGTAGCTGCTGATGTTAGTGAGTTTTAGGGGTGGCAATAAACATGTATCAGTGTATTTTCCTTTGAGAAGCTGTATGAGAAATTTCCCAAAGGCAGGAGAAAAGGCCTTTGGGACACAATTTTAATTTTCTTCATGCCTATTCATAGTTAGAATTAGGAATAACAATAATAATCATCATCACCATTTCACAGTCACTTCACATTGCTCATTAATATATACATTTTATAAAGAAAGGTAAATTATTCAATTTTGTTCCATACTTAAACATTTATGATTAAGTTCCATACTTAATCATTTATGTCAATTTTCCCTGTTCTATTTTTCATTAGGAAATTCAGAATGAAATATTTTATAAAATGGAGACGTGCACTCATGGTTTTAAAAATTACCATTGCCCATTTCATTATTTAGCTGCTTTTATTCTATGAAATAGGATGAACTTTAGCAAAAAAAAGTTACACATTCTGAGTCTTAGTCTGAACTTGTAGCTCTACAAGATCTTCTAAAGTGAAAGTAAAAGTCAAATGTCTTATTTTTTTTTACTGTGCTCTACTTTTCCACCATCCAAGTGAAGTTTTTAAAAAATAAAATAAGGTTTCCTCCCATTTTTAAAACCCTTCCAGCAGAAAACCAAGGGAAGGATTTTTCTCGTTTCTTTGCAGTGCTGAGAAAAAAATCTGAAAAGCAGAGTAAGAGAATGAGCAAGAGAGGACTTTTCAATTCTCTTGAAAACAGGGACATATTAGTTGGGATGTAACAAAACTCTCATGTATATCAATTCTTCAAAATACGTAATTTGGAATAAGAATAAATTTTCAACAAAACTAAGGATTTTCCCAAATACTCTCCATTTTATCCGAATAAATTTCCACCACAAGTTTTTTTTTACTATCTCATTAACTCCCTTCATTTCTTCCTCCTCTCCACATCTCCTTTCAGCCTCTGCTGAAGTCTTCCAGAAGTGATAGAGCTTATTTTTTATTTTGTTTAGTAGCTTAGCTGCCTCCCACCTGACATGACTCTGAGCTGTTTTTCTTCATTTTACTCAATGTTGTTCGTAATTATTTAACCTAATTGATAGGATGCCTCCTCTGGGTAGAGCTGGTTGCCATGACACTGTAAGAAATTACTCCATATTTCTCCATTCCTGGATCTTCCTGAAGAATTTATGCAGAACATCTTGCCTTCACCAGCTCCCTACCTTCACACACATCCATAAAAAATAATTAATGATCTCATCCTTGCAGGCAGATTTCACTGGAATAATAGGGCTAAAATTGGGAGTGTTTTTCTGTAAAGTCGTCTTCTGCTGACACTGACCAAGATTGCGCAGCTTTATACAATCACAGAATTGTTTAGGCTGGAGAAGACCTTCAAGATCAGCAAGTCCAACTCTTCACCCAGCACTTCCAAGGCCATTGTTAAACCACGTCCCCAAGTGCCATGTCCACACCTAAATCCCACCAGGGATGGTGACTCCACCACTGCCCTGGGCAGCCTGTTCCAGTGCTTGACAATCCCTTCCACGAAGAAATTGTTCCTAACACCCAATCTAAACCTCTCCTGGTGCAACTTGATGCCATTTCCTCTTCTCCTGTCACCTCTTACCCAGGAGCAGAGCCCGACCCCCACCTGGCTACAATCCCCTGCCTGGGCCCTAAGTCACTCCAAAACCTCAATCACAATCTTCTCACAACCTCCTCCACTCCTGACCCAGACCTTTCCAATCAGGACATTCGTTTGGAAACATGAAATGAAGCCAAAGCCTGTTAAGTACACACCGAGCAGCATTAACAGCTCAATCTCTACAATCCGTTTTGGCCTGGCTTTGGACAGTGATCACACTGTTGATATTACAATCCTCTGGGCAATTATGAACAGTTTAGAGGACCACATTTTTATACCTAAGGCAGTCTGAAATGCACAACATGGACACAGTGTATTTGTCCTTGTGAATGTTTCTAGCAAAACAGAATATTAACTATATTCATTATTTTTACTTACACACACCACTAGAGCTGTGGTTCTGCTCTACAAAACTATGCACTCGATACTGCAGAAATTATACAGACTGGGAATAGCCAAGCTTTTCATGGTAAGAAAAAATCCATTTATTTTCATTTATACATTATTAAGAAACTTGCTGAGCAAAATTTGCTTTTATTGTTGTTGATGATGATTCATTCACAAGGCTAGGATAAAAAGCTAATGAAAACTTAAGCAAAAAGCCAAATAACAAAACTGCATCTGAAGTCCTTGATGTTATCTCCCTTTCACACTTCAGAGGCACGAGGCTATTATGAAATTTCATTTTTTTAATTATTACTTGGGGCAGATTCATGCCAGATTCAAGAACTGATTTATTCCACTAATATATTTATTTTCATTTGTGAATGACATTTCCAAGCGCTGCAACCAAAGTAACATCAAATTAAAATTCTCAAAAGCTACAATTTACTGATTATAAATTACTAAGAGCTTGCCCATCTCCCATCTCATTTACACAAAATGGATTTACAGTCCATTTCCAGGTTCATCCCCTACAAGCAGTCAGCCAACAGCAAGTATTTCAAAGAACATAGACTTAGAGGGACTGTGTGGAGGGTGAGAAACAATCCTTTTGACCCTGCACAGAGCCCACAGATAATTTAAGCAAACCTGTGCCTACCCCACAAATCTCCTGCCTCGAGCAGACATGGAGTCATTAACTGCTCCATAATTTGAAAAGCAAAAGAAACGAATGTCACCAAGAGTCAGTGTGAAGCAGACATGGCAAAGCACATCCCCTCATGGTCACATTAACCATATATATATTTATTTATTTATTTATTTATATATATTTGCCTTTGCCCTCTCCTCCAAAAATATGTAAAGATTGATACAGCTCAGACTTTCTTCTTCCCAGGAAGCTTTGATTTTGAGTACAAACTGGAAAGAAAGAATAATTTTTAGATTCAAAAACCGTGGGCAGGTGGGGGTGGGTTATGGTGATAGGAATTAAAATTAAATCGATTTGGCTCTATTTTATATATATATATATATATATAAAAAATATTTTTCCACTAGGTAACACAAAACTATAAAAACGTCAAAGCTAAGGATGCTTAATGACAAAATTGATAGGTCAGTTTGTCCCATATGGAATTTATCAGCCCATAATGGAATGAAGGGGACACAGAGTGCTAACAAGTTTCTAAAAGACGTTTTGGCAAGATCAGTTAAATGCCTCCTTCTTTGACAAATTAGCTTCTCGTATTGAAATAATATTCTCCCTCAAAGATTTTAACTAGCTTTCATAATCTGCCAATTTGTTTGTTAGTAAGGGATTTCTGCAGTGCTCCAATGGTATTTGCATTCAGGGCATTCAGGCTCATAAGGATCACATCGAATATCTTTGTATTGAAACTGATGAGGATGTTCAGGCCAGTCACCATTGTGGCACAGTCCAGTACTAAATTACTACAAGCAATTTGAAAGCAATTGTTCAGCCAGTATCTTGATTTTTCTTAATTACTGGAAGAAGAAAACTCTTTTCTTTCTGATCTCATGATCCTCACATAGGCTGAGACGACATCTGGGAAAGGCTACTGAACACATTTACCATGACTGATCTTCCACACGGTATTTTTCACTTGCCTTCAGAGAAAAATAAAAAATAGAACTTCTCAGTACCAACCACTAAAAATACATAGCACAGTCTTTCAGAAGCAAGTCTATTTCTCACTATGTTTCACCTACTTTATTTCAAATAGAAACTGAATCATTAAAACTCCTCTTTGTTAAAATCATGGCAGGGGCAGCACACCTGTCCACAGAGAAGCAGTGGCTTTGTCCTCTGCATGGATCTGAAAGATGACTTAATACAGTACTGTCAGTGATGAACTGGAGGCTCTATAGGCTCTGTAGGCTGTTCACCAGCTCTTTGTATCCAGCAGTTGGTCAGAGAAAAGAACATTACCCAGCACTTTCTTTTCCTAACTAAAAATAATTTTTAACAGGTTCTAAATTTACGGGCTTTATATTTAAATGACAAAAAGACAAGAAGAATCTGTATTAGGTGTAATGTCTTCTATTTAGAGAAGAGTGACAATAGACGTTCTGGAGGAAAAAAAAAGTTACATAAAACTGGAATCAGAAGAATCAAACTCCAGTGATTGCAGCAGTCCTTCCCTATGAGCTGACAGAACCTCTTTTCAACAGACCCTTGCTGGGAAAGGAAAGGAAGGGAAGGGAAAAGGGTGAAAGATGAGGAAGGAGGACTGAGGTTGGACTGAAAATACGCAATAATTTTTCCTGTTGTTGGTGGTAATGGTTTTAGAATCTTTTTACCTTTGTCACATGCACTTTTCATGATCCATTCAAAATCAATACAGAAAAGCTACCACCTATTTTGAGAACCCAAAAAGTGTCTGTATCCTGGCTGTTTGACATTATCTGCATTGTTGGAGGTGCTGAATTCACACCACTCTGACAGCAAACCTCCAGACTGACTCCTTTGCCCCAGGCAACTCCAGAGATATATCTGAGAGATGTGTACTGATTTTAGCACCAGCAGAAGTAAAGAGGAAATGAAAGGGAAAAGGCAAAAGAATTTAGGCAGTGCTTTGCTTTGCTAGCCAAGCAATATTTTTGACTGAGAAAATAAATGACAAACTGGGTGATCAAAGATTTTAAGAAGTCAGCTGCACTGGGATGGCAAACGCAGGTGCAATCGTCTCCTCTCTGCCCGTGTCCCCAAGAACCACCTGACTGGGGTTATTTTAAGCTGCCTGTTTTCAGCTTTTCTTCTCAAGAAACGTACTATAAGCTGCTGCGTTTCCCACAAATAGCAGTAAACATGCAGTGAAAGGCATTTGACAAATAAAAGCCTATTACTTATGCAAAAAAAGTATACCTTTTTAAAGACAAAACATTCTCATTTTCTCCCTTCTTTACAAGAAGTATAAAATGGCTATAGCATTTTCAGATGTTTCTAAATTGCATGTTAATGTACTCAACTTATTTTTGCAAAAGTTGAAAAAAAGCCTTCAAAAGTAGGAAGTGTTTGCACAAAAAAATACCATCTTGATAATTTGATTTTTGTCAGGAGGCAGGCTTTTTTTCAAGTCTTTTAAAATACCATATGAGGAGAAAGCATTCCATTTAAAAATTTACTTTTTCTCCTAATGCAATTATGTAATTGTATTAAATGCTCTTAGTCATAGAAATTTTTTTAAAACAAGAAGCCGGGGCAGGGTACTGCAGGCAAAACTGGTCTATACACACGGCTTCGCTGCGATGCCAGGGTATTTCAGCATAAACACTCAGGACGCAGAATTTCACTTGGATGATTGCCTTGCAAAGTGAAAACTGAATCACTCTTAGGGTCCTTGGACAGCATGGAACAGATCCAGAGAAAAAACAGAAGCAGAAAACAAAGTTTAAGAAAATTCTGATGCCTGCATCATTGTGTTGCAATAAGGACTAACCCTGGAATTACTCAGAATCATCAGCTGCTTCTCCTTTTAATCTAAATATTCCTGAGTCACCTTCAGTGATGCTTTTCTGCAGAGACTGAGAGACTCAGCAAAGATATGGGAGGGACCAGGCAGAGGGACCTGCAATCAGTGGAGGTTGCTGAAAACTCAGAGGATGTGGGAAATAATTAAGAAGAGTGGCCAGGCTTGGTCTCAGATGAGTGAGTTCATCTGGGAGAGAACAGCTGGGAAAAAAACAGGCAGGAACCCAGGGCAGGGTGCAGGAAAAGGGATAAGATGGAAAGGTGACCTTTCTAGAAGGTGAAAGATGAGGGACTGAAATCCCTCAGACCACAGATGGCTCCTCAGGGAGATTTTCCCAGGGAAATACTCTGATGACCAGCTCCCCCTCAGGACACAGGGGAGGGCAGTGACTCTGCCATGGGGAACCACCACTGCCTCCTTTCAAGGAGCAACTTCTGACTCCAGCTGCCTTTGTGGAGCTGGGTCTCAGGTGGGCAGAGGATCCTGGTAGCCACCCTGCCTTATAAGCTTCTGCTCCTGGGATTCCCAATATTTAAATACCCACTGTGTTCAACAAGAAATCCACAAAACCTTGGCAAACTCATTTGGCCACTTTCCTATTGTTTTGTCCCATGCTCCCACACAGGAAGCAGGGAAAGGGCACCTGCAGAATTTATAAGGTTTGTAGCTTCAGCCACTGCTATGAAGATTTGTTGTGGTGGGGCGTTTTTGTGATCTCCGGTGCTCATCCTGCAAAACAAATCCTTGGAGAAGATCCTGTGGATCCAGTTCAGCTGTCCACGTTTGCTCACCCTTGAAAGTGGGTGTTTATTTTTGTCTTCAGATAACACTCCAAAGCTAGTTTCCTTTCACTAATACATCTCTATTAAATTTCTCTGCTAATTAGAGAAGCCAAGGCCATAGCTAAGGAATTGGAAAGTGCTCTAATGGAATTACTACTCTGAGGTGGCTTGAATGTCATAATTTCCTTCTCCAACATAGCAAAATCTTGACAATCACATTAAAGACAAAGAGCCAGAATAAATGCTGCTGGCTTTTTCAGGGGAAAAATCATGATGGATATTAACACCTTCTGTGTTAACAGTAATACAGGCATTAAATATAGCAGCCTCAGTGACTGAAATGCCTATAAAGCATCTGCCACAAGATAAAGTGTAAAGAAAACTCTGGGCTGAGAACCACCCTGGAAAACTGCAATTAAAAGGTCTCCAGCATAACTAAGCTATGGCTTCCATCAGACTACACATACAGTCCATTTCAATTTCTCTTCATATTTAAGAAGTTATCTAAGCTACTTTAACAACAGGTTATGCAGCATTTATGGTTTTATCATCATATCAAAGCTCTCTCAACCTTTTCACTGTAATACTCCTGTGCAATAGGGACACAGCCTTTTCATTGTCTACCACATCACCTTAGGGAAGAGGTTAAATGAACCCTCAGCTTTGCAGAGTGGACAAGGACATGGTTAAAGTGCCAGGCTGTCTAACATCAGGTCTCTTGTCTTTCACACCCCCACTGCTTCTGCATTTAACAAATGAAACACAACTAAGACAGACACTCTAATGTAGGGAGCACTGACATCCCTGGTTTGGGGGACCTTTTACAAGGTTTTTTTGCATTACAGCTGTTCCAATGTATCATCTTTGAAAGTCAATGTACTGTCAGGTATTTAATATTTAAATTGCTGGGGCTGTTGAGTGGATACAGAGCTGGCATTTAATTTTTCAAAAAGAGAAGGGAAACAAAAAAAGGAGAGGTGGAGGAACAGCAGACAAAATCTTCTTTTTAATTAAACAGTGTTATTTAAATAATAATGGTAATGATAATTTGCACTGATGAATTTTACCCCAAGTCAGGCAAGTTAGCTTCTAGGAAACAGAGTCATTGGGATGAAAAGGAAGGAGAAGATGTTGAGGAACAATTTTGACAATGCATTTCCTCCTCTTTTTTGTTTGATACTCTTGATGAACATCTTGTCAGCAGTTTTAATATGTAGCTCTAGAGCTGATCAAAAGCTGGGATGAGCAAATGGAGAGTAATCTGTGGGTTTTCCAACAAAGTGAGAGTAAAAAATAAACCAGCATTTGAAAAGTGCCTTCAGGCTGTCTGTAGGAATAATTGCTTAGCAGTAGTTGAGCATCAAATGCCAAGTTGACTCAGATTAGCCTTTTCCCCCTACATATCCTACAGAAGGTGGAACACAAACCAGATTATCACAGGGCCCAGAAACTGCCCTTGGAAAATCAAGTCTTAACATCAAAAGCACAAGGGTGTCACAGGACCTCCAAGCCTTACTGTGCTTGCCAGCCACAGGACTTGCCACAGAGAAACACAGAGCAACTTCCAAACCAACTTTCCAAATACCGCAATTATTTCAACAGAGTGACAGGCAGAAGGGAACAAAATAAAGGAAGGGAGTGAGCACTCAAAGTGACAAAATGTAAACAGCAGATGGTTTTATATAACTGGCAAAAAGGGGAAAAGTAAAGAAAAAAAAAACAAATGTTTAATCATTAAAGGGGCTAAAATATTGTAGATTAGAGTCTCATTTTAAAAATTGATGCATCATGGGAAGCTGAATAGCTCAAAAGGAGAAAAATTATAGGATGCAAAGGCTTTCATCTTTCCACCCTCAGTCTCTGCTCTGTGCTGGCCAGTAAATCCATATTCCTGGTTGGGTTCAAATATAGGCAAAGTACACTCGAACCCAAACTTTCCTGTTACTCTCTGAACCTCAACATCCAACTCATTTGCAAATCTTCCTAACTCACATCCCCCAGAGGACATCGCTGCAATAATATGATAATCACGTTTACAGGACTCATCACAGGAGCAGTTTAATGTTCATCTAAGCCAATGGTACCCCTGCTAAGGTAGCTTGACACTGCTTGCCCACATTTCCTGCCCTAAATGTCTGACAATAACTTCTGGGATCAGAAATAGCTGGTTGTCCCTTGGAACATATTTGGATATGTGCATAAAAGCATTTTCTAATTCTCTTCCCACCATGTCAGCCTTTAACCAGAAACAAGGTAAGAAGGCTCTGTACCAGATTCAAAAGATGAGCTTACACGGAACTCCACTCAGCCTGGAGCCCAGGAGTAGAATTAGCAAAGAGATTAAAATCACAAGATCAAGGAATAAAATTTCTGATGGAATTAGGATCACAAGGTAAAGGAATAAACTTCTCGAGGAGGAGGAGAAAGTGCCTTGAAATTCCCCTCCTGCATGCTCCAAGCAGAGGATGCTGTGCCTCTCTTTTCCTTTTTTCCCCACTGCATTATTTTCTCAGGCCAATAAAAGAACTGACAGACTAAAAGCGCAGAACATTTCAATCTGACCATGTTGGTTGTTTTACTTATGGAAGTTTTAAAATTGAAGTGCATTTATTTTATCATGAAACCAAGGTGCACTGTCCTTTCCATGAAGGCATTTGCACTGCAATCAAGCCCCTTGCACAGAACAACCATTCCAGTTTCACCCCAGGTTTTAACATGAACACAGGTAACTACTGACACGCCAAAGTCTTGGCCCTTCTTCCTCTGTGAGGTCTGCATGAGGAAAACCACACTCCTCTGCCATTTTTTCCCTTGGACCATCTCTGCCTGTAGTTTTCCTCATCCTTTGCAGAGGTGAAATCTCAGGGATCTGCACAACACAGAAATGACCTCTGCCAATGCAGCCACTGGAAGGACGAGGCAAACTGAATCCTCCTCCTCAGAGAATCTAGCACAGCTATTTGGTGCTTGTATTTCCTTAATCCTTAGAGATCTGTCAAGTGGGACTCCTTTGTTTCTGAAATAAGTTTGCTGCACTCTCTACTAAGTGCTTGATTAATGGACAGCTCTGTAGGTACTGACTACAAAAAGGAAGGAGTCTGTCCTTTGTGTGGGAAAAGTGTGCATCAGATTTTCCAGTGAAAAATGGGCAAGATTAAAGCCAAAGCAAACAGAATGAGTGCCACAAAATGGGCCCAAAGTGCCTTTTTAATATATGTTTAAAATGTCTCCAATATTCTGTACTTAAAGACTTTGACAACATAATTCTGTGAAAAAGCTTATTTATCCTGCATAAAGAACACAGAGCACTCACCTCCCAAAGGAAAGAAAATACTTATGGCTGTTGCTGTGATAAATGTTTCAGACAACAGCAGAATATCTCTCCTCTACTAGCACGAAGAAACACAGGGAGCAAACCTCACTGCCAGTCCTCACATCCCAGTTCATTTACATAGTTAGGGTTGGAAAAGACGAAGAAAAATTCCTGACCATAATTAATTTTAACCTTTTCTAATTTCACCATGATTCATGTTCAAAAATATTTTCATTACTAACTAATCCATACAATACTGAGCTACATACTTAGCCTAATTAGATTACAGAAACGGTTTTAAATCAGGAAAGTTTAATTAGCAGCAATTAATTCCCATGCTATTTCCACTACGTGATGGGATCAAATGGATTATTTCATAACGAAACAAAAAAAAAGTATTTTTCTTGCAATTCCATATTTTACTGTGATGCACACACATGCTTCACTCTGCCTATACAAACAGCCACAAAAAATAACTCTGAGTTGACAGATANAGGAGAGGAGAGGAGAGGAGAGGATTACCTTGTTTTATTGAAAGGATGCCCTGTAAATCAGCCTCCAAGATCACTCCATGCTCTACCTTGTCACAAAAAGTGAACTGAAATTATTACCATGTTGCATCGCTGAGCTCATGGATCCTGTAGGTCTCCCCTCATTGTCAAAATAACAGGGGTAACACGGAGATCAGGACTCTGCCCTGGGACAACACAGATGGCCTGATCCCAATTATTGCCAAACAGAATTCCATAGCTGCATGCATAGTTGTGCCACAACAGCAAGTTGGGGAGAAAGATTAGGAAAAAATGCAATTACCGTCTTCACAGAAACCATCTCAAGAAAAAACAGCATATGAGGAGAGAGTCTCTGAGGATAACAACAGGATAATTGACAAAACATCTCAATCTGATCTACGAGACACCCAGACTGCCTAAATGGAATTGAGTAAAGTCCATTGTTTAGTACTGGGTTCTGAAATGAACTAATAGAATCAAAACATAAGAAATGGATTTGTCAAAAATTAAATTTGCCCTCATTTTGTGATACTCCCAACCAAATCTTCCGTGTAGAATATTAATTTTCTTGATATTCTTATTTAGGTGTCTTGAGTGTGAAGCAGCTATAAAACGAAGGAAAGAGGATATTGCAAATATAAAGCTGATAGCCAAATTTCATTTGGGGCAGGAAATGGAATTAAGGCAATACTGTGGCTCACAAAACTATATTCAGCATTGGGGGTTTTTTAATAAAAAAAGTAAAAAAGTTAAACTATCATCTGCAGACTGAACACTGCATTCCCCAGCTGAGACAGTTTCACCTCCCACTCTAAACTTCCTTCCTTTCGTCAGTCTAATTTGTTTTGACCTGATATTTTCCAACGTCAAGGTGAATGTTCCTAGGAAATTTGAGGGAAAATTATTTTGGCTGGTTTTCATCTGTTGTAGCTCCACATGAAAAATACAGACTTTTTCATTAATTTTTGGAAGTATGTCTGAGAGTAACAGCAGCTATTGGCACACGGATCAAATTCAATGCAATTATTCATCACATTAGGATAAAATATACATAAAAATTTTGAAAATATCCTTCCAATACGAAAAGCATTCTAAACCAACATTTGTTCACCTGCATTAGAACTGAATTTATTGGGGGGTTTTTTTTAAGGTTAATCCAAAATGTTTCAGACAGAAACAGGTTGAAAGAACAAAAAAACCAAGAAAATCTAATGCAGAAGGTGGAAAGCAATTTAAAAACAAAAAAGAGGGAGACCTTGAATTGGTTTCCTGTTCTTTATGAGGAAGAAAAAGAAGTGTCCAATATTAATTTACTGTTAAGGCTTAGCACTCCGAGACCTCATGCTCAGAGGTCAGAGGCCTCTGAGTGGTGGCCTGATGGCTCATCTTAACCTTGCTGTTATCTCACATTTCCTTTTTATGACTAATATTCCTGTGTTGTTTTGGAGAGCAAAAGGAGAGCAAGGGGCAGATCCTAAATCAGTTTGAAATGTTCTATGCTGATTGCAATGGGAAAGGCTTACAGAAAATAGGAACATGATGTTAAAGCCAAGATCTCTCTGACAGTGAATGAATGGGTCATAAAACTCCCCAAAGCTGTTGGTGTTCTCAATATTTGCATATTATCCTACACAACTCCTATTTCCAGTGTCTATAATGGGACTTCCAAAACCTTTTGCAAATTTATAACAGGTACCTGTTGTGGCTTTGTTGTGAGAGCCAGGTACTTCTTGCCATTCTACTAAATAATATTGGCTCTGCCTTAAACACGTTACTCTATCAATTTAAAAGATCAGGATGTATCAGACCATTGCCTCTATGCCTACATATGTTCATCACATTTGTCTGAGAAGCATGAGACAGGGACTAATTTCAGCACAAATCTGTACTGTTCCCATGTACCCTGGCTATATTAATCCTGGAACTATTTACCATGGAACACACTGCTCCTGGTAGAAAGAATTGCCTCCAGCCCTATTTGTTAGGCTGCATCCACTGAAGCAAAACAATGTATGCATTTTATTATTTTTTAAATTAGGATGAAGTACAAGGTTTGTCTGATTTATTCCCACAAATGCTACAGCTCAGGCCCACACGAACTCTTGGCTATCATGGAATATCCTGAATGCAGGCAATTAGACCAGCCAGAGCAATGCACACTGTCCCACATTTACCTCTGCCTTCACCTCAGCTTTTAAGCCGTACATTGGCAAAAATTAAATGTCTCCTGCACTCTTTGAATTTAACCCAAGGTCTGAAACAGTTATGTGGAGTCAGCTACAAAAATTCAGATTAATTCAGTGCAGTCAGACTTTTTTTTTTTCCTTTTGCGATTCCTGGAATATTGTAATTTGTTTTCCTTCGTTCCCTGTAACTTGGAACGTGGTTTGGTAGGCACTTTACAAAAAACATGCAGAGTTCCTGCCCCCAACCATTTAACATTTAAACCAATAAATCAAGCATAGGTTTGGAGAGGAATAAAGTACCACAACATTTTATCAAACGCCAAAGTTCATGATTCTACCAAATGTCAGCTCTGGAAATGAAACTAAAAATTTTCACTTTCTTAGATGAAAGCCTCAGCCTTTAGACATCCCTACCCAAAAGCTCTTGTTTCTATATTAAATGCTGCCAATTAAAAGTGGCCATAGCTGAGTCCTTCTCCTTTTCACGCACACATGAAAACACAGTTAACAACCTCCATGTGTTGCCATTACACCTGGCCATGCTTTGCTGCTGCAATTATAACCTGAAAGACAATAAACTTATGAGAAAATCTGATTAATTCTGACACTCTTGTTGTTGTAATACAAAAACCATTAACGATGTCATGCCACTGCAGAGATGTCTGTGTCACATTGACACGATGATGTGCCTTTATCCACAGCAGAAGTTTGGTCAGAAACAGTAGAGCAGCACACAAAGGAAGAAAGGGATAAATGCCTTTTGCAGAGATAGAGAACAGAGGACTCTGTTCCCTTTGAATTTATAATATTTCAGCAAACATCCTCTTTGTTGCCTTCTCAGCTGGCTGAAAATGGATTAGAAGGTGAGGATGCATAACTTCTCTATGGCCCATTATTTCTTATTATCATCCAGATGGAGCGTGGCTATTAGAGCACCACTAAAAACTCTAATGAACTGCAGTGTTGTAGATTACTAATTCTTCAACAGCATGTTGGTGTATCAATAATAGGCTGTAAAAACAACAACAACCTGACTAATTAGGCTAGATCAAATCTGCTCAGCTCGGCTTCCTGGCCCTCTTGTTCTGGGTGTTCGTGTGGGTGTTCAGCACTGGTGCAGCTTCCATTAAACTCCTTTCAAAGCCTCTAATCACCCCGTATAATATCGCAAACATCCAGAAACATTGGTTTAAATGCTTATAAGAAGCATTTAAACAAGAGCACACCCATGTGTAAACCATATGAATAATTTTCTCGCTATTCTGTCTGTAATGCAGGGGAGTTTACATCTCAGCTGTTCCTAAGACAGGAAGATGTGGGAGGGCCCCAACATTTATCATTAAGTCCTCTGTTGAGCAAAGCACTTAGGATTTAATTCATTAATACTTTCTGGTATTCCTGGGCTTGCTTGGGCTTTTAACAGGGTAAACAGAAACTTGTTCTAAGCTTGTGCTTTCATTTGCTTTGCTCCCCTAGCAGTTGGTGCAACACAAAAAAGAGCTACAGTGCTGGGCCCCACTCTGAAGCTTGGGGAAAAAATACTTTTTTCAAAAATAGCCAAAGCAGGCTGTGGGACCTATGAAGTAAAATTGTAACCCTGCTCCAAAGCTCATCAACACATACACACAAATAAGATGCATCTGTTGCAACCCCTGAAAAATACTAAGGAAGTTCAGCCAGTGAAGATTTATTATTTTGAAACAGAGTCAGGTTTCAGATAAATCTCTCTGATTCTGTCGTTTTACATCCCATTTAACAGCCAGTGCCACCCCTTGAGTTCCCAGAGGAGACACAACGTGAAACTCGTGGTGGGGCTCAGCACAGCACCACTCCCATGGAATCACACACACTCAGCCTGGCACCTCACTGAGCGGGGCTCTCTGCTAAAATCACCTCGTGCACAGGGCAAAGGAAGGTTGGCCAAGAGCCTCCAAGGGCTGTGACTGTGCCACAGGTTTTGTAGGGATCTCACACACTTGTCTTCACCTTCTCTCCTCCTTCATTCATCTTCAGACGAGGAGATTTGATTACAAGATTCTTCTTGCATGACCAATCTTCACACACATTTAATTATTTCAGACTCACAGCCATTATGTAGTTTCCGATATGGCACTGATGCCAGCAGCTTTATTCTGAACTTCTTTCTTACCTTACTGACTTCCCTTTTTTTTTTCCCCTTTCAAGTGCCAATGCAGAAAGATTGTGTTTGATTAACTAGAAAGTTACATTTCCTTTAGGTAAGGTGGACTATCAGTTTGAGCAGGAAATGCTTGCATTAATGATGCACAGAAGTAACCTTCTTTATGCCTCCATTTCCTGTTCAAAAATAATGGACTGGAAGCAGGAACCAGATTTTGTGCTTTGAAATGTTCCTGGTCAAGGAAGAAGGGCAAATAAAGCTTGTCCTTTCACCATGTAAAGGAATGATGTTTTGTTCCCATGTCTTTACCAAACAGGTGTCATTCAAGCATATCATGTAAAAAAAATAATTGCCATATATGGGACCTCGTTTAAATGGATTCTGAGGTTTTTACAATACACCTACATCGATTCTAGGCATGAGTCTTAGTAACCTTCAAATGGGACTTACCCCCCTAATTCCTTCTTGCCTGTATTTGGAAGATCCACCAATAAACCTGAAATGTCAGAAACGTTCCCTTCATTATGGCTTGTGGCCAGAGAAACACTTAAAGGTAAGTTCTCATTAAGCAACAATCAGGTCAGTGGGACTATTCCACTGCTTAAAAGACACCACGAGTTTAAGGTTCCCAGTTCAGGAATCACTGAAGAACTGGGTTAAACTGATTTAAAAAACAGACAGGAATTCATCACAGCTCATTCTGCCCTCCCAGCCTTCAACTTAACATCATTTGATCACATATGAGGCAAGAGAGATGAGACCTAAGGGGTGCAACACCCATGCAAAGGGTGACAGTGTTTGCCTGTGTGGCACCAATGCTGAGTTCAGGTTGCTCAACCTTGCCAATACAATGTAAGAATCAGAGTTTTTCTGTAGCTGCCATCGTTACTGTTGGAATGTGCACGCAGAAACACAAATTTTGTAGGGCCATGGATATGACTGCTCCTCCCAGTGTTCCAACTTCAGGAAAAATTCAGTTTAAGGTGCTTTTACCTCAGAACTGACCATATTCCACCAAGGAAAAACTAACACAACTCTCTCAATACAATGCCATTCCCACAGAGCTGGGCTTTTCCTGCAGAGGAATTCAGCCTCCACTCCATCTCCCATTGTCATATCACCATGCAGAAATCAGCAGCAGATATTAATAAACCCTTTTCCATCAACTTCATCCAATTTCAATTCTGATTACACTTCACAATAGAGCTTTGAAATGTGCTTTAATTTTCATGACACACTTTAGAAGAAATTAAATATTCTGCTCTATTAGAAAATCCTTCATGTTGTTACGCAACAAAAATGTAGACAAAGTAAGATAAAAGCTTACTAATCTTTCAACTTTTTTAAAATATCTTTTTCTATCTGCTGGTCTTCTTCCCTTTACCTTCTTGCTTAGTTTCCCCTGGAAAAGAGAGAAAATTGCTGAAAGTAAGAAAATTGCTCCCAAATTTCTCTTTTCTCTTTTTTTCTCAGTCTTTAAGGAAAATTTTACTTCCATCCTTCTACTGTTCTTCCAGTATGTTATACCAAAGGATGCAGCATAAAAAAAAATAAATAAGAAAGAAAAAGAAATATTCTTTACCTCAAAGAAATAAAGACAAGGGGGAAAAAAAAGGGGGGGGGGGATAAATTTTCCAATATAGTTTTTTTTCTTTCTTTAGTGTAAATCTCTATGAATGAAAAAGTCATGATGAAAACCCAGAGGCAAGAACCTTTAGCTCAGAACTGTATTTCAGCTACAAGAATTTTTAAAGCCAAAAGAAGTCAGAACTCCTGTACTGAAATTAATCACTACAGGTTTAGGGATGGTCAACCACCTAGAGAAAGTGAGCTTTGCTTGGCCTTGCTAAGACATAACAGGGATTTGTATTGTACCTTACTCTCCCTCCAGCATCAGAGGCTTGGGAGGGACCTCAAGAGATTGCAGTCCTGAGGGAGGAGCAAGGAAACCTGTAGCAAGACTCATCAATGAACTGGAGTCCACCAAATCTGCTGGTGGCTCTGCCCATGATCTGGAAAGTTTTGCCCAAGCTGAAAAATTTTGGTGGACTGGTGTTGGAAATCCCTGTTGTTCTACCCTCAGTCTTTCGCTCCCTCCCAAGTGACCTGACTGCCCTCCAGGAAACACAGAGGATCAATGTTTTTTCCCTTTCAAGCACACTCTTTCCATGGTAGAAGTCAATCTTCATGTTCCCCTTAAGCTTCCATCAGCTTAAGCCAAAGTCAGTTCTTCCAACTGTTCCCTTGAGATCCTGCCTTGAAACACATATTTATGCTCTCCTCTCCCTCCAGCTGGTCTACAGCTTCCTTAAAGTGCTGTACCTAAAAAAGAAAGAAAAAAGGTGCCTACCCAGTCCTAGTCCCAGCAGAATAAATGCCTTTTCAGCTTGTTTGTGGCACTGCTCCTGATACTTTCCAGAGTGAGATTTACAGGTTTTACCCCACTGCTGTGTTGTTACATTCAGTCTGCAGTCACCTATCCCTTTCCTCCTTCAGTATCCTCCAAAACCCTCTCCAGCCTCACAGCAGCAGAGCCAGTTATTCCATAGACTGTGCTTATGCATTTGATTTGCCCTCTCTTGACATTCACCTTGCTGATTTGGGGACGCCTTTTCAATTTATTTGGATCATTATGGATTCTGATGCTGTCATCTGAACCGCTTGCAACCCTTCCCATAACCCTCCCAATGTGCTCTCTCTGTTCTGTCACTCATCTCTGCTAATGAAAGTGTTGAACAGAATCACACGCAGGGCAAAAATCTCGCTGGCAATTCCCTCCAAGTTTGACAGCGAAGCCCTTGATTATATTTTGAGAGAGATTGTTCAATCGGTTATCGCCAACTTTGTTACGACTGCGTTGAGATCATCTTTCACTCGTTCGCTGTGAGGCCACTAAGTAAAAAACTGTCAGAAGACTTCTAAAAAGTTCAGATATATCGTATCTACTCAATTCCTTTTATTCTCTAGGCCGTTACCTTGTCAAAGAAAGAAATCAGATTAATTTGCCATTAACTCATCTTGACAAATCCACGCTGGCTGCCGGCCAGTGGAAGAAAACTAGTTTTAATCATTCATGACCAAAATATTCCTACTGAAACGCAACTGGATTTGACTCAGCACTCGCAGGGATGCACAGCAGGTACCCAGGGGAGAGATGCCAGTTTGGATGCTCTCCTGTCCTTCCTCCAAATGGAAGGGAAAGGGGTAAAGCTCCTTAAGGAGAAACTGCAGTCATACTCCCACGCAGAGCATGCTTCCACCGGTGGAAAATTTTTCCCAGTTCTACCAAAGTTCTTGCAGAAAAAGCCACAGGAAAGATGAACGAGGATGAGAGACACGCAGGCTGAGCCCTCAGCGCTCTCAGAATGTTCAAGAGGAACATGACATTGTACGACTTCAGAGCTACAGAAAGGAAGCAACGAGAAACCAGGAACTGGTATCTGTCATCTTTCATCCAATTACCTGAGATCCCCAAGTACCACCAAAGGTGTTCCAGGACCACAGGCAGCACTGTGATAACGAAACCTCCTGGAGACTGGGGCTTTTCATATATCTTACAAAAACAGCACAAAAGTCCCAGCTCTGTCAGCCTCTCTGGATGTGCGACAATGTCACACAGTTTTGCAGTTCTGAAAGTCAACCTAACAAAATTTAAGCACAGAAATCTCTTGCTGGACACAAAAAAATAGTATTTTAAGGCCTGATTCACAGATATAATTGAAATTTTCTACAACAAGACACTTGTTAAAACAACTTGTCTCCTCGCTGAACTGCCCATCCAAATTTCCACTCCAGCTGATAAACCACAGCAGTTACCTGCAAGCAAAACTGGGCCAATATTAATGAGATTTAACAGAAAATATCTGTTTTACCCAATGAAAGCAGTGCCTATCTGGTAACTGGCCTGACTTACTTGGGTAAGTCTCCCTTTTAAATGCCAAACACGCAGGTATTATCTCCTGGGTACACAAAATTAACCAAGGATCTCTGTGCAGACACAGATTTGGATCACTCACTTGGCTGTCTGGAACTTCAGAACAGGCAAACACAAAGGATCTCCTGAACCCCTTCCATCCAAGTGGTGTGATACCTTGGGGGTTATCTTTTATCTCAGATTTGTTTATCCCTCTAGCACAATACGCTATAAAACTGAGCTGTGTTGTATTCTTAGCCAGTCAGATATATTTGCTGATCTATCTGGGCTAATTAAAACTTTCTGCTTCCTGAGAGATACAGTTGTTGTGAGTAATCCAGGACTACCTGATAATCCCTCTGGGACTATCTCAGGTGATTGCTTGCACTGTGTGTGAGCATAAAGGTTGATTTTCCACATTTACGTATCATTTATTCAATAACAATTTTCAGTTGTTTTAAATAATATAGCTCAATAGCATGAAATAACATTTCCTTCTTCATTGTTACCTCTCCCACTCACTGTCCTGTCTCTCTTGATACCATAATTTCCTTCAAACACCTCAAGCCAATGACAATAAAAGTAAACCTTATATAAACACATGCTAGCTATAACCTTGACAAAAAAAATCCCATAAAGCTTCCCAAGGAGGCTGTTTTACAGTTTTAAAGCTCTTCATATAAAGACACATGTTTCTGCAATCAACTAGAACCTGAATGTCTAAAAATCTACTGCCATGACAGAATTACAGCAAAACAAGGCACATATGGCCCAAATCTGGTGGATACAACCAGGTGCTGGAGCATGTCCTGAGAAGGGAAAGGGAGCTGGGGAAGGGTCTGGAGCACAAGTCTAATGAGGAGCAGCTGAGGGAGCTGGGGGTATTTATCCCGGAGAAAAGAAGGCTCTGAGGGATCTTGTTGCTCTCTACAATTCCCTGAAAGGAGGGTGTAGGCAGGGGGTGTTGGTCTCTTCTCCCAAGTAACAAGCGACAGGACAAGAGGTAACAGCCTCAAGTTGCACAAAGGGAGGTTTAGATTGGATATCAGGAACAATTTCTTCAGAAATAATGTCAAGCACCAGAACAGGCTGCCTAGAGCAGTGGTAGAGTCACCATCCCCGGAGATATTTAAAAAATGTGTAGATGTGGCACTTGGGGACATGGTTTAGTGGTGAGGTAATGGTTGGGCTCAATGATCTTACAGGTCTTTTCCAACTTAAACGATGATTCTGTGATCTCACTCTTACACTGAAGTTCCATTAAAAAGTGGATGATGCTACATCTTTTACTCCCTAAGAGTAATTTGTTTTTTTACTGTAGGCTACTGATGTGTTTATAGTCTCAAGGCTTTTCCATGCAGCTGCTCAGAGAATATTGAGATTGCCAAGTTCAACTGCTGCACTGAGACCAATAACCTGCCTCGAAATACTTCATCTGCCCCAGCTGTGAGACATAAGTAAGATTAGCAACAACTAAAAGATATCACAGAAAGATCTTGATCCCCTTGCCTTGTACAGCTAATAGCACTTGGAATATAGTTCAGCAATCCAAAAGTGTCAAAATGCTTTTTCAATGGCACTCAAGAGGGAAAATTTTCACTTGCAAAGCAACTTCTAGTAACTTTCTGTGCCACTTTCTTCTTTTTGCACTAATGGGTAAATGTGAATGAACAGTTTTACACTCTCCTGATTTGGATGTTGAAGAACTTATCACCTTTCTCATTGCTTGAGGATTACATCTGTATGTGACAGAACAGGTCGCACAGCGAAATTGTGGATGTCCCATTCCCATAAGTGTTCAAGGCCAGGGATGGGACCCTGAGCAGCCCTGCACATGGCAGGGAGGTTGGAATGAGGCGGTCTTTAAGGTCTCTTCCAACCCAAATCATTTCATCATTTTGTGAAGAAGCAATTAAGAGCTTGCTAGCAGGGCCATATTGTTGTTGGAAGAGACATTCCCCCCACTGGCCCCCATTTCCAGAAACTTCTAAGAGCAACACAAAAACTGGCACCAGTCCTCTACTGCTGAGGAGATCAAACAAACCCTTCCGCAGCTCCTTGATGCAGAGCCACGTCTCTCCCGCACCCCAGATCTCTGCAGGAAAAGAACCTGCCCTTCCACAGAACTGACTCTTGTAGGACACCCTTAGGGGCAGAGTTGGATTTCAACCACAGCTAAACACTCCAGCCTATGAATTCCTACAGATGTAAAGCCTTCTCATAATAGTATCTGTTGCTAGGAAAAATACAATTTAATCTACGTTGCTGGCAGTGATTTTTGCTGGAAGGTGCTATCTTACACACATACACTTTCCTCAGGATCAAAAATTAAATCCTATGGGCTCTTGGGATTGCTTGTCTGGGAGCCTGCCAGACAAGCGCTTTCCTACAATGATACACTGTTGTGTCAGCGCGTGGGCTCAGCCACTGCTTAACAAATTTGCTAGATAAACTTCCATGATTCATCCAAACAGCATTCAAGTGGCTAACTACCATATATTGGCAGGGAACTGACGAACGCCGCTTGAACAATGAAAGAACCCACTTAAATAATGAATTAGGTTTGACAGATCAATGGAGACATGAGTGACAGCCCCTGGCACCCCACGTCACAACTCCAAAAGAGCTGAGCAGCAGCAAGGGGGGTGCCATGAGCAGTCAGCAGCCTTTCAGCATTGTTTTCCAAATACAGGAGAGTTTAGGGCCAGAGGTGGCTCAGATGAGAGCATCTCAGTGCTTTTAAAAAGGAAAGAGCACGTCCTATTCTCTCTGTTTAATAAAATTAGAAGGAGGGCAGGACATCTATGTGTTTAGCATAGATAACTAAGATAATCAATGATATCTACATTTATGTGTCTAGCAGACACCTTCTAGTGAAATATGTCCCAGCCCATGGCAGGGGGATTGGTACTGAATGATCTTTAAGGTCCCTTCCAACCCAAAAGCATTCTGAGATTCTGTGATATCAAAAGGAACCCACCCACACTCTCCTTCATCATCTCTCCCCTGAACAGTAATAACTTGGGGTCAAAGTGACAGCAATTACATCTGTCTCCTTCTCCAAGCTGAAAATCACGAACCTGGGTATTTTAAGAGGAAAACTAGAAGTTAGCATTTTGAGCCATTAAACTAGAAACTCCTGGAAAGAGGTGTCTAGAAATTGCTCCCATTTTCCAGAGAAGGTATCCTTTATAATCACTACAACAAATTCTTCTGCTCATATGCAAAACCAATGTGAATTGCCAGGCCTCTTTTCTATCATAATTTAAAACCAGTCACTCAAAAATATCATCTCTCCCACAACCATCTCCCCATAAAACTGGAGTAAATAGAAGCCAAAGTAATTATGTATACAGATAAAAGTATCTCCCTAAAGGAAGAACAACAAAGCACCCTTTGCTCTGCAGTTTTGGGGACCAATGGATAACTGAGAGATTCTTCTGTGTCTTTCACAGCCTGAGGAACAGTGAATTATTCAATGTTCATTGACACTCCTGCCTTCAATATCTCGTTCTGACCTTCTGTTGCTACACGGATCACTGGAGCATTTCAGTGACCAGTGGAATAAACTGGATTTCTGCAATTGCTTGATTGAAGTACTGTCTAGGTCCACTCAGCTGGACAAATAAACTCCTTTAATTGCTGTATTTATGGGGCCAGACTGATGCTGCAATCTGCTCTCTGCCATTCAGAGCCATTTCATTGTTGCACATGGACAGGGGCAAACCATTGCTCCAGGTTACACCAGAAGCGTGAAATGCGTCAGGAACCCTCTGAGCCCCAGGCTGGGTGTTGTGCTCTAACCTAGCAGGCAGCTAAAACTCCCCCAGCCACCTGCTCACTCCCTCTCCCCCAGTGGAATGGGGAAAGAATCAGAAAAAAGGGCAAAACTCATGGGTTGAGACAAGCACAGCTTCACAGGACAGAAAAGGAAGGGGGAAAAAAAATAATAATGATAAAAGAATACAAAAAATGAGTGATGCACAATGCTATTGCTCACCACCTGCTGACCAGTCACCCTCCAGCCCCCCAAGTTTTACTGTTCAGCATGATGCCATATGGTGTGTAATGTCCCTCTGGCCAGTTTGGGTCAGCTGTCCCAGCTGTGTCCCCTCGTGGCTCCCTGTGCCCCCCAGCCTCCTCGCTGGCAGGGAATGAGAAGCTGGGAAGTCCTTGACTGCTCAGCAACAACTAAAACCTCAGTGTGTTATCAACATTATTCTCATTCTAAATCCAACACACAGCGCTGTACCAGCTACTGGGAAGAGAATTAACTCCATCCCTGCCTAAACCAGGGCTCTGGGAAGCTGGCTGCCATTCTCCCAGTGAAAATACAGGAAGGAAGAAAGCATGTGACAGTATTCTTGTTTAAACATTCACACTTGTTCCTTCAAAAAACCCCATCTTTCCTGGATTTTTCAAGCTGTTTCACCTGACCACGCTGTCACCTTTCCCAAAATGTTTTTTCCCTTTTATTTTCTGCTCACTGAAGGCCTGGCTGTGCTGAGTTGCAAGACAGTGATAGTGGTGTATGAACCAAAAGTTTCTTTCTGTTCTCTTTCTTGATACATTCTTTTTTTTCTTCCTTTTTTAACCCAGTCAGTTTTACATCTGCATCTATGGCTGTGCTGCAGAAACCTCAAAGCTGCTTGTGGACAGAAGCAGAGCAACACCCAGCAGCACAGGCTGAGGTTTTGTTTGGAGGCTCTGAGCTGACAGAAGATAATGGGAGGTTTACAACAAAGGTCCTTCCTGAATGATAAACGATTCCTGGCCCGTTCGAAGGATCTGACAGACCTACCTATTTGTTCTGCTCTGCACAGAGAGGGGATGAAATGACCTAGATCAACACAAAAGGTGCTACAAAAATGAGATTTTCAATGCATATTTAGCAACTCTAGGCAGCAAATGCACAATAGGTATTTAAACAATAACCCTTGTAAAAACCTTGCTCCCTTGTCAAAGGATGCTTTGTTTGCTATTTTTAGCTTTTCAAGTGTCAAGAAGTAACAGAAAAAAATATTGCTGAACAGCACTGGACACCAAGATAAAACAAGTGAGGCAAAAAGAAATCTGAAGCAAGCTCCACAAGATGAGGTTAAGTTATTCAAAGCTCTCTTTCCTGCAAGACAGGTGATGTATTTCAGCTTAAATATCCCACTCGATCTGTCCTCAGTGAACAAGCAAGTGACAAGCTGCCAATCCAGCTGAAAAGCGCCCCATCCATCAGGGCTTCCCCCGCCCCTGCCCCGCACCAAGCAATGCTTTATCAGCACCTACAGAATCTGAATCTGCCTATTTTTAACTAGAACACCATTCTGCAATCCTGCCCACCAGAAGGATTTGCAAATCTCTCCAAATACTCCTCCCAGGTCCTGATAACTTTGCCAACATGAATAGGAAGCTTGGGGCTTTCAGAACAAGCCGCAGCTCGCTGACAAGGCAGGGAAGATTTCCTTTCCTATCTGCAGTTTGCATGAGTAGGCAGCTGGGATTGTGATGAATTACTATCTCTGATTCCAGTGCTAAGTTTAAGACATTTATTTGGCATAGCCTGTTAGAAAAAAACACTGCCAATATCAGCTATTGGTATTAGCAAACTTCTTCAGGAGAACCACCAAAGGTATTTCACAGCTTCTCTCTGTTTATAACAGGAGTGTGTTTGTGGACCAGAGATATTTATTGACTGAACAGTAATTGAATTTTACTGAATGTTTATCTCAAAACACTATTTCAAAGGCAACTAAACCACCTTGGTTTGAAAATAACTCAGTTCTTAGTAACACCTTTTCATGAGGCCAAATCCTTCTCCCGAGCTCAGTGGACACTGAATGCCTGGGAAATTGCATTTTCCATCAACTATTTGTTGTGCTTTCCTGTTTCATTTTGGAGTTCAGAGTGTCAGGCTTTCAGCAGCTGGCTCTGCAAAGCATGACTATACAATCCTGCAGGTCTGATCTCTCTGCACAAATATTGCAAATATTAAGCCCACGACCAGTGCCTGTTCCAAAGCTGGCTTATTTTCTAACCAGTAGAAAAAGATCAATCAAGGTTTGGATTTCGGGAGCACTCATCACACCAATGTGCATGGATTAGAAATCTTCAAATCCACACTGATGTGGCTGCAAAAGATTCAACTATGTCATGATAATTGAGCATTTTTACTTGTACATTTTACTTGTCAACAAACCAAAAAGGTTCCTCCTGTCTGTAGCCTTCCTGCCTGCCACAGTGCTCTTCACCCCCTCACACAGAGAGAAGAGAGAGAAGGCACATTTATTTTGGTGTCATTATTTTTATGCAATAAGCAACTCAGTAGTCCTTTTGCCACACTTGTATTAATTTTAGATTCTACCTTTGACTTCATCTAAAAGCCTATAAACCTACACACAGTTTCCCAACTGCTAAGCTCACAGTTGCCACTTATAAATTTGACGTGGACATTTAGTAATTTTGTAGGTAACACTTACGGAAATTATCTGCCAGTGCCACATACACAGGCTGTTGTCAGTGTCAGCTTTGATACTGCCACTTGTATTCCCCACCTCTAACATGAGTTTCAGAGATAAAAAAGCAAGGAAACAAACCACCCAGAACACATACAAAGCAGGTTACCATCTCCCCTTCCTTTTCACTTGCTGAGGCCATGCCTGCATTTTGTTGTTGTTGTTACCATTATAAATAGTAGTAGTGGCATTCATTATGTTTTTATGGCTCTCATCACACCCTAAATCATTTAACACTTAGTTTTTTCTGTGAAATCCCCCTCTACAGGACAACAAAAGTCCCCACAAAAAAAAACCCAAACCAAAACAAGGGAAGTAAATATTAGAATGCATAAAAAATGTTCTATATCCACTTTATTCTCCAAATCGCCAGGTTCTGTAAATACCACAAATCAGTTTCAACAAATGGTGTGTCAGCTCCCATGGGTTTTTGATGACCTATCTGCAATAGCTCACTAATGCTCTGGCTTGGGGATTTGCTTTTTATGGACTTGGAAACGTTTTGCAACACATCAACCCATCATGTAAAGATGGTGTTCAGCAGAAATTTCATTGCACCATGCTGCAAGAGTCCTAAAATTGCAACCTCTCTTTTTAAAAAGCATTTTAAAATCTCCAAACAAATGGCTCTAATCTTCTAAAGATCTAGAAAGAAAACTGGCAAGAAAACTTCCTTTTTATAGTTCAGTATTTCTCAGAGATGAGCTCGACGTGTTAGCTGAGATAATTATCAGAGAGATTATGTAGATCTTATTACCAAAAGGTTTTGTTTGCTCTCTTGTTAAATAATTGCTTAGTGTTTGCATGGTGCTCAGAAAATAGAAAGCACCAGAGAAATACCAAGAGTTATTTATTTAACAGAAAAATAATTCTCCCAAATGGTATTAACATTTTAAGTTGTCTCTACTATATTTTGAAGATTTCTGGTTATCTGTAGAGCCCCTCAGTGATGTAACCTTGGCAGCACATGAAATGAGAAATGTGCCTTACCACTGCTGGTTTTGGACTGTTTCAGCAGAGCTGTGAAACAGCAGGAAGCAGAAAAAAAGGTACAATATATTGCCTCATCATTTCCTTCACTTCTAGCTTTGCTGGTGACAAAAGCCACCACATTCAGAATACAAACTCAGGATTTATATCTCAAACCAGTGCCATAAAGTACACAATCAATTTATGGAATCACTAAATGTTTCAAGAATTGGCTAAAACTACATCAAACAATTCCAGGCTTGTGCAAGTTTATAAGCAAAACTCAGACTACCTGAATTCAAATACACTTTGTAACTTCTAACCAAATTCCAGCCAAGACCTTTCAAACATCATAAAAGCCATCTTTCAAGTGTAAAGATGAGGCCCCAAGTATAAGCTTCCCATTGGACACACTTATGTACCCAGACCACTTAGCCTTGCAAGCAATTTAAAAGCTACAGCAACTACAAAATTTCAGTACTTGCTTTCAAGAATTCCAAGTTCATTTCATGATTATTTATAGGTACTGCGGGTTTTTTTAGGATGTCAAGAAAGCTTACAGCAAGCACACTATACAAGCATCGTACTGGCCACAGAACTTCCCTTAAACACAAGAAAATCAGGTTTTACTTACAGCCAACCATCATCATGGCCACCGAGAAAATCTTCTCCCCATCCGTGGTCGGTGCTATGTTCCCAAATCCTATCGTTGTAAGGCTTGTCATGGTAAAGTAGAGAGAGGATATGTACAAGGAGTCTTTGCTGGGCCCTCCTTCCCACTGCCCCGAGCCCGTGGTGTTGTAGCGATATGGGGTCCCGATGCTCAGGGCCAGCTGGTAGAGCCAACTGTCCGTTTTGATGGTGTTGGTCAGTTCATCTATGACTTCGTAGTCCCCGATGCTGTACCAGATGCAGGCCAGCCAGTGGGCCACCAGCCCAAACACACAGACCAACAGCACCAGCACTGCAGCACCATATTCCAGATAATGGTCCAGCTTCCTGGCCACCCGGCCGAGCCGCAGAAGGCGCACCACTTTTAAGGAACTGAAGAGGCTACTGATTCCCTGGAAGAGAATAAAAGTCATTATTTGATCTGAAATATCCTGCTGGTCAGCACAGAAGGCTGTACAGCAATTCCTGCATCTGCTTAAAATCTTTCTGTATAATTTTTCAGGCCTCAGATAACAGAATACAAGATCAAACCCTCCTCCCCCTCCAGTGCTTTTGTCCTCGTCAGGCTAAATTGAGTTTGGCACTCACTAGGTGGATAAATTACTTTGTTCAAACTCAGTCTCTCAAAGCAACAGAAGGGTTCTGTAGAATCCAAAGCTGGAAATGGCAAGTTTATTACAAAAAGGAGTGGTTCTAAGCTTCACCAGTTTGAAGTAAATTGGAGACTCTGCTTTGACCTCAAGAAGATCAAAGGAGGTGGAAGAGTAGTCACAGATGGAACTACACCATCCCAGGGGAGCCTTCCTGAAGTTTCTCAGAACAGCATTCTTTTAAATCCAAGCAGAGGATTGTTATTCTGGCCAAAACAGGGGCACACCTACTTCAACAACCCTCAATATTAAGAGATGCTGGAGAGAAACATCAGAATGTAATCGCAGCGGGAAACTCAAAGAAATCTGAGTAGCCTGTTGCTACTCTCATCCACCAAACAGGAGCTGAGAAACTTCCTCTACTACAATACTCTCCACCTCTTATTATCCTTCAAACACAACTCTAGATTTTTTTGTTATTTACAGGAAGTCTCACTGTCTGAACATGGAACTAAACAACTGTGGGCACATCACCTTCCTGAGTGAGGGAAATACAGCCCACAAGGCACGTGCCTTTGCACACAGGGTTAATTTCCTTTCCAATCAACAGACATTGCAGATATTTTCCTAAAGCAAGTGTTGGTGCAGTGTTGTTTTTTTCTTGTCACACAAGATATATGAAGTACAAATAAATGGAAATACAAATATTTAGGGAATAAGAGCACAAGGACCATCAGAAAGTTAATAGAAACATCCGAGAGGGGATAAGAAATGTGTATGTCCTTCTCAATGCACAAATAGTTTGAGAGTTTAGAGATGTAGAAAGAGAACAAAAATATGCTCTTGATCTACTGCAATCCCATGATATACCTAACTTGCGCATTAAATTAATTAGTGGCTCAAAATAGAAGGTTTGTAAAGAAGGCTTTCTAATATAAAACATTCAGAAGCTGAAGACATTTAATTTAAAGTAGAAATTAAGACATAGAAAGCAATGAGGCAAACATTCCTAGTTACTGTGCCAAGATTAAATTGCCCTTTTCTATGCATCATTATCAAATCAGTCTAGTCAAAACACTAGCTAATTATATTATCAAACAGTAAAAGACTGGAGTTTCTGGAGTTTTCCATACCAGAAAAACATTTGTCTCTTTTGCACCTCTGTTTCTTCTTCTTTTGCACCTTCTCTCCCTTTTCCCAACGTTTGAAGGGTAACATACATCTGATATTTCTAGATGTAATCTGTTTGGCACAGTTCTTGTATGCTTTTCAAATCCTGTTGGAATGTGTTTTGGATCCCCAAATCCTTAATAAATTGAAGCTCTATATTTGCATTCAAGCTCTCATGATGACTAATACCACAGAGGGAAGTGGAATTTTCCCATTTTGATTTCTGCATTTTGCATTTACACAAGACAGAGATCTAGTTTATCATCCTTATTTCCATCTAAATGTACACCTACTTATTTGCCTTAGGATATATGACTGTGAGACACTCTTGAGCAGCCAACTTTTCCAACAAACTGGGGAGTCCCTTCCAATATTCCTGACATAATGAACTGTGGCCAATGGACTACTGAATGAGGGTCCCACCCCACAGAAACAATATCCACAATAAAAAAAAAAAATAAAGGTAACTTCAGAATAGTTTAATGGTTATTCTGCAGTACATTTCACTGAGTTAACCTTGATTTTGAAAGTTTACAACTTTCAAAAGAGGGAGAAAACAGCAGGGTGTTTTTCTCGTAGGAGCAAATGCTGTTGCATTGGTCAAGCACAGATGCATTATTTCTGTTTTACTTAAAATCACCATTCATTACCAGGATTAAGGCTAGGGAAGGAGACAGAGACCTGGAATTCAAACTTGGGGATCCCTTTTTTACACCCAGTAGTTTAAGTCTGTCCTGGTGGCACAGCTTACACTGCACTTTTTACTGACCAAAGAACCCTTGAACAGAAGAGTTTACAGTGTGACCTCCATCCCCCACCCACACTTCATTTTCTCTAAGTTACATGGACAATTTGACAGTTGTACAAATAATATAAAAATGCAGCATTTATTTCAAAGTCTGGGAGAAAGTTTGTGCTGTCATTTTTTCTTTCCCCTAAGCACAGGTAACTTATGCATAAAACAAAGAGAAATATTTCATTTTAGCTGACATTGAAATGTAATATTTCCAAAGAGTAATTCATTTAGATCAGTTTAACTGTAAATCTTAAAGCCAGTTTAGTCTGACCCCTTACTTAAGGCCAAAAAATCAAGAGATATATTGCCATTCACATTTCATGTCTAAGCTTCCAAAACAGAAAGACAATACTGGAAGCTTCAAAAGCCTCTTCCATAAAGCACTATATAGGAGAGAGCAATTAAACAAATGCTAAATGAGTATGTGATATATCACATACAGAGTATATCATATATATATGTATATGTATCAATCACATATGCACTAAGTACTGGCTGGGTCAAGCTGGTACCTTCATACTTATAAAATTGCCAATAATTAATGCACAGTTGTTAATATGCAAAGCTCTGCCTCAGATTCAGCAACAATGTCTTTGGTAGAAGTTATGTGAAAGACTAACTGCCTTGAATTACATTTGGGCTGTTAAGAAATTCAGTTTTCTAAACTCAATTGATTGCAGGCTGCCTTTAATTTCATTTTTCTTTTTAACTGTATTTATGCTCGGTAATGAATACTTTGGAAACCCTTCTACTCCAGGATGAGCATCTGCTCTGACAGAAGTAACTTCAGCACTCAAGGAACAGAGAGGTGATTAGAAATCGTGAATGGAGAATGTAATCCAGTTTGGCACTGGCATCATGTAAATAAAGCAAATGTTGGATACTGGAGATCCAACCTTCTGGGAGGGGCCTTTGTGACTCCATTGCCATTTCAACTGGGCCAACTGTCTGTAACAGCTGCTGGGCTGTGTTCTCTAACTGAGACTATCTCCTTATGTTATCAACCATCCAATCCAGCTCCTTGGGGTTTTGGCTAATGTATTTTATCACGTCCTAATCAGATGAAGACACTCAGCTTGCTCATCATCAATCATCTCAGCTGCAGAAATCTTTCCACTGAAAAACCACCTACTCCAAAGCTGCGTTTTGGGTGTCAAGTTTGGAACCAAATTCCCATCTGCCACACATCATCAATTTAACTATTACAAATGTGAGTCACAGGAGTCTTTCCCAGGGACTTCTAAGGCCATTGGATCAGGAGAGGACACGAGCAGTGGCTCTGAACCAGCCATTTTTGTACCACCACTTCAATTTAGGAAACAGCTGAAGCCGTACAAAGGATGTAGACACTGTCAAATTTATCCAGAAAGATATTTTTGAGGGATGGATGTTTAACTTTGGAATTAAATTAGACATTCATGATTAAACAAAGCCCAAACTTCTTGACACAAGTGCCTTAAAAAGTCTGTGTTCTCAAATTCTCTTGATACACTAAGAAGGAAATTCAATTTGACAGTGGAGGCACAACTGATGACAGCACTAAGTCTGACAAGCAGAGGGACCAATCCTTCCTTTTAGAACTACCTGACTCTTGCCATTTCAGACCCTAGATGTTACCACACTGTCAAACTGCTGTCTTCCAGGATGAACGAAGTGTCTCAGCTGTGTGTCTGCATCCAGCTGAACTTTCCCAACCACAGGACTCACACAGATGTTTCCCAAAACTGCGATGCACGTCGTGGGAACAGACCTCTGCACCTCCAGCAAGAACAGGGAGCAAAGTTCTCTTGCACTCCATGAATCCCTGATAAGCCAGGCAATGGGAAGGATGAAGTTGTCAAAGTCGTGTTATACCGGGGTCAAGGGCCAAACATGCAAGAGGATGAAGGGAACGTTGTCACCAAAGGAAAATGAAGGTTAACAAGGGCAGGAAATCGTCTGAGTCCACAATGACTCTACCTAAAACCTCCTCAACCAGGGAAGAGAAAGTGGAGTCTGTTCTACACCAAAGGAGCAGCAGAATAGCAGAGCTGCATGTTTGTAGAATCTGAGAAAGAATAGCTGGTTACTTGCTAATCCAATTAATCTTTTCTGAAGTTGGAAATTATTGCATAAATGTTTTTAAAAAGTAAAATAAAAACAAAAACAGCCATTAGTTTCAACCATCTAAATATACAAAAAACTGCTTAAACCTCGAAATTAAATCCCAGTATGCTGAAATGGTAAATCATGCATAACTTTTTCTTTCTACTAGGGAACAATGTGTTTTTAACTCTAGGCACTTTTTCAATTAGATTTCACTCCATGATTTTTTATTTATTTGTTGTTAGCTGTGGCACACACGCAACAGCAACAACAAAAAGAAATGAAATACGCATTTTAAATGTGTTCTAAAACTGAAATACTCCAAGCTTTGAAAATGGGGACCGGTACTGCATCATTTAACAGAAAACACTCTCTCAGAAAAGGTCAGAGGAAAAAAAAAAGAAAAACTTTTCACTAAGTTTTGATGTTCAGCACACCGTGGTTTTGAAGAATTTATGGAGTGGCCAAGAAGCAGAGCTATGAAATGTTGGTAGGGCATGTTGCCACCGCAGTCGAAGAGTGATTGCAGCACATACAGATGTTAAGCTAAATTTAAGCTACTATCTTAATGCTGGACACAAGCAATTACAGCAAAATTGCTATAAAAGTGGTCAAATCCTCAGAGGAGTTTGCAGCCGGGCTCATCTCTGTGAAAGAGCAAAAGGGTTTTGTGTGGTCACAGCATGGACTGAGCTCCAAGCGCCCTCCTGGATCCCCCAGAATGCTGCAAACTGATGGCCAACCACCCTGTCCATGTGGACAGCCCGTCTTTCCTCCTGGGAGAGTGGAGGAGTGGGGCATGTCAGAGGAGTGATTCTCCCCATCCATCCCCGACAGCCGGGAGGGGATGAATCACCCCCCTCCCACTGAACACCAAACAGCTGAGGGCTATCGCTTACACAGCTGCTGCGAGGAGAAATCAAACCCATCCTTAGAAACCCGGAGAGCTGGATCTGCACAGCAACCCAATCTGTACTGTGTTATTAGAGAAACAGGCACTGCAGAGCACCGCCTCACAACGTGAGACTGATCCTGCTCCAGATGAGCTTGGGGAATAAATGCTATTAATAACAGGAGGCTGAGATGCTCTGCAGATGCAACAGCATGCTTATTTCTTCATTCAACAGCCAATTACTTCACATAATGTGATGCTACACTACCTTCGGTTCTTACAGGATTTTGAAGAAGTCCCCACTGACCTGAAGAAGGAATTGAATCAGTTCATAAAAAAATGAACAGTCACAAAGTAAACTGGACTGGGGTTCTTGCTCTCAAAAGGGCAAGAGCTGGTAAATTATAAATGATAGTATATTGAGCTAAAGAGAGCAGTAAGTGAAGGCAACTGGACTATGAGAGGTGGAGGAGTCAGACACCTGGCAGCAGAGGACACCTGGAATGTCCTCACATGAAAAGGTACAAAAGGTTGTAACTCAAAGAAGGGGAGAAGCTTGTACAGCTGGGCATCAGTTATAAATGAGTAAATAATCGCCCTGAGGAAGAAAACGGAAACAGAGAACTGACAATATATAAGAAATAAAACATTGATCAACAGGAAACTACACCTTAGAGAGGAAGAAGACTAGAGATAAAGTAAGAATGGCCAAATGCCAGGTTGAACCTTTCCTTGCAAAGAACACTAAAACAAATATCCAAAGATGCTTCACAATAAAAATTAGGAAAAAAAAAAAAAAAGAACAAATAAAGTGATCGAGCTGCAATGAAGTAAAAATAATCCAGGCTTGGGCTAAAAATTAAATTAATTCTGAGCATTAGTTTCCCAAGATGATGTTGATATTTCCCAGAAAATCTAACGTATCAAGAAGGAAATAAACAGATACATTACCTGAACAAATGTTAAGGGAAAGAGTAATTAGAAACTTTGAGATAAATCAAAATGCAATCGGTGGAGCAATAGGTTTGCTAAGCTTAGGCTAGCTGGGATCTATCCAAGGTTTCCTGATAGCTTTCTCTGATAACACAGCCCATTTTCTAAAGAAAAGGAATGCAGGATTTCAGTAACGTAAGAGGTGAAATTATTATGGAACACAGGGAAAAGAGGGACCACCACTGGGATACCAGGGTGACTGAAGAACGTGTGGAAAGTGTGGAAAAACGGAAATCATAAAAAAGAAGTCTAGCAGGGGTTACAAGTGGTGACTCTCAGTGATTCTGCTGGTTTCTTGGTGGCATAAACAGAAATAGTATATGGCCACAAAATCTGCTAATGGCACCTCTGGAACACATTGTCAGGTACAGAGAATAACCGTGTGGGAATAAAGGAAAATGTGATAAAGCTTGACAATACAGACTCTAAAGGCTTCCATAAAAGGGCAAATTAACAAAAATGTCTACAGCTACAAGGATCTGTAACTGAAGATTACTGAGAAAAAGAAATATTTGGGTATATGGGTTAATCCCACGCACCCATCCCACATGACTCAGAGCAATCAGTGAGCTGCACTCACAGAAGAGGTTAATCCAGCTCCAGGACAAATCAGCTGAGTGTTTCCACCATCAATAGGAAAAGGCCAACCCCAGTTGCAAAGTGAAGATGAATTCTCCACCTGGAATAATCTATAAAGCTCTGCCCTAAAGAAATGTATTTGAACTTAGCTTCCTGCAGGGAGAGGCAGCTGGAACAGCCACGAAAATGTTCATAAAATTTCATAAATGAGGTGTCTAGACAAGATCAGTTTGCTCAGGCTAAGGAAAGGAAAATAGGCGTGTTTATGCAGGGGAGGGATGACTCTTCTTTCTAAGCACATCAAGGAGATAAACACGAGGGAGGGAAAAGAAATATTTAACCCAGGAGGGTGGCACAGGGAGGAATGCACAGACTGCAGATTAAGAGAGATTTATTAAGATGCCATGAGGAAAGGCAGATTTTGGCCCATTTATGGGATGGGTGACACGATGAACCTGCTCACCAAAGCTGATGGCTCAGTGACTCAAAAGGACCCCGTGAGTTTCACACCTCTTTTTTTTCTGCTTTTGCTTTTATCCTTTGAAAAAGCGAAGTGAGGCAAATACAGTCTCAAGAGGGAGGTTCACCTCACCTCAGCCTAAACTAGACCACAGAGGGGTTTGCACCTGAGCCAGTCACACTAGTGTCACTACAGTTAGTCAAGGGTGAGAAACAGAAGTTTTAGGGCAGAATGACTCCTCAGACCTACTTTGGAGGTGCACCTTAGAACATGAGGAGCCATGCCCCACATGTGCCTGGATCTCCTTGGGGACAATGCCTGGCCCCATGTTTCATAAGGTGAATCCCATGCTTAGCACATTTTGAAATTCAGTCCAAATACTTTATTTAAAGATGCGTGGGCAAAATTGTCCTTACCTTTCTCTCCTGAGAAGTAATTACAAAATCAACCAAAAGAAAAAAAAAATCACCCAAACAAATAATGTAACTGATTCTGTGTAGTTTAGTAGTGAAGCAGTGAAAAAGGCAGGATTTTTGTAAACCTTGGGCAATCTCCACCAAACAGCTGTTACATGATGGCACACAATGTAAGAGAAAACAAAGTGCCTGCAGTTGTTGGGAATGACTGAAATGGTGAGCCCTGCCAACATGAGCAGGTGAGCCTGCAGGCACACAACCAAAAAGTCCTATTCTGTGCAGTGCAGGAGGAGTGTCCTGGAGGATGTAAAGGCTGTTTGAAATGCAACCAGCAAATCATTCCCAAAAAGAAATTTTTGAGCTTAGCTACTTAAATAGAGCTTAGCTCTAAAATCCCTGGTTAGCTCCTTAATGCTGCTTTACTGGAATCAATGTTAAAATAAATCTTCCAACATGTATCAGAAATCTTTACTTCTCGGTAAACAATTAATATAATAAAGTTGCACAGTTACAAATCAAAATGAGGGAATGAGAAAAATAAAACAGCGACATTTCTGATTTGTCACCACTTTAAGAACAGAATTTAGGGTTCTATTCAGTTATGTAGATACACACAGAAATAAAGAGCTTTGCTTCTTCTGCACAAACTAGATCCCAGGTCCAGATACGAGCAGAGCCCATTTAATATTTGACCCTGCACCTCTGGAAGCACTGGGAGTAGTGACTTCAGTGAGCAAAAATTTGAGTCCTTGCAGCAAAATGTAAGCAAGTAGGTTTCTTGGTGCATTTTCTGAAAGTATCCCTAAATTTATTGCTTGGGATTTATCTTTTCTTTTTTTATTAGGGGAATGGAGAAACTTGCCTTTTTTTTTTCCCTTTAACACAAATGTCAATAAGCTGTAACATTATAAATAAACTTCCAGTGAACTGTTTATGGCACAACTACACAGTGCAGCACATTTCAAACAGTAAATAACTGAGGTTATAAAGAGAAGGGTGATTTCAAAATATTTCTTCTAGGTGCAAGATAAGGGGGAAGTGGCATCTTGCACTATTTATTCGTTAGTGCAGCAGTGTGCCCCAAAAAAGGGAAAAAGACACTATCATGAAATATGATAATTTTCACTTACTTGGGGAAGGTGGGTGGAGGACAAAATGGGAATTTGTGCTCCTCCCATCAGCATCACTTCAGTGAGCATCTGACCAGATTATTTCATTTCCTCATCTCATTTGTAAGCCTTCCCCTCCCCTGTGAGCAAAAGGGATCACTCAGGACTCTGAGCTTCCCTTGAAAGTGCTCCACACACAATTTCCTCTGTTGGGCTCTGTATCAGCTTATAGGGCTCTGACTGAAGATTTGATTTAAATGGCTTGAACCCAACATCTGCTTCCCAGTAATATATACACCACATTAAAAAAAAAGAAAAAAAAAAGGAAAAAAAAAAGAAAAAAAAAGACCACTGGGACATCTAATTGCAGTTCAGTATGCCATAACCCACATCAGAGAGGTGCAGCATGAGGCTGTCAGGTCACCCACTACCCCCTGCACTGGCTCAGCTCCTTTCCTTTCACAAGTTGCCCCTCACATCATGGAGACATTCATGTGTGTCCACAGGGAAACCTGCAGAAATATCCCAGACCTTGTACAGCATTAAAATAGCTGGTTAATTAATTTAAAAAAAAAAAAAAGCTGATTAATTAAACTGTGGAAGTACTTTAATAAAACCTTAGAATAAAAGCCAAAGAGAAGAGGTGCGATCCTGCAAGTCAGTGCAATGGGGTGATAGAGGTGAGTAAGTGGAAGGGTTGAAAATGGTTGAAAATCTACAAAATTTATGCCTACAGTGGATACATTTATAACTTAATACCATACCCATGCCATTGTATTATTATAATGTGGGTTTTCACACACTACAACACAGAATGACAGCATTCTTCATATTTAATTGTCTTCTGAGTGCATAACAAGGGGAGAAATGCCAGGTCCCAGGGTTAGTGCCTCTCTCGTTACATGCTAGGAATTTTCATCATAGTTCAACACTCTGGTTGCAGAGAGGATTTAGTTCTGGGAATTATTTTCTCCACATCAGCCACCTAGATTTAAAAGAAGTAGCTAGCCATAGACTACTTCAGAGCCAAAATCACATCCTGCAAACATACCAATTTATCTTCACCCTGCACACACCACTCAGACTCCTTCTTCCAAAAACCCTCCTCGAAATACCTCCCACAAAGGGAATGTTTGCAGTGAAGCACTGCAGGTGTGAACATGGCTACACCAGCTTTATCAGCTTTTATTTGCTTTCACTTTACAGACATTGCAATTTTAGTTTCTACTAATTGCAGTGATACAAAGAAGTTTCTGACAGTGCTGAAATAGATCGAGAATAGTAATTAAAAGAAAATTACAACTACAAGGAGTCCATGCTTTAATATGCCCTGCATAGATCACTAAATTTGAAAGGCCACTGGGTCATGTAGTCTTACATTATTAAACAACAGGCATATAGAACTTTGGTTTAGGTCATTTAAATTTCTCTGCTTTCACTTCCAGCCATTGGCTCACCAAAATTAATTTCTGCAGAAAGGATGATCTTTTACACAACTCATCTGAAAACCATCTATTTGGCTACCATCCTGACTTTGTGTCCCATTCTTTGCAGAACATGACGTGTCATTTCAGGACCATGTTTCTGGCAGAGACAAGATCCAGCTTCTAGGTTTTGTTTCATGACGAACTCAGAAATTCATGAATCTCAGTTAAAATTCCCAGGAAAAAAAAATCATACTTTTCAAAATAGGAAGAGGCTTTTTCAGCTGAATTTAACCCTTAATTTGTGGAAGGATTTTCCATTTGGCCAAAAGCTTGTCCATCCATCTAGTTTGGGGAATATTTACTCAAAATACTTATTTGCAGAGGCTCAAATGGATGTGAGGACAAGAGCCAAACACCTGCCCAACATCCTGGTGGCCTGGGATGCAAATTGATGTATTTGGTCCCAAAGGGAGCTGTAGCATGGTTTGACCATACCTGATCAGCATCCTCAGGCACCTGCAGACTCATTTGCCGACAATTTCATCACAATGTGAGTCTAACAATTCTGACTTGTATGGAACAAATGGTTACAAACAACCTTTTGGTAGCCCAGACTGACGGAGGTCAGGTATTTATCTCTCTAATAGGCAGAACACATATAAAGGCTAAGTTTTGAGGTAACATAATTCTCCAGCTTCAAAGGCAGGGAGTCGTGATTTTATAAATTCTATAAATTGGTTCATACAGCAATGGAAGAGTTGTTACATACAGCTAGCTCAGTACTCAGGGGAAAAAAAATAGAATCTCCACAAGCAACACGTAACTCCAAGACAAAATTAGAATTTCCAGTCACTACAACACTTCACAGCTTACTACCAACAGGAACTTCACGGGACCGGAATCTTTGGATCCAACCACCATATTCCCCATTAATCCAAAGTTTTGTATCTTTTTTTTTCTTTTTTTTTTCTGCTTAATGTGGAAGAAGAGACAGGCAGACACTTTTAGGCTAAATCTGAAGTTTCAGAGAACTTTTATACTTAAAAAAAAAATAAATAATCAGCCAAGTTTCAGAGACTCTGAGCACACACACTCTTGTTCTGGTTTGTTGCTTGAAAACTGCCTGGATTCCTCAGTATGTGCTACACTGTCCCCTCTCACACCTGTATATGGGAAAGGTTTTCTGTATGGTTTTGCTTTAGCCAGAATGTGTTTCAGTGCAGGAAATGCTGCCCAACTAGAAAAGATGTGCATTTTTCTGATTTCTGGGACTATCATCCTACCAAGTTTCCTAAATCAAGTATCCCACTAAGGATTCCACTTTCCTCTCCATTAGTTCATTTTTCTCCAGCCTGTTTTATCTTGTTTTCCTACCCTTTCAATACCACATAGCCACTTAATTCCTCATCCATCACATCAACTTAGATCACTCTGTGCTATGCAAGGTGTCTCTCACTATGTTACCTTCCCCCTCCCTGTCACACATCCCAATCCCCTGAGCAGACTCCAACAGCCTGGCTCTGTGACTCCAGGCTTGGAAACCTACACCTCTAATTCTGCCTCAAATCATCTTAATCCCCACCAGTTCTCAATTTGTGTGTCATAATCCTCTCCATCAAATCCTTCTACCGAGGCTCTACATGCACTCAACAACAAAATAACTTCGATTTGCAGTCATGTTGGCCTCAGATAGGAACTCCAGCCCTGATCTAATGTTGTCCATGAGGGAAATGACACCATTCCTACTCTGGCCAAGACTGGCTGCATTTGAAGAACTACAACCCTCGGTAAGAAAACACACATTTCCCTTTTTCAAACTGATTTTTTTTCCAATCTTTCAATTTATCTCCTTAATTTTGGCATTATAAATAGCACTCTGGTGCTTAAGGCATCTTCATTCACTTTAAGCACCTGTATCACATAGAACAGTCTACATCTCCAATGTCAAGACAAAATCCCAAACTTCCTTGGCCATATCCTCCCTGATGAGTGAGAGGTCTGCCCACAAGGAGGAAAAGAAACCCCCTGCAATGGAATTCCCCCTTCTCATCCAACTCCTTAAAAACTAGCAAAAAAGCATGTGATGCTTTACGTGGGACAACGAGGGTTGGATGTGGGAAAAGCAAGAGAAATTTGGAAAGTCACCTCTCACTCAGCTGGCTTTTAGGGCTGTTCACTCTGGTTTGGGTCCATCCTTTGCCATCATACCAAGAACTCAAAGAGCACCAGGACCTGCACCCAAGGTCTTTACTGCTAAGCTCATTCTCTGCAACTTTATCTGAAATGCCACCATCATCAACTTTAATGTTTTTATCCAACACCCAGGGCCAAGACACAGAGCTAAAACCTACCAGAATCAAGCGGTAAAGGAACTCTTCTCTCTCCTACTTGCCTTAAGAAGGAAACACCTGCTTTCTAATGAGAAACATTGCTTTTAATCAGAGTATCTCTCCAAAATTAAGATTATAGATTTACTTATTCTTCACCTGTGAACAGTGTTTGAACACACTGCTGCTGGGGGGCAAAAAAGTCAAATCCCAGACAAGTAGTACCAGTTAAAATAAATGTTAAAAACCAAATGAAAATAAAGAGCATTAATAACTGCAACCACCCAGAACACACCGACCAGCTCAAAAGACTTAAATGTCACAAATGAAGACATATCACAAAAAAATAAAAAGATCTCCCCTGAAGGGCAGGGGAAAGGGAAAATGTAGACCCAGGGAAGAAAGGCTGACTGTTTACCTACCTGTTCTCAAAATCACTTCAATTCTTTTCAGACACTAGGGAAAGCTGGGGTTGGAGGGGTTTGAAATCAAGTAAATATACACCAATACCTGCTGGAGGCTCCAGAGCCATAACACAGCTCTTCATGACAAGGGAATCTTACTGTTGGCTCCTTTATTAAAAAGGAGTTAATGTCTCATTTGTTTGAAGGTAAGTAACAGCTGCTCTAGGATCCCTGGAGTTCATGATACCTTGCTACTGTTATTACATTTTGATCAATGTTTGCCACTTTAGGGGTGTCTCAATCACAATGCGCCATGTCAAGATTCTCTTCCCTGTCACAAATATTGCAGATGGTTTATTTCCCACATGTATGTTAGAGAAAGAGGTTAAGCTCATCCTTTAAATCTGTACTGCTTGGGCACAGAAATTTTCTGTTTGTTTTACATATTAAAGAACAAAAATGTGGAGAGAATGCTGCGTTTTTATAAAAATCAGGCTCCTCTGGGTCTGAAATTGGTTATCTTAAAAAGATGTACTACATTTACAACCTTGATAATATCACCTTCTTACACAGCCTGACTGTACGACCTGGTTTCAGATGGGCAGCCCTCATAGGATCTTGAATTTAAGCAGCAAGTATTATCACTTCTGTCATATTTGCTATAAATAAAATGGAACAATGTCAAAAGATGCTACTCAGCACACAGAGGCAGGGATGGAATTTTGGAGAAGCTCTATAAAATTTGCAGCAAAGCCTGCATTAAAAAATAAGAATGTAGATTTTGCATAGTGAGGATGTATAACTGCAGAATTTGAGAATTAAAAAAACAAACAAACAAACAAACCAACCCCACTAAACGGTGTTCTAAGAAAAAACTATTAAAATGTTAAAAAATGAACTGAGGCTTTTTCATTTGTTTATGGCCCTGAAGATAAAAAGCTCTAGAGAAAAATTAAAACAAGTCCTAAAGCCATTACAGTTGCATTTTAATAATGAATTTCTCTGCCCTGACTCGTGCATGCATTATTTGTTGTAGTTATTGCTTGTTTTCTGTATTAGCTTAGGCCACAAGCTTGACTGCATAAATGTTAACACACTTAGCAGTTAAAAAGCTTTAATTCAGCATCCATCTAAGATATTTATGTTTTCTCGCCTCAAAGAGTTTCTCAAATTTCAGCTGTAGTTGAAGAATTGTACCAAAACAATGGAAATAAATCTCCCTCTCAAGCATACATTTAAAATTTCATTTAAAAAAAAATTACAGCCTGGTTCAAAAAGTAGTCCTAGGGCAAGATTTAAAAACATGCTCATTCAGAGCCTATTTTCATATAAGTGGCAAATTTGCCACCAGCTTCAGCCAGAGCATCTGCAGAATTGTAATCAAGCCCTGCAAGGGATTGGAACTGCCCAATGACTGAGCTGAAAAGGAAGGCTGTGACAGGGGACATCCCAGCTGGCCCCCACTTTGATAGGGACTTGCACCAATGCTTCTGGATGACAAGGAAGCCACTCTAAAACCCCCATCACTAAAGTAAACTTCCACACATGGTACTGGAATCATAAGACACCTCTTCTCCAGCACAGGAATGTCCTGTTGGTAAATCCCAGCAGCTCAAGGCCACCCCCCCTGTATTTGCACAGAGCATGAGGTGCCTCTCTGGAAACAAGCTTCCAAATCAATCCCTAATTAAAATAATCCTTTGGAGACAGACTACAATCACTTACCTCATCCACATTCTCAAAGGCATTGATGATGTCATATGGTAAACAGGACAGAAGATCGATCACAAACCACGTCTTCAGGTAGTTCATCCGTATGAGCTTGGGATCAGATATAACCTCTCCCCCGGGGCCAACAAAGGTCGTGTGAAAGTTCAAAACAATGTCAACCAGAAAAATAACGTCCACGACACTGTCCAGCACGAGCCAGGCAATGTTGTTCTGCTTTGTCTTGAAGGACACGTTATATGGAACCATGATTGCTGTGTAGAAGGTTAGAATTAAGATGACCCAGTCCCAGGTGGTCTTAAAAGCACAATAGTGGAGTATAATGTGTGGTGGAGTCTTTGGAGCTTCTTGCTTGTACTGGGGAAGAATATCAGATCCCAGCTGGAGAACCTGTAAGAGGCAGAGAGGCAAATGTTACTGTTTTCAGTGAACAGGATCCAGTGCGGGGCCTTATGGATTTCTATAAGGGCAGCACAAAGACGGGACTGTGCTCGTTGGACACTGCAAGGCAACCCACAGTTTCTAAATTATCTGATTTGTTTAGGATGTGTGGAGGAGGCTATCACTCAATGACTGGGAGCAGCATGGCATCTGAGGATATTCCTGCAAAAAGGGAGGTCTTTGCAGATGGACTGAGGGGAAAGCACGCCAAGAGCAAGAGAAGAGAGGCTCCATAAAGAGGTTTCGGGTACTGCCACACCAGCTTATGCTCTGCAGTTAAGTACACAGAATCACAGAATGGTTTGGGTTGGAAGGGACCTAAAAGATGATCTATCTCCAACCCTCCTGCCATGGGCAGGGAATCTTCAACTAAACCAGTTTGCTCCAAGCCCCATCCAACCTGGCCTTCAACACTTCCAGGGATGGGGCATCCACAGCTTCTCTGGCAACCCATTCCAGTGCCTCACTACCCTCACAGTAAGGAGTTTCTTCCTAACACGTAATCTAAACATGAGTATTCATTCATATTTGTAATTGTTACAAGACTAATTCTTTTTTAAACCACTGCTGAGCCAGAGCAACAGCCTATCAAAGGTGAAACAGACCCCAGCCTTGCTGGCCAGCCTCCTAAATTGAGTGCACAACTTCTGCCCTAACGCCCAGCCTATATCATTCTTCCTTCCTATTTCCTTCAAAAAGCTGATGCTCCCACAAGCTCAATACCACTAGTGGGTTCTCTTTTATTTCCTGTAATTACTTCTCTTTTTCTTTTTTTGATAGCACTATAATCTCCTGCATGCTCACTGTTGTAAAATTGTGGAACTGGAAGCACTGCAAAAACCAAGCCAAATTCACTTAAGGCATTCCCAGCTAATCTAATTACCTCTTATCTCAGTCCAACACAAGAAACAAAGGCACAAAGGAATGCACACGTGGCAATATATTGCATTGACAACTGGGGAAGATCCATTTGGGGATACATTTGGGGATCTGAAGTCTGTATGGGATAAAATAAATAATTACAGCAACTTTAAAACTCCTTTCAGCCCTACACCTGTCCCATACTGGGGCTGATGCACCATATTTCCAGGGACAGTTGGATTGAAAACAGCAGCGTCAGATGAGTAAAATTGATCAAACACAGAATGCTTCCTCAATAGAGAGGAGTAAATGGCTCTGAATAAACTGTACAACAACCAAGAATATGAACTCAAGCACCATAGATAGGGATTCTCCATTAATTCTTTGCAGTCTTGTATTTTAGATGTTTTTAAGAGAAAGATGTTACTGAGATCAGACAGTAAAAGTTTGGCTCTGCTGAAAATCTGTTCCTCAGGTATCACCAAAGGACAACAACAGCAGCATCCCCCATTCTGTGATGGGGGATGTGGCTTCCCAGGATGTCAAATCTGGGCCAATGTCAGGCTGAAGGGATGCAAACCTGCTTCTGCCTACCTGTTCCCACCCTCCCTAAGGTCATATTTAGCAATCACGATCTGTAAGGCAAGTCAGTTGAGCTGACACAACAAAAAACTAACTTGTTACATTAATTAGCCATTTGTTTTCTACGGAGTCAGTAGAATTGCACAAATTTATCCATGGCCAGAAAAGCACTGGACCCGCTCTACAGGCAGCAGTGAGAGAGAAGCAGAGACCTCCAGGAACCCGTGGCTCCTCTTTGCCAGGAACCCGTGGCAACCTCTTTGCCAACACCCTCATGTCACACCAGCTCCAGTGCAACACAAAGCCCTCTGTGGAGTGGTGTGGTCCCAAGGGCACTTGCCAGAGACACCCACAGACGCCAAACCCTTGGTGAGACCCATAAAAACATCAAACTCCAGGTGTCCCTCCCCCAGTGCCCAGGACAGACTGACTACCAGCACTTCTATACTCCTGTAACCACTGGGGCACACTGAACTTGCTGGTGGATCCATGGGTTTTTCCCTGGAATTAAAGCAGCGATCAACACAATCATTTTCTCACAGCAGCCTTGTGAAAATTTCTTTCAAAGCCAAAATTTTCACCTGCACTTAACACACCATTTTGGCTTTGCCTCATAATTTGGTTGTTATCTCCAGTTATCCCTTTGGACTCATCAGTGTCCAACACTTCACTGATAAATCAGCACTGGGACTTCTTTCCCTGGTTTCTTCAGCCCTGTTTGTTCTCTGCCTTGTTCACTGGGGCAGGAGCTGGAAACATCCTCACTAGAGCTGGAAAAATAAGCTACTTATGGCTCAAGCAGAATGCGATTAACATATGCTTGATAGTTCCCTGTGCCTCTGGTGGTGGAGTGCTCGGGAGCTCCCACGATACTGTAAAAGCATAATTATTATTCTTAACATAATATCATGCTGAGTTTGACATGGTGAGTGGGTGGCAAGTGGCTGTGGAGACCACTGAACTATAATGATTATTTCTTTCATGCTGCATGAATTTTTAATTTTAAATCACCAAAGAATACACAATATCTTGTTAGTCAGCTGCATTCACCACAGACTGTCTGAATTATTCCTGTGTACAGCTAATGAAAATGACTGATAACTGTTAAGTCTGATAAGGTGAGCAGCACATCCTGCAAGGGATGAGCTATGAAGATAATGCTCCTGCTCAGACACAGAAATACAGAAAGTGGGGCCCGTACAGCAGTGGTGAACCTCCACTCAGTCTGCCTTCCTCACAGAACTTTGCCTACAAAGCACTTTCCAGACATAAACTACTTTTAAGAGAGGAGTTTGCACACTCTCCAAGCAACAATTCCTGAGTACAACCTCATCCCACCTATTCCTGAGCACGCCTACTCCCTTACCTGAGGTTTTGCTGCTGACTGATCTAAATTTTCCTTGCTCTGACCTAATGCCATTTCTTTTTCCTCTAGCTATAGTGGTCCCGGTGAACAATTTCCTCCCTCATTCTATGCAGCTGCTTTAGACTCTTCTGAATATTTTTACCATATCTTCTCCTGTCTTCCCTCCTCCAGATTAAATCAAGAATGGATATAACTGGAATTACAGGACACTGAAATGTCATGAATTTGAAAAGCATGAGGTATCAGTAATCCAGCATTTATCCCATACCAATTTGGGATCATTCAGGGGAAAGCATCACACTGCCAATACCTGAAAACTGGGGGTTTCCACTCTCATTATTTAATTTGAGTTTTTAGTATCAAAGTTCACTAAAACCAGAAGGGGAATGAAAAAAAAAAAAAAACAAAACCAAACATTTAAAGCTGCTATCACTTCTACAGGACAAGTTCTCTGGCACAAGGGCTGTCATTTACAGTAACTTATGTATTTTGACCTCACATTTTTGACTCATTTATTTTTCACTACTAATGAACATGAAGATGAAAGCAGTACCTCTTTTTCATCAGTTAACCTGAAGGTATTCACTTGTTGCACCACCTGCACTGTTAAGGAGATGTTTGCAACCTCCCAGAGAGTTCATTTCATCAGTTCTGAAGATAAAAGTGATGAGGGAAATAACTGCAGGAATGGCTCAGCAAGGAAGTCAAGGTCAGGGTATATATGCAGTCCATGGGGACCCTGACAGGGATGCTTCCAAAGACGTTTCTCAAACAATCCCATTTCCCTGGGAGAGGGACTCAAGGACACCAACCCTGGTTCCATGTCACTGTGAGACAGCACATAGAGGAGCACACTGTGCACCCCAAGTTAAGGCACAACCAGGAAGCTGAGGATTGTGTGCACAGAAATAGGGTCATTTAAGTAAAAGTGTCCTACAGAGAGTGCTTTTATGACCTGTCCTAAAAATGTGGGCTTGCCACGTGGTGCTGCTTCAGGACGAGTACAGGCGAGGCTGAAAAATCAGAGTCGGGAAATATTTTCCTCTAAGAATATTAATTTACCACAGGGAATTAGGGTGGGTTTTCTTCCCCCCCCTGCCCTGGGAAGGGATCAGGCTGGTGTCCACCCCACTTACTTCGGCTAAGCGGGAGTGCTTGTGCACCACCTCAGCCTTGTTCATCGGTGTCAGCTGCTGCAGGACGCTCCGGCTGTTGGTCAGCGCCCGCGTCAGCCGGGCAAACTTGGTCCAACCTGCAGGAAAAGAAGGAAACCGCGTCAGAAATCGTGTCAGAACTACTCAGGCCTCACCCAGTGCTAGTAAATCTCCTTTGTGCTCGATGATATTCAGTCTTGGACCTGAACCGTTTCTCTAAATTGCCGCACGGAGCAGCTTCAGGCTCCGGGCTTAAAGACCTTGTAAAAGAGGAAAAATACTGCTCCTTCAAGGCAAACACGGGTAAATGTGAGGGGAATCAAAACATTCTTTCTTCTGCCTTCTGGAGACATTGTGTTAGAGGGATGACATCGTGTTTTCAGCCTTCTGGGGACATACTCTGCTGCTGAAATCTAACTCTAAGCCACTGAAGTTCATGCAAAGGCTTCCCAAGTCTCCAAATCCTGCTGAAGGAAAATCCTCCCCAGCTAGAGAAAGGCTCCTGCTGATTCAGGACAGCTGGAGCAGCCCCAGAAGTCTGATCCTTAAGTCTTTACTGCTTTTTGCCCCAACTAAACTTCAGGGACAAAAATAAAACTGAAAAGAAAAAAGACTGCACCAGCAGCAATGCTTCAGACTAAAATGAAAAAAATCATTAAGCCTTTAAAGTCAAATTGAGAACTTGATTTTAAATGGCATTAAGAAATACATTTAGCTATTATACTAATGATAAACAGCTGCTTTAATTGTAGCCTGATACCCACACACTGGGCTGCCCCTGAAGAACATTTTCCTGCAGCACCCGACAAGGAGCAGTTTGTTACTGACAGCAGCACCGACCCAGGAACGTGTCACCAAGTCATTCCTGCAGGAAAAACACCCCAATGTGATGGTGTGGATGCGTCAGTGGATGGGGTAGATGGGTGCAGCAAAGAAAACACCAGGATTTTCAGCAGTGTAGCACCTCAGTATTGAGCAGGAAAATTGAAAATCCAGGTATCTTCAGGAAGGAAACATATTCCCAAGGACACCAAAGGAGATGCTCAACATTCAGTTTAGCCAGGTATAATGTCATTTTTTTTTTACCAGAGAGGTGTGGATAATATATCAAACAAGTTATGGACAGGAAAGGGGTTCAGGAGAAGGTTTAACTTTCATTTCATTTGAATGCTGAGTAGGTGAAAACTGGGGGAAATACTCCTATCTGAGAAAGGAAACACAACATTTCTATGTTAGAATCATCACGGAATGGTTTGGGTTGGAAGGGACCTTAAGGATCATCTCATTCCAAACCCCTGCCATGGGCAGGGGCACCTTCCACCAGACCCAGTCGCTCCAAGCCCCATCCAGCCTTGCCTTGAACACTCCCAGGGATGGGGCATCCACAGCTTCTCTGGGCAGCCTGTGCCAGTACTAGGCTTATTTTTAAATGCCTTTTGCTGATAGGAGTCAGGGACTTGGAAAGTTAAGGGAAGCCCTGAGGGAGACAAAATAAAGAGCAGGGAACAGAAAAGACAGTAAAACTTCAAGAAAAAAATGATGTACAACTTGGCTTTGCCATTTACCACATACATATCGCATTCACAAAAATGTAAATCCATTGTTCATTATTTAACAATTAGAACAGCTCAAAATATCATGACACGCCACCAGCACTGCACAAACATTTGTGTCTGGCTATTTATACGTGACCTCAAAAATGCACATAAAAAATTCACTGGGAAAAGGTAAAAAATAGAAGCATTTTATTAACTTTTCAAATGTAAACTTGAAATGTGAGCTTTGGATATTTCTCATGCTTCTGGAGCATACAGGGATATTCAATTAGGAATATGCACTTTCTGTATTAAACAAGGTCAAGGCAGACTACAGTGATCTATGAACTATTAATTTCTACAAAAAAATCCTTGCGCTTTTCTTTTTCCTAATTGTCCATAAAACTGCAGGAAGGAGACAGCTTTAAGAGAGAAGTCAGAATTGTTCTTTATCTTTCTAAACCAGCAAATTCAAAGAGCAAGTGAGCCTGGTAACAGCATCATGACAGCTCTGCCTCAGCATTTCTAGTAATTGCTGGAGGCCACAGTGCACCCAGGTAATTTATTTTGGGTCTCTGCAAACACATAGCAAGAACCAGGGAAAAAGAGCAGCTCTCCTCCAGGAAGGGGTTCACCCACTTCCAGACCTGGGCAGGTCCTCACACACACATGTGCACAGTCACTGTCCTCTTCCCCTGAAAAAATATTTCCCTGTGGTCCATAAGGATAAATATGGCCCAGTCCCCAATCTTTATTTTGTCATCCTGCCTCACAGCTGATATGAGAGTGATGGAAAAGTGCTCAGCAAAGCCAAAACCACCACAGACAAACTGCTGGATACAGCCCCAGTCGCTCTCACTCGTCACATCTCAGAGTTGTCAGCTACTCCAACTCCTGACAGGAACACCAGCAGGGAGTAGTGCAAAGCCCTGTGCCTAAGGAGGTAAAACCCCCTACACCAATAATGCTGAAAGTGGTTTGGGCAGAAAATGGTTTGGGGATTCCCAAGGGACCAAGTTGCATGTGTCCATGGTGGAAATCCTTGACTGAACTAGACCCAGACCTGCCAGCAGGTCCAGGAAGGTGATCCCTCCCATCTCCTCCTCACTGGTGAGGCCAGTTCCTGCACTACTGTGTCCAATTAGAGGAGGATTTGGAGAAGAGCCAAAGGCTGGCAATGACAGGTGATGGCTTCGTGTACTCTCTAGAAATCCTTTGTCATGGTGCTTTGCAGGCTGGGAGACCCAACTAATAAAAATACAGGGTTTAAAATGCCTCTCTTATAAAAGCAGAACTGGTAAGAAATCCCTTGTCACAGTTTTAGGTAAGAAAAGCATCTGTCCTGCAAGATGGAGCAGTAAGCTGCATACCAGACAACAGCAACCCTCTTGCTGTAAAAATAAAAAGAAAGGAAAAACTAAGATTTTTTTCAAATCCTTCTTTACCACCGTGTGAGATCATCAATGCCATGGAAAAGAAAGAAGCCACACATTTCAGCATTCAAGGTTACCACTCTGCTCATCTGGTCTGACCTCTTCCTTTCACAGGACAGACCATTTCATCGTGTCCTTTCTACACCAACACCAAAGCTTTGCTTTGTGCCAGAGCAGACCTTTCGCAAAACCCTTCCAGCTTCGTTTAGAGACCTCACAATTTCACATTTCTTTCAGCCCTGTGAAGCCCATGATTCTGGACATTGGAAGCACAGAATACACTAACATGACATTTTTCTCCAATTCACCACCAAGTCCAGCATTATTTTACCTGCTCCAATCTATCCATCTGCAATAGCGTGAAAAAAGTGGCAGGTTCCTTTGTTTCCTATTTACAATCCAAGAGAATTAAAAACACAGCAACAGCAAGATGCTGGGTTAGGAGTGGGAAGGTGAAAATGTATACAGGCTGCCTCGTGTCTGAAATAATCTGCACAGGGTACATTTCTCTCTTTCTTGACCTTGTTGTAGACTAGACAAGTTCAGAATTATATTTAAAACCAATATGTATGTTTAAATAGACAGGGAAAATTTGCATAGCTGCCTATTGCTGTCAATGTTTCTTCAAAAGATTCTCTCCTTTCTTTTCCTCTATAGACAGAGACTTGAAAAGAATGATAATTTTATCCCAAGTATTAGTGACCGCCTGTCCTCACAGATATTTTCAGCCTGGAAGGAGTAAAGGAGCTGCACAAACAGCAGGTGCAAGAGGGGCAAAAACAAAAACGTACTCGTGAGAAAATGCAATGCTTGTGATGCTCTCTTCAGCTCAGCTGGATTGTGTCTTTCTTCCACAGCACCACTTGAAAAATAGTACCCTGAACTTGCACCATTGCACTCAGATTCTTGGGAAAAAAAGCGGCAGTGTCGGATCACACACCAGACCAGGCCAGCAGCTGCTCCATTTTACAAGAAGTTAAATTGGGTGTTCCAGACAAAGACGTGAACTACCTCGAATGGAAAATTCTGGAATAGCAGACACATAAAATGATTGTTTCCCCTGGTTCTCTTTAATTACTTTCTTATTCAGGGACAAAACAAAAGGCATTTGTTCCCCTGCTTTAAAAAAACCCCTCATGATCTGCATTTATTCTCAGGATCCAAAACAAAGATCTCTTAAACAGAAACCTAGCAAAATATTTCCCTGTTTCTATCCATTATTCAAAGTAAAATTACAGCATTCTCAATAAACTGGAGGTTTAACAGTTACAGGAATAGGCCATGAAGAAAGCAAGCATGCTGATAGACATGAGCTAAACCAGTCTCTGCCTTGGCCCAGCTGTAATGCTGCCCTTCCAGGCATGCAACTTTCTTCTTCCTCCACATATTTTAGACACAATTAAATATTTTACATCCACAAAGTATTCCCCATGTCTCTTGCCCTAAACAGGACTGCCAATTTGACAGACCTCTGACTGTGGGTCTAACTGAGACAGAGATGACTTTGTGGCGTCCTTCACACAACAGCTGAGCCAGAGGTATCTCTGAAGAGAAATAAAAACAGGAGTACTAATTATTTTTTTTTTAAAAAAAACAGGTATTTTTTCTAAACCTCAGATGCTGTGGCATTGGTTGAAGCTGTTGATATTGTGACAGGGATGCCTGGGGGAGTGCAGGAGCATGGGGAGAGGTAGGCAATGGTCAGGTGAAGCAGCCAGAGCACCCAAACACCTCCTCAGAGGAGGAAAGGCTTTCCAAAAGGGTCTGAGGATCTCACTCAGCCACTCCCTAGATTCATGCACGACTACAGAAATTACACAGTGCCTGAGGGGGAAATGGTTTTTCCAGGTTACAACTTGACACTATTGTCCCTCCTCCACCAGAAAGCCCAAACTATCCTACTCACTACAGCACATGCCTTTCCATCAGCTATTCCTCCAACAAGAGCAGTATTATGCCCATACATCTTTCTCCCCGAGATCCCGAATCCATCCTTCTGTTTTACCCTGGACAGCTGGGATGGGCACAGCTCTGTGGCAGCTGCTCCCCACAAACCTCCCCTCCACCGCCACACTCGCTGCTTTCCCTGTGTGCTAAAGCCTTTCCAGCCTCATTTAGAGACATTTTCACATTTCTGCCAGCTGCACCCTTGCACTGCCACAGGGACCCCTCTCTGCCCTTCTGGTCACCAACCTCCTTCCCAACAACACACCCTGCAGATGGACGCAGCACACAAACACCCTCATCCATCTCCAACACCCCTCCTCGTCTCTGCTGCCTTCCCTGGGTAAGGAGAAATGCCAGCCAGCTCCAAGATGCTGTTGCAGTGTATGGCAGAGCATAAAAAGAACCAGAGTAAAATCTGTCCAAAGAAAGTGAATTAAGGGAGGCTTCCCCAAGCAGGAGTGATGCTGGAAGGGATGAGACAGAATCACTGAATGCTTGAGGTTGGAAAAGACATCTAAGACTCTTTCCTAAAGGTTATATGGAGATAAAACCTTGGAATCAGAAGGATCTCCAAGCTCACAAAGCTCACAAAACAGAAAATATTTTCAAATATAACTGAAGGCAAGTGATAAAACCCTTAGAACTCTCACCATAATTTAATTAGGAGTTGAAAATTTGCAGTCTCTCTGACTGGGTCTGTGTACAGTTCCAAATACAGATCTAACCACCCAGCTAGCAGCCACACTGAAAAAAAAATATTTAGTTCTTAAACTATATTATATTATTTTAAAGCTAAATTCATACATTAGAGTTTATGAAGAGTTTAAAATCTCAAGGTGAAATGTTAATGTCCTTTATAGTGCACTTTCTCTGAAAAACCTAGACATGACTAGTTCCCCCTAATAAAGCATTAGTGTAGCTCTACTGGGTTGCAATTAACCTTTTTGTAAGGGTTTGTCTGGTCCTAAATAATGGTGACTTTTAAATCAGTGTAACAGGGAACTATCCCCTACCTTAGACTGCAGGGAAAACACTTGGGTTAAGAATTATATTCTGTGTGAAAAAAACAATTGCAGAGGGCAATTACAGCAGTGCTCGTGTTGATTCCTGCCTGCAGGAGCACAGGGAACAGATCCCGACCATGGAAAGATTGTTCTGATCTCACTGTGAAGCATGAAATAGTTAACAAGCAGAATGCTTAAATAATATATCATTTATGACTTAGCCACAAGAGCAAAGAGCACTAGCACTGCTCAGAGTTAGGAAGTGTGGAATTCACTTGGTAACATGGATCATCCTTTGGTATAAATAGTTAGCATGTATAAATCCCAGCTATTTCTAGACTTTCAAGCAGTAAAAATCATGACAATGGCTGGCCTTTTGCTCTTTACTGCAAGCCAAGTATGTCTGAAAGAGTTCACTGTCTCTTTGAAAAACTTAATAATCCCAGTATTGGATTTTTAGAGAGAGAGAGAGAGAGGGATAAACAGGATTCCTGAATAAACAGATTAATAGTCAAACAATGTTCAATCATTCCCATGATGCAGTAAAAATATTTCTGGACTGAGAGTCTACTAAAATGAAATTCAAAATATTGGGATAAATTTCCGGAATTGAAATTCTGTGTGTTCCACTGTCTGATAATGCACTGCACTCCTGGGATAATTTTTACATCCAACCTCCCTTCTTGCTCAGTGTTGTTTTCCCAGCTACCATCCACCCACTGCAACTGCTGGGGAGCTCAGCGTGGATGAAGAACTAATGGGTAATCTTGGGCATATCATTTTACCTCTCTGAGCTTCAGTTTCTGCTCCTTAAAATGAAGATAATGCTAATTGCCTAATTTGCAAGCCATTTTGAGATCTACTGATAAGAGCAGCTAAGATTTATATAACTCTAGACTACACTAGGTATACATTTTAAAATTACAATATATTTTTTTAATTTAATTCTCAAATAGCCTTAACTGCACAGTGCCCAACTTCTTACACATTTCACTTTTCTGCAACTAAAACTAAAATATATACACACACAGGGCCACTGGGGAATTACCTCCCGTAGGAGTATAAAAACAGGTGCAAATTCTGGGAAGAAGAAGGGAAAAAAATGAAAATACTAATTACTGTATTTGTCAGTCAACTGGCTTTTAGGAGTTGGTCAGATAGCAAAGTGCTCATCCCATCACATCACCTCATCTTGGTTCTGCATTTGACTCACCCCAGAGACACAGAGCGGCCAAAGCCTCCTGCACAGCAATCTTCACCAAATTGACCCTGTGTGACACTCTCAACAAGATAGTGAGACCACGCACTTCAGTAAATTACAGGTTAAATGGGTGAAGAATTTGCTACTTGGCAAGTATCAAACAAGGAGCAGTGGAAAAAAGTAAAAATGTATTACTGAGAGCCTTCTGGACCCCAGTGGCCAGGTATCCTGTTCAGTGCTTATCTCCAGGGTTTGAAAGTCCTTATAAAATGACTGATAGAAGTGTTAAATGACAGGAGGATTGGAGGAATGTTAAACAGCAGTGAGGGCAGTCAAGCGGGATGATGTGCTTGATAACTGGGCACGTGCCATTAAAACATGTTTTAAGTGGAAAACAGTCATCCAGGGAAAAGCAATGCAAATTGTAACTCCAGCACGGGAGGGGGAAACATCCCAAGCAAAGAACAGTTCTGAAAAGGATCCAAAGGTCTTAGTAGATGAGCAGTTCAGCATGTAATTGGCCTTGGCAAAAAGTCACCTGCTCCTTGGATACATAACAGTAAGGACTGGGCTTGGAGAGGCTGAGCAATGGACAAGAGTGTGGAATTAGCTGGAAACCCACCTGGCCACAATAATTGCTGCAGAAACTGCCTGAGGACCTGGGAGGCTGAAATCCAGGCCACCACGGCTTCATCCCTACTGCTGCCAATGAGCTGGATTAAAGGGCAGCTAAAACATCCATGTATCTGCCATCTCCAGACCTCCAAATTCAGTCTAGACAGAGGTTTAAGGAGCTGAACTCATTTACTTTATCAAATGAAGGCGCAGTGATGAGCTGATTATATGTGTAAATGCCTTAGTGGGACTTTCTTAATACAGTGGAAAAAAAGGCATAAGAAGATGCCACTGTGAGAAGCCGAAGCCAGGATAATTTGACACTTCTTTAATGCCAAAGGCGTAATGGAGAAGCACAAAAAATATTAAGTAATGTAGTGGATGCTCAGCCTCTTCTAAATCAATACTGGATGCCTCCCTGGAGGGGATGGTTTAGTTACACACAAGTTCATGGGTTCAGCAGAGGAGCAACTCAGTGAAGTGGAATGCCCTGTGTTACACAAATCAGACTTTTAAACTCCACTACATTTATGCTTATTATTTTAGATTTGGCTGAGGAGTGTTCCGTTTTCTACACACAAAGTGTATCCATCTACAAACAGCTGCCGCTTTAAAGATCAGCTTCCAGTTTAATTCAATCTCTCACAGGGTTAGATTTGATTTCAATGGGATTTCATTTTCATTGCACATTAAACTTCCAGAAATTTGCAGACAGTTAATGTGCATTGGTGGGTTGCTGATGGAGCACACAAAGGGCTCCAAAGGCTGTATCAAATTCAGAAAAAAAATACTTCATTTCTGTAAGGGAAACTAAACAACCCTGGATATGGAAATTCCCTCTTCTTCATCATGGTGGGTCTCCAGCAGCAGTAAAGCAAGAAATGATACAGAGGGGGAAGGAAGAGTGAAAATAAGGCCATGGAGCATCACTCCTGGAAGTGAGGAAACAACTCTTTCTGTGACTATTCAGCCGGTGCAGTGTCTGCAGAAAGTGCCAGCAGCACGTCACTGAAGACATAACAGGGATGAGTAACAGGGATGCTTGTCCTGCAGAACAGGAAAAAAGCAACCTTGCAAGGTCTTCCTGGTTACTGGCAAGCTGTGCCTATCCCAAACTGATGGTTTAAAACACTATCTGAAATAGTATTTTATCTAAATATTATCTATCTAAATACTAGAAGAGACTATCCCTCAGCATCATTGCACTGAGCTGTCTGCTCTTGACACTGAAAGCCCACCTGGTGTCCTGGCAAATGACCACTTCTCTTGTCATCCCCCCCACCAAAGTCCATTCTCCCAGCCCAGGAGTCCCTGGATGCTGCACTCCAGACCCAGGGGAGAATGGAGAAATGGAGGTGATCTCCTTGCTGCCTGGAAGGGAGTGAAACTGCAGATCACAGCAAAAGGAAACAGCATGAGAACAGGTGGGTCTCTATTGCAATGAGACCCTTGTTATTACAGCCACAGAAAAGTGCAATAAAAACATGTTAAGGATATCCAAATTGTAACCTATTAAATTACTGTGATGGATTCCTGTCAAGGTGATGTACTCAACAGGGTACACTGTGCTTCAGCTAAAGGTAGAAACCTTATTTTCATGCTCTAATCCCTCCACCCACTTCTTCTATTATCACCAGGATTGATACCCCCTCAAGGAAAAAAAAGTTCCCATGTGCAACTAGTTATATATGCTTAATAACTTGCACTTATTAAAGATAAAAAAGGATCAGAATTATAGGCTTAGCAAGGATTAGCAAGCCACAAGTGCGTATTTCTGCAACTACTACACTTTTTATAGCCCTGTCACACTCTGAGATAGAGTTGTATCATTATATAGAGTTATATAACCATAAAGAGTTATATCACTGGAAGCATTACAGCATTGTCCCAGACAGACCTGATTATCAAAGTCTGGCTCTATCAAGTGAAAAGAAAAAAAAAAGCACCTTCAGGATCCTGCTGTGCCATCACCTGATCCCATCTGTTAACAGCACCCGGTCCTGAGTTGTAGGGGGCTCATTAACACAACTTTGCATCCTGATTCAACATCCCACCAGTATTCACTAGAACTTCCCCATCACTCCAGACGTGACAAGCCTGATATTTAACTCCACAGAGACCCCAGATAACCAGTGAGAATCCCAGCAAAAAAAAATTCTTAAGTTTACCTAAAGGCCACGTTTTTTCTTCACTGATGATAACAAAGGGAATAAAAACATTGCACAGCTAGGTGAAACACCACTATTATGGAGTCTTTTTTTTATACTTAAACTTTCTGTTCAATAGAATCTATAGCACTCCTGGCTTCAAATGCTGTTAACATTTTAAGTGGCCCCATTCACCCTTCTAATAGATAGGGCCCAGAAAAATGGCTTAATATTTTTCCTGACAAATAAACATGAGATTATTACCACTGTGTGTCTTTGGAGGAATTGAAAGTCTTCAGATGTTTTTAAAAGGCCATTGGGTAAAGACAGTATAAAAGCTCAGCAAGCTGATAAAATCATCCAACTGTGACCTGACAATGGTACAAACATTAAAAAAAAAGGATTCTTTGGGTTTTATTCGCTTGAAGAAAATACATAATACAATCTTTCATATGCTTGTAGTGGCCCCCCACCTCTGCTGTGCACGGCCTCGAGCCAGGACACCTGGGGATCTGGCCCTCTGCCACCACAGGAGGGACCTGCTGCTTGCCACTGAATGCAGACCAGACAAATATTCCAATTAGCAAAGGGGAGCAGGAGAAGGAAAGAAGGAGAGATCAGACACAGCACAGCTCCTCCACCAGAAAATAAGGCACTCGCCGAGTGACCACCAAGTGCAGCCATCGCCTCCTGCCTCATCACGAATTCTCACACCTCTTCTTCTTCCACACTGCCCCCACCCACAGCTCATCCAGCCACTGGCTCAGGAGCTGGGGCACTATAAACCAAAAGCCAAATCAATGGAGGGCGTTCTATCTCCCCTCCAGACCTGCACAGCTGCCAGAGGCACCTTCACCCAGGAGGGAACACACCAGCCAGGCGGCTGATCCTTCCTTCCATTATCATTTTTGCTGCTTCTGCTGGAGCTGCTGGGGGGTTTTGACACTTCTGACTGGTTAGACACTTTTTAAAGTAATTTTCCATTTACAAGGAATGGCTTTACAGAAGTTTTTGGTCACTGTTACATTGCCATACATCATAGGTCTCCCACGCATCACCCAGCAATAACAGATCCGAGCACAAGTAACAAGAAAACAAGTCAGTCCAATCTTTAGTGTCGACTGCCTGTACCCTCTCAGAAAACAAGGGTTTTGATCTCTGTCACTGTGTTTTATGAGAGAAGGTAGCTTTTAAATATCCTTTTCTCCAGTCTTGCTTACAGTCCAGTAAGTTTCGACAGTTTTCTGGATTCACAGCCTCCTGGGTGAGCCCAAGAAAAATTTTCATTACTTTTACTCCCTCTGGCAAGCAAAGCCCACTCTGCCTCCCTTCCTCCTCCTCCTCCTCCTCCTCCTTTCAGCATTAACAGAGCAAGTGGTGAGCACACAGGTAAGCAGAGACAGACACCATCTGTCACCATGTCCCAGACCTCTCTGACTCCCTCTGCTCGCACGGGGCCTGTCCCTGTGAAGTCAACTGCATTTTTTGCACTCAACAAACACGTTTTTAAGCCCACATCAGGAAAAAAAGAAAAACCCACCTCACCCTGGCAATGTGCTTTGTAGTAAGACAACTGTTTCATTTGTCTGTCCTGTTTTCACAAAGCCAACAAGCTGCTCAACGCTTTTGGGCAGATCGGCATCCTCAGCACCACTCCCTGTCCCCCAAACCTGCTGTTCCCTGGCAAGGTCTCCACAAGATGCCAACCCCACGGCAGCCACTGCATGCTGATCTGGACAACTCAACCAGGTATTTCCAGGAGTGGGGACACGCAGACACTCTGCAGTGTAGATACAACCACGGGTATGATTTAAGTACTTCACAGGAGCGTGATACACTGAAGCTTCACAACAAAGTAACACACCTTTGAACAGTGCAGAACGTTTTGGTATGGAGAGATTATTGCATAATGGCATCAATATTTTATTGCTGCTGAATTTTTTATCTCAAATTTACTGCTCCCATAAGTAACACACAGTAACTCATCTGCACCATAGTTACTTATGTATTATGTATTGCATGGTCCTGGCAGAATTGCTGAAGAAATATCCTTCTTTTTAAAAGGAAAAAAAAAAATAGCCCTTTCAATGGCAAATCCCAGCACTCAACAGCAGTATTTTATTGAAACCCTTTTTCACAAGACTTTAAAAATTCTCCACTAAATTTTAACGTATATGTTTACCAATCTCGTAATTCAAAAAGGAAGTGGGCTGGCAGCTTCTAAGCACGTTGTAATGTTATCTGCAGGGACAATGAATTATGTATCTCTCATAGCACCATGTCTGACACAAAACCACTGTGATCCCAGTGCCGTGAGATCCCAGAGATCCACACAGCTGAGACACAGAGGGTAATGCAACAGTGCTGTTTTCCCACCCCTGTGGTAAAGTGGTGCAAATATTTGAATATGATTTCCTTACATCAAGGATGCAAAAGACAAGCTTTAATTTACGCAAAAGCAGAAGAAAAATTGGGTCAGTGGTTTGTAACCATGAGGTTTGTTGGAGGCACTGATCAATGCTAATCAATGCTCTAATCGAAGCACCCTAAGCAGATTCTTAAGGCTCCAGCCCTATGCTTCTAATGCACTTGGAAGATGTGGCTGTGCTGCCTCTGTGATGCTCTGTTTGAGTTTTGGGGGTTTTAGAGTATGACTTTGACAGAAGTAAGAGCTTTTTAGACATAGAGCCAAACCTCTCTGGCTGCTGAGGGCAGTATTTTGTGATGTCCATCGTTAGTACCTGGAATTTTAACTAATGGTGCCTTTCAGTGCAGAGCAGCAGCTCACAAGTCACACATTTCACTGCTATTGCTCTTTCCCATAGGAACAAATATAGATCCTATTCTGGATGCCACATGGGCTCTGCTCCTCCTCAGCCACAAGATGGGGAGGGGAAGAGCTCAGCCCCTGGAGCACATCCCTGCCTCCCCAGGGAAGGCAGCAGAGTTTGGAACTCCCAGGCTGAGGATCCAAGGGAGGCAACATTCATCATTTCTGCATTTGAGAGCCACCTTCAGTATGTTTTGTCTATCCTGCAGCAGCCAAACACTCCTCAGTGCAACTCAGTCCTGCAGGAAGTGGGGCAGAGCCAGGAAAAGTGGGGTTTGGGAGCTGGTTCCATGTCAGATACATCTTGGTTCCCCCAGAAGGCATCAAAATAGGAAACCAGATTCTTGCAAAGACTGGCTTTTCCTTGATGAGCTCACACTATATATTACATACACTGCAGCAAGGAGCCAGTCCCACACCTTCAGATACTTATAAAGTCTTTTTAATTAACTGGCATTTACCCTAAAAAATTCAGATTATTTCCAGGCAGAAGAATTCCACATTATGGAGCTGAAAGTGAAATAAAGAACATTTGCAGGTTGCTAGCTAAATTGTAGAGGCAGTAAAGTTTATGATGGCTGAGAAGGTATTCCTATATCAGGATCTTATAATTTTATGGATAATACTCTCTAGACAAAAAAAATTGTCATATTTAGTATTAGCTCGGAGGGGAGCCTTTCATTTTAAGTCTGCTTTTATAAACTGACTTTTCAGTTATCCAAACACTCGTAGTAAGTGCTGTCTAGATATTAAGAAATTACTTGAAACGTCGTTTGCATTCAAATGACACCAACTTTATCCTAGAGAAGATGGCTTAGAGCACACCAGCTCGGAGTGAGATATCAAGCCTCCTTCAAGCGTGAAGGGAAAAACATAGTAAAGAATTAATCATCAGGAGGCAGCTTCCAAGAGATGTGGGTAATGTCCTTCTTTATGTAAGCGTGCATTGTTTCACCCAAAGCAATACACATGTAAACCTGACACAAGACACGTGTCTTGTAACTAAAGCAGAGGATGCTGCTGCCAGATCTGCTGCACCTTTCCCCACCAATTTCTCCGGCAAGGCTGCAGGCCTGGCCATGGGCTGTTCAGTGACAAGAGCATTTCAACAAAATCCTCCCCTGCAGCTGATAAGTAACAAGCACAATGCCCACTGCCATGCAGTCATCACTCCTGAGCAGTAATAAATGACTCAAGCAGGCTGTTGCTTTTGCATTTCACCTCCAAGAGGGAAGAAATATCAGCATCTCATCACAAGGAGCTGGAATTATTTTTTTCCTGAAAAGATGACACCTGTCCCATAACAGAAAGATCTCCCAAAACAACACAGTACTCAAGCAACTCAAAACCATGTTAATTTTTAGAAAGTGCCAGCTGTAGTGCTGAAGAAGTGAATTACAAAGAAAAAGGAAGGCTTGTGACTCTGGAAAAGCAATGGTAGGGAATTTCCACTCATGGTGATTTATCATTTTTTTGTTTTTAATAATTTAGGGGAGTGGCATTGAAACTCTGACAGGTCACGAAACATTTCCTCAGTTCAAGACACAGATCACAGACATGGCACGCCCCTGTGACAGCTCTGAGCTCAAGCATGTACTTCTGTCGTTCACAAAAAATAACAATGTATTTGATGTTTACCTTTCGTTGAATCATCTTCGATTGGCTGTTTGAATAAAGTGATATCCTTAAAAGTGCACAAGAACAAAACCACTTTTTCATGCTCATTTCTTATGGGCGCAATTTGCATGTAGAACCAAACTGGGGTTCCTGGAGGAGAGAAAAGAGTGACATTGGAATGTAGTGTAGCACAAACTTTGCCCAGCCCATAACATTTACACATTATTGCAACACACATGTAGTTTAGGAGCGTGTCTCAGTATTTCTGCATCTTCCAGAGCTTTTCATTTTACTTCCTCCAAGGAAAACAACGTATTCCCATTTTTACAGCTTCATTAATCTAACTGGATGAGAGACAGGAGGCTATATAAAACTTCATTCTGAAATAAAATACGTTTTTCTTCCCCTCTTGCTCTTGTTTTTTCCCAGCATGTCTCACAAATTTAGGTCTGAAAGGTGAAAAAAAATGAGTGGATGGTATCTTTGACTCCCTCTTTACATAATATGGAGCTATCAAATCCAAAAATGATGGACTGTACGGTGAAGTGCTCCAAATTTTATGTGACTACATTATTTAAGAGGACCTGAGTTGGACTCTCAATGTCGTATCAGGACAAATCAGATTTGATTTCTTTCTTGTGTTTCAGGTCACACCTCCACCTCCTCGCTGCCCTGCCCAGTGCAGCACTCCTCCAGCACCGTTATCTCTACTAAACTTCTGAAATGAAACCAAGTATTTTTCAAATCCTATCACTCATCAAATAAACAGCCAAAAAAAGCCCTCAGTGTTGGAGTGGTCAGCTTGAGTTTTGGTAAATCTCCCGTTTGCACAGGGCTCCTGCAGGTGCTCAGGAGCTGAAACTGATTCCAGGCTGACACACACGTGGCAGTCCCCTACACACATGCAGGTGTGCTCCATAAGGGGTGAAATCCTGGAACACTTGGAGCAATTTTCTTAGAAACACCCTGTTCCCCTGCAGGGCTGTGAATGTCAGACGTTCTCCACCCAGCAAAGCTCCGTGTCCCTCCCTCCCAAACGAGCACCTACCCACGCTGCACTACAAATGCCTTCACAGCCAGCTAATTACCTCTGGGATTTGATGTGCTTTCAGCCAGTTGACAGAATGGCTTTTCTCCTGAGCTGCCTGAGAGCTGACACATCGACACAAGCCTCTTGCCCACTGTTATCCCACACGGGCACTGCTGGCCCCCCCAAATCTCCTCTAATGCACCACGTCCAGGAGCTGTGCCAGGAACTGCAGGATGGATCCCAGAGGGCAAAGAAAACCATTTGGGCTAGGAACTACTGTGGGGAAGGTTAAAACCCACATGGGTTTATTGAAATTCAACTGGGATTAAACCAGTAACTCACTACCAGTAAAGTGGAGAAGTGGGAGAGATGTGGGACTGCTTTTTGTGATAATTCCAAACCCATTATGCTGATTACTTGATTATCTTAAATCCCAGTTGCTAACACAAGACAAAAGACTTTTTATAACTACTAAAACAGAGTGCTGCAGCTCTCTGGAGAAATAACTTGCACTTATACCTGGGAATCCATTGGCACCCTTTGAGAAGCTCTGAAAGCAAGTAGGCAAAACACCCTGTACAAGGATGCTGACAAAAATCAGAGGCAAGGTGGCTACTGCTGTAGAAGCAGCAAAATGGGAGAAAGCAGGCAAAGAGGTTTCCTGAGTATTACCATCTATATACACATATATAGAGAGAGGCATGCATATACATATATATGTGTGTATATATATGCATGCATGCCTAATGTGGTTGGTGAACAGTTGTGTGGGCAGAGGCAAGGACTATATAATAAGGGAATGCAGCAGAGCAGAAGAGAGTTGTAGCAAGCTTTCAGGTCTGAAGCTGGAGCCTGCAAGCTGGGTTAAAACACCAAGGGGAGTGTGAAGTCAGCAGTTGAACAGATGCTGCTGGAGAACATCGGCCCTTAAAGATCATCTCTGTAACACAGGAGAGAAGGATGGGAAAGCAACCTGAAAACCTCAGAATCTCCCGCTGCCAAAAGCAAAAGGAAATGTGTAAAAGAAAAAAAAACAACCCACATTGTGCCACATCATCAAAATTACACAGCACACCTGGACCTACGGTTTGAAAATGCGGGTGGGAGGGTGCTCTGAAGGCCCTGCAGGCCTCATGTAGGTGATAAACAGAAGCCCTTCCCCAGAGTAACCACCTACACTCTGCAGAAATACATTCATACCAACAGATAACTAATCTTTATTTCCTTCTCTGCTCCAATACTCAGCCTGAAGGACAAGCAGGCAGCTCCTTAAAGGACCATCTTCCACATGGCTCAGAGTGTGACAAATGGAAGCAAACCCTGAGCACACCAGCTGCTGAGCTGGAGCCAAGAGGTGAGCCTGTTAGCATCAGTGAGAGGTTGAGGCTCTGGGCTTCGGGTGGTGGAGAAGAAAGATGACAACAGATGTTATGGATGGGAAGTGACTCAAGCCCAGAGAGAAATAATGAGTAATTTTCCATTAAGTCCCTCTGTAATCCTGCATAACTTATGGAAAGTGTAGGCTTGGAGATCTGGGCAAAGGTGAAGATTTTATTAAGGCAACTGCAGCTCCATAAATCTCTGCAGCATCATCAAGCTCCAGCAGACAATCCACAACCCAAAGCAAAATCATCTGCCTTGTTACGGGAAGGTCACCAAGAGAAGACTTTTCTCTTTTTATACATAAATAAAATAGAAAGGAATTTAATTCAGGCCCATTCTAGAGCAAGAGCTGCTCCAGCATTTACTAAGAGAAGCCAGGGTTGGGGAGAGCACAGGGTCTCTGGGATCCCTTTGGAAATCACATGGACACAGGGCATGGCAGTGCTGGGCACCACCACCAGCAGAGATACACAACACGAGACTGTCCCAGGAAACTCCCCTGATGTCAGGGGGCATCCAGGTGACCTACACAGGAAATGGGAAGAGAAGCAGAAAATCTGTAGAACAGACACATCCATATGTTTAGGAACCAAAAAGAGGTCATTTGGAGGGCTCCCCTGGGCACCTGCAAGAACAGCTGGACTTCAGTGCTGCTCTGGCTTCTCTCTTTAATTAACGTGTTGGCTAAAATGCCTTGGTGCAGGCAGAACTGGAGAACTCTAAAGGCATTTCCCGCTATTTTAGTGCCCACACAGGAAGATTTAGTCTAAAAACGGAAAACAGAGGCGAAGCTTAAGAGGAGGTGTCCAGGATGCTCCTTTGAATGTCATGAAAGATTTAGGTGAGTTTGCAGTGAAATGGGGTAGTCAGCCACAGGGAGCTCCTTCCTGAGGGACAACATTCCCTTCCCTCAGCCACAGCAGGGAAAAAAAGCTCCAGCCTCAGCTTGGTAAGATAATCCCATGCCAGCATCAAAGCCCACCCAGGGGGAAGCATGGCCTCAGATTCTGGGCTCCAGGCAGGTGAACCAGGAGAAAAGATCCCCAGCCCCACAGTACCTGCACCCTGTACAGGGCACTGAGAGCCAAACTGAAGACAACACCTCCATCAGGATTGGTCTTGGACTCCTCTTGGCCACCAACCCAGTCAACTGGACTAATTCTGCTCAGGGTACAAGAATCAGCTTTTCTGGACCATGCTTCATCTGAGTTTTGGCTTTCTATCTCAGGAAGATGGTCTGTGCTAGAGGAGGAGGCAGTTCATTTCCACTGACAACAACAGGAATTGCAACCACCAGCTCAGCAGATCTGTCCACCCTGCACAAGTCCAGCGTGAGGCCACACAACAGCATGGGTTGTGCTCAGAATGTGCTCTAAGGTCAGTAAGCCAGTCCTGCCCAGGACAGAAAATGTGACTGGAATGGCTCGTGGATAAGACAAAATGAGGAAAATCTCTGGTTCTGGCAACTTCCTGCAAACCCAATGCCACCAAGAAGGAGGAACACAGGCCCTGAATCTCATTAAGCTGTGTAAGTCCCTGGTTTTCTAACTAATCCCTGGGCTATATGCCAGGCTTAGTACTCTCCCCAGAGCTCGTATGTGTTGGTTTACACACCACGGAGGCATCTCCACCCTGCCGGGAGCAGCCACTCACGGCAACCAGGGCCTGGGTTCTCACTTGTGGAGGCATGGGGGAGTTTCCTGAGGGATGTGGGGGAACCTCATTCAGGATTTCATTTCACTTAACCCAGTCAGTTTCCCTTCAGGGAAACAATCCTCAAAACTAAATATATTTTTGAAGGAAGGAGTCAGACTAGAGACAGCAGGGAACAACTACTATTCTTGGCAATCTGAATGCCTGGCCTGAAAAGAGAGCTCTCTTCTTCAGCTGTGGCAACCAAAATACCTGTTTCTTCTCCAAATCTTGCCCCAAATTTACCCATATGTCAAAATGAAAATTTATTTCAGTCTATTACATGCTTTAAATATGCTTTATCACTCCCAGCACCACACACAAATATATATACATACTGTTTTTCTTGTAGAGGAGAATTTCGAAGCAGTTTGACTCATAGTTGTCAAAAGTCTGTCTGACTTTTTCAATGGTCTTCTTGTCTGTCAGTTCACCATACATAAAACTGGAAAAAAAAAAAGATTTCTCTTTTTTTCTAGACAAGCAACAACATTATTACAGTCACCTTAAATAGCAAAAGCATTGAAGATGCAGAAACTGTCATTTACCAAGGTTTAATTATGATTTACACTCCATTTAAATATTTAGAGTGTCACAAGGACACCTACAATAGTGAGTAACCATGACCACCTTCCTTCTGTAAATGACTGCAAATAAATCCACCATCATGCTTCATTAACTGCTTTACTGAGTATATCTTTAAGGATGTATGGTTTAAAGAAGAGCTGACAGCTTATGAAACCATTCTCACCACAGCTGCAGGCCATTGTAGTATTGCTGTCAAAACAGAGAAAATTGAACAAAACCTCTAAAATCTCTAAAATCTCCCAAACAGTTTTCAATCCTCCTGAAAATCCTTCTGGAGGAGGAGTGTAAGCTACTAGAGGTAAAGGCTGTTGGCTGAACTGATGGCTGCAAATCTAATTTTGTCAAGATGCATCTGGGACAATAAGATAATTGGAATTCTTTTACTAAATACCAATACAAATAGACGTAGGATTTAAACAGTGAGGAGCACTGACTGTAATGTGTAGCTATGTCTGCACTACTACCAAACAACCAAATTCATCCTCATTTTCCTTACTGTACACTGCATTTCTTTAATAGTTCACTGGAAAATACTAAAAAGCTTTTGGAGACTCATCCCTCTCCAGGCTGAGAATATAAAAACTTAATTTTAACTCTGCTATTTCTTGACACTCGACCATCTCATCTTTGCATTCTTTTCCAGGTCAGACCTCCAGCTGCTGTAAGCAAACCCAACCCCTTGACCTTATTTTTGACAGCCTTTGTAAGGAAACAGCCAGGCTTTTATTGTCATTCTCCCCTGGATTAAAAATAAGTGAAGGCTGCTCTGTGCAAATTCCCAATTGCAGAACTGAAAGAAAATGGAACATCAGATAAAAGCTTTCAGACACTTGGATGAATATAGTTTTAATTGATCAGACTTTTTTTTTTCCCTCCCATTCTCTCTGTTCACAAACAGTTTGAGCCTCAGCTGAAACCTACAACAGACAACCCTGAGAATATGAAAGGGAAAAGCTATCAGTGCCTCTGTGGTTTCAGTGCAGCTTCTCTTATTGATCAACAGACCTCCAAAGGTTCAATAAACATTTATTTTATGTCTACTGCTCTGAAAGAAACAATAAAACAACACAGTGGTTAGTGGCTCGGCAAGCATTAAAGCACTCAATGAAGGCCAGACCATGAATCTTTTCTTTCCACAGCCAGCCCAGGGAGCCCAGCTCCCACAACAAGGTGCTGCCTGGTCTGGGTGATGGAGGCATCACAGTGGCTGCAACATCTGGATGTCACCACAGGTGCCTACTCACTGGTAACACAGGCACAGACATGGATTAGACTGGATATTAGGGAAAATATCACTGAAAGGGTGGTCAGGCACTGGAACAGGCTGCCCAGGGATGCTGTGGAATCGCCACCCCTGGAAGCGTTCAAAAAACACGTGGATGTGGCACTTGGGAACGTGGCTTAGTGGGAAGGTGGCAGTGCTGGGGTAGTGGTTGGTTTGGATGACCTCAGAGGTCTTTCCCCACCTAAATGGTTCTGTGATTCCATAAACGGCGTGGCAAAACCGTCACCTTTGGGACAGCGCTGCAAAGGAGCCGCCACCACAGCAGCTGATGGCAGGAAATGGTTTTACCCAGGCACGAGGCTTCATTAACGTGCTAATTATCATTAACATGCACAGCTGTCTGGAGGACATGCAGAACACAGCCTACTGCTCGTTTTCAAATGACCTGCCTTTCTCTCCCCATTTCAGCTGATAACCTTTTATACATTTATACATGAGATGACAACAAAAAGTTTGATTTTTTTTTTAAATCTATGCCTTTTGTAACGCACTGATGCATCTCTTTTTTATTTTCTTGAGACTTAAAACAACGTTTCTCATAGTCCTGAAGGAAAAAATAGCAAGAATTTGTTGAAGTGCTTGATTTTACATGACTTGTAATACAGAAAGTCATCATTAATTAGTGTTAAAATGACAGATCCTACTTGATGATGAGAGGTGGACAATACCAGTTAGTGCTGCAGAACATGATCAATCAACTTTATGTTTTAAATTACAGGCAGCTTATTGTTGCAGTAAACCTGTAATGCTCCAATCTCATGTTATATTCACACATAAAGAGACATTTTAAAGGCTTCTGGAACACTAAAAACATTTTTCAGAAGGCAATTTTTAACAGCACCAAAGGAACCTCAGAGCCTTTCACTGTACAAGTTATATAAGATTTTTGCCTATCACAAATTTAATTTAATTTAGTCTGTCCTATTTTGTACACATGGAGGGACTCCTACTTCTTCAGTCAATCACTCTGTCTTTTTCTGCCTCATATTTTTTTTTGTTATTTAGTGCTTGTCAAATGCCTTGAGTGCAAACTGTACAAGACATAAATATCAAAACCACTCTGCTACTGGGAATCTTACTACATAGCAAACACACTTATCAAAGAGAAGCAAGACTTGCTGAAATATACAGAGAAAGGCACAATTTTAGATATTTTCTCCACCTCTAAAACAGACCAGTTGTCATTTAAGACGCCTGGGCTCCTGCCTCCCTCTTAAAGCATCTCTTGGCACAGAAAAGCCTCGTCTGGAGTTTCACATTGTGCTCTTCTGTCCTTTGCCAGGATGCAGAGCAGCAGCATCAGAGCAGGTCTGAGTTTGCAGGGCAGTAACAGCTGCTTGAGAGGAATTATCCAGGAAAAGTGAAGCACAGAAGGCATCCAACCCTACACCCAATTTACAGCTCTCTTCATCCAGAGGCATCAATTACAAGAGACAAACATCCACCTGGGAGGAGCAGCAAATACAGATACACATCAATAGCTTCAAAACTCTGCAAGGTGAAGAGCACACACCGTTTCTGAGGTGCAGCTCTGTGGGTCCCACTGGCATCCTCAGTGGGGTTTGTTTGCACAGCTTTGGCACTGCAAGGACACACAAAAATCAGGCCACAAAGGTGCCATCCCAGCACCAAATCTAACTTTTTTCAAGTCCAGCTCTACCCACCATGCATAATCCCATTTTTTTGAGCACAGTGGGAGTTTTGCCATCAGCTTCACGGGAGCCAGGATTTCCCTTGCAGACCTCTTTTTCAATCCCTTTTTTAAACTTGTCAGGGCGGTAAATCAAAACAAAGGAGAGCAGAGATGCTGACCAAGTGTTTCAGTGGGAACAGTGGCTGTGAAAATCTCACGGGCAGGGAAAGGCAAGCAAAGCAAAGCCTGGAGGGAATGCCAAGTGTCAAATGGCAGGGTAGGTCCACTAATCAGCCACTCAAAGGGTGCCTGCTCTTCCAAAGGCGTGATGAAATCACAGAGCTTAACTGATAAGCAGCAATACTTAGAAAACACAGATATAACTTGCAACATTAAACTGCATTTTAGTGTTTGACAACTGTTTATTCTTCCAGTGTGTTCATGAAGACACACATGGCCGTGTCTGTGGACAACTGGGCATGAAACCATTGGTTTTCCTGGATGCTGGCTGACCTACTGAAGCACCTCCAGGCAGGGCTTTTTTTGGTTAAATGGAGGTTAGAGGCATCTCAGTCACACATGCCCCATTCCTCCTGGACTGCCAGCTCACTTTCACCTGGCACAGCAGATGAAAGTTCTTCCACCTAAAAATTCTATACATTTTAGCACTCACTTATACCAATTATTCTATATATCAGCCCAAGCTACACATGCAATTTTGGGTGCCATGTGAGCTCAGGAAGAACCCATATCAACTCCCATCACCCAGTATAGCCTGACTTCTATGTACAATGTGCTTTTTATATAGTGCCTGTGAAACTAAGGAGACTGGCACTTGTACTGAGGGATTTCTAAGTGGTTTTCCTGCCACTGGGCATATTGTTGCTGATTTAAAAGATGAGAGAAGTGCAAAATCAAAGGAATTATCAGCCTGTCACAGGACTAACTCATTGCCTGAGCTGGAACAAAAATCACTCACACCTCCAGTGCCTTCAGTTGATCCACCCCTCCCTGTGATCTGTATCAGGCAAGACCATCTGAGACTTAAAATCACAGAATCACAGAATTATTTAGGTTGGGAAAGACCTTTAAGATCATCAAATGCAACTGTTAACCCAACACTTCCAAGTCCATCACTAAACCACGAGTGCCACACCTACACAGCATATGAACAGTCCTAATGTAGGGGATGGGGTGGGAAGGAGAACATAGTGAATACTCACTGGACCACCAGGAGAAAAGTATGGCTGAAAGATGATTTTGAGGCACTTATAGGCTGAGGCAAACTGACCAAACACTGCAATATTTATAAATTGTCCTTTATCATGCTCACGATCGGTAATAAAAACAACTTGAACCAGGGGCTATATTTACATCGTTTGTATCTGTATATTTAATCTGGTTGGATTTTTGGCACTGAAAAGTAGACCCTTCCTAAACCTGCAATAAGGGTGTGGCACCACAGCACCCCTAGCCCAGAGCATTTGTCTTAGAGCAGTAAAGCAAACATTGCATATAAAGCAAATTTTATATATAACATGACATAATCTGGGCAAAACTGGACTGGGAGCCTGACTCAGAAAATACTATAAATAATAGCCTAAGATATCAAAAAAAACCTCCAATGACATTCTGCTGAGTAGTCTAAGCAGGCACCATTGGCCTTTAGGACCAATCATTTCCATATCTCTCATCAGAGCAGCTCCAACTGCTCTGAAAGGCTACATGTTCCATGGTAACCATACTGAAAATCTCTCCAGCTCTCACTTAATCCAAAATCTGTCCAGCTCTCTCACATCTGGAATGTCTCCTAACACGCAAGAAACATCACACTGCACATGTAACTCATAGAATCCCTGAACGGTTTGGGCTGGAAGGGACCTTGAAGATCATCTCATTCCAACCCCCTGCCATGGGCATGGGCATGACTGCCACTGAAATCCATAGAATCACGGAATGGTTTGGGTTGGAAGGGACTTGAAAGACCACCTTCCACCAGATCAGGTTGCTCAAAGCCTCATCCAACCTGTCCAAGAGCCAGACACGACAGTGTTGGTCATGCTTTGAGTGTAGAGAGGGCTCCCCTCAAAATCCAGACGTGGGTGTCTAGAATGAAGATGAAAGAAAAAAAAAATCTTTGCTACCAATTCCATTTTCCACAGTAATTCCTCCTCGATTTTTATGATTCACCTGAATGATCTGTTTTAATGTGGTCAAAACAGGATCCTTATAAATGATAACAGGAGATTATCACATTCAAAACAAGCACTGAGATGGAATAAATCTTTTGGTCCACTCAATATTTGAAGCACACATGCATCATTATCAGACAGGAACTGTTAAACCTTCACTTCCTCAACAATTTCCTACAATCCCATTCTGCATTTGTAATTATTTTAATGTGCACAGGCTATAAAAGTGCTGGCTCACAGCAAATACAGACAATTCAATATAGAGGATGGCAGAGGGCAAAGGGGCAAGTGTTTATGTATCTCCAGAGCAGCTGTGATAAGGCTGTTTCCTGCAGCCCCATGGAGTGTATTGAGTCTGTTGCTACTGTGTGAATGAATATTTCATTTCAACAGCACGTGCTCATCTCCTGCCTCTTGCCCCTGAGAGGACATTTGGCTGCACAGAGCAATCCCAGATCCCACTTCCTCCTCTTCTCTGCAGATGAGAGCAGTGACCACACACCAGCACATGCTGCTTTCTGGAGAAAGCAGTGACTGCCATCCAGGGACAGGCTCACCCTGCCAGCTGAAGCATCAGCTGCTCACCAGTGTAGGACACCATCATCTCCCAGAAATCATCACTGTAGATCACAAAACCACAGAATGGTTTGGGTTGAAGGGGACCTTAAAGATCACCTGGTTCCAAACCCCCTGCCATGGGCAGGGACACCTTCCACCAGACCAGGGTGCTCAAAGCCCCATCCAGCCTGGCCTTGAGCACTTCCAGATGTTCCATCCTCTGTCCCCAGTGCCTGGAATTGGTCGCTCCCTGAAGGCAGGAAGGGAAAACCTACACAAACTTGTATCTCAGCCCTCCTTTCTTGCCTCTGTCCCTCGTTTGCTTTGCTCACACACACATTCACACACACCAGGCAGCCAAAAGCTTCTCCTTCCCCAAAAGCATCTCTTTTTAAAGGATGCAGCAGGCACGGCGCAAATGCACGTCCAGCCACAAATCACAGCTGCCAGCTCCTGAAAGACCACCAATAAAAGAAAAAAGCCATAAAGCTGCTATGCTTAGAGTAAATATATCAGCAGCCTAATCACTCTCTTGGGAATAAAGATGCACTTTGTGCATTACTGGGCTCTGTGTGTGCTTAATAACAGGGGCCAGCGTGGGCTACAGAACAGCCTACTGCCTCCTGGCATGGTAACAGCAGAACTCAGAACAATCTAGCAAAAGTGACTTTGAACTACATTACCTAAACCCCCACTCTCTTTACTGGATCATTAGCTAGAGTATATTCTCACCAATACTAGCCAGGATAAATTTCAAGGTGCTTTACCACGTGTAAGTTCTGTATAAGTCACCGGTTTCATCCATTTAAAGCCTGTTTTAAGACTTCAACATCTGCAGAACAGTGCCTTTCTTACATCAATCCTTTCTCCCAAAACCTCACCATTCTTCCCAGCAGACTGAAAGTTTTCAAGTGCACCAAGTGGCAGCAAGCACAGGGTGGGCATACCTGCAGGTGCTGCTCTTCTGCATGACGTCAGCTCGGTGGTATCCAGAGAGTTTACAAAATCCGTCATTACTATAAACTACGGGCCAGTCCACAATCTGGGCGTTTCCCAACAAAAAACTGGATTCTGAAAGGACAAAGAGAAAAAGAGAGAAAGGGCTGTTGTCAGTGGCAAAGTACAATGAAATCCTCCTTGTGTAACACAGCAGGTGCAGAGTTATGCGTGATAGTAACTTCTATCGTGACGCTTCAGAGGGAACTGAAATCCAAACGGGCACCATCAACCCACAACAACATCTGAAAAGAATTTGTGATGAAATAGGGTAACTCCTGGTAATGCAAGTAGCTTCTTACACCACAAAATACCAATATAAGCACCAGTGCTTTAACAACTTAGAAAGCATTCACCTATTCACAACATCTGGGCAAGATACCATGTTTTATTTTCATTTTATACGTATCTTGAAAGCAACGTTAAATTAACTTGCAAACTGAGTTTTAAATGCTGAATTGTATGCATGCCCAAAGCTGACGGTGACTCTTTTGCTTGAGAGAAGTAATTGTTTCTTCCTGGCAGGTCTGAGTCTGTTTTGCAGGACACAGCCAGCATCCCTGGGATGAGGGACAGAGTGCCAGGAGCTGCTGGGGAAGGGTGAGTTGCACCCACCACATCTCATGGTACACCACGTGCCACACCACATCTCAGAGTGTGGGTATTAAGTGGCCCACATGGAAATTTAGCACAATCTGGGAGCTGATGGGTGCCAAAGGGACTTCAGATGATTCAAAACAGGTACCTAAAGGGCCTGCAAGAGATCTGGAGAGGGAATTTTGATAATGGGACAGAGTGATAGGACACGGGGGAATGGCTTCAAAATTACAGAGGGCAGGTTTAGATTAGATATTGGGAAAAAATTCTTTACTGTGAGGGTGCTAAGGCACTGGACCAAATTACCCAGAGAAGCTGTGGATGCCCATCCATGGAATTGTTCAAGGCCAGGTTGGATGGGGCTTTGAGCAACCTGGTCTCGTGGAAGGTGGCCTTTAAGGTCCCTTCCAACCCAAACCATTCTATGATTCTGTGAATTTCAGTGCCAGTCAACTAAAAATACAAATAGGTGGGTTTGGCAAATCCTGACATGCACCCATTGCTGTAAATACAAAATATGGGCAGGGAGTATTTCTAGGAGGCTGAACTCAGGTTTAAATATCGATTCAATCATCTGTTCTTTCTGTCAGTGCCCACAGTTTATATGCATGGACTGGCACCAACACATTATGAGTTAGTTCTAAAATAGTTTAATTCTTCCATCCCTGCGTTTAGCAAGGCATTTCCAAAGAAAGGAAATACCCATTTTGCTTAAACACAATGTTGTAGGGATTTTATGTTTGCTGACACTGTAAACATTCCTAATTTTTTTTTCAGAAATAATACTCCCACTTAGCAGAGGTTTTAAAATTGTAGTCCATGGTAATCTTCAGTGTTTTCTTTATTTTTACTGCTAGTTTTCAATTTCATTTTGACTACAGCTACGGAACTATGTGGTCCCACTCACTGGTGCTAAGAAGCTATTAAAATATAACTATTAACAATCATTGTTGTATAAAAATTATACGAAATGTTCCTTTCAGCAGTTCTTGTGGGGAAAAAAATAAGGATATTTTTACAAACTTTCCTCATAATAGCCCAAGAATGGCTATGACAAAAACAGACATTTACTCAGGTGTGCACACTGATTTTCACATAAAAGTGACACTGAGTTTCCATGAGCTACACATGCCCTACTCAGAGTGTTTATAACTGTGACTGGATTGTATATTCTGCAAATATTATTCTATTGAAAAAGGACCATGTACTTAAAAAAAACAGTATTTCTATATTTTTTCTTTATAAGCATGAATTTTGAAAAAAATAATCTGGAGATTATTGGATTTTCTACAGAAAAGCAGATTTTAAAATATTTAAAAGCCGGCCAATGGGAGAAATAGAAGTTTAGATTTTGTGAAATCTAACACTTTTAAGCTCAAGGCATTTATTCGGATCCATCACAAATGTTCTTTAAGCCTAAATGTCAACTTTAAAAATTTGCTTTCCTGCCCACAGGAAGAAGCCCTCGCTACAAGCAGCAGGAGACAGGGAGTAAAGCCTGAGCATTCCATAAAATACCCCTGGATTCCCACAGCCCTTTCTGCACCAGGGACTCAGCCCAGCTCAGGGGACATCCTAAACCCCTGGGGACCAAAGGGTTTGCTGGAACTCATCCCACTGTACTGATGTTCCCCCCACACCTGCATCTCCTCTGATGCCTAAAGGTTTTTTAGCTTTTTAAATATTTTCATATATTTGTAGCCTTGTAGATTTTCAATATACAGTTGTATACTTCCTAGTACTTTTCCTGCTCTTTCTCGTAATAAGCTAACCCTTTTCTAACACATTCTTGAAATTATGTTAAGTCTTATACTTAGGAGGAGAATTTCTGGTAAGGACATTTTGTTTTCCATCAGAACCTAAGAGATATAACAAGAAAATAGGGCAAAGAAGCCCCTGGACCAACTCCAAAGGGCTGACCCGAGGGTGGGTTACTGGGGTAGCTGATTTCCTACTGGATGTACTGGCTAGATATACTAATTAATTAACCTTATAAAAATTGTAGAAATCCTTGTTCACGTGTGCACAGAGCCATGTTTGTGCACCTGAAAGCTTTCATTAAAGAGCTGCTTTTTATCTTACCACTTTAACACTGTTGCAAGGTTTTTTTCCTTTTGTCATTAGGCAGCACCTCCAGTTTGGAAAAGGGGAGACACCCCCAGCCCCCCAAACCCACCAGGCTCTCCCCTTGGTTTCCACCCCATCACCACCACACTCCAGGAGCTGGAGATGCTGGGAGCATCAGCAATTCTGGATTTTCCATCCCACAGGGAAACAACCCAAGGCTGCAAGTCCTCAGGTTAGATTTGGAAAGATTGTCTTTACAGAACCATCTTTGGCCGAAATTCTGCTCGCACATCCGAACACAAAGGGCACAGCCTGGCAATGATGCACTCAGGGATGCTCTGCACATCCCTGAGCTCCCCAGAGGGCCCCAGTCCAAAAGCAGATAACCCTGCTGCAAAGCCTCCCCACCCGCAGACATAAACTCGATTGTGCATTCCCACCACGTCACTGTTTCAGGACTCAGAGCACACAGCAGAAGATACGTGGTGCAGCCAGATAAAAAGCATTTAATGGTTGTCTTCTGTGGAATTTATACTTCTTTGTACATAAGGGTCTCAAAATATTTGATAAGGCATTCACCAAGCTGATCAAATCCACAAGAAACTTGGGAGGGGACACAACACAAAGCCGAGGTATTGGTAAATTGTTGTGGGTTCGTTTTTTCTTTTAAATCCCATAAATTTGGGGGGAAAAAAAAGACACTAGAAATATCTTGGTAGATATTAATATTTTTAATTTTTAAGGTTAGATCAGATCCATAATATCTGGATTAGAAACCTGACCAGATATTAGAAGGTGTTTTATTTGTCCCCTTGAATTTTACTTTACTTGACCTCTGTTTTTTACCCTTGTCTCCTAAGCAAGTTAAGCTTATTCATCCATGCTCAGCACAGGAGTATGAATCATAGAATCTTTTAGGTTGGAAAAGACCTCGAAGATGATTGAGCCCAACTGCAAACCCAGCACTGCCAGGTCCACTACCAATATCTGTACGTGTGTGTATGTGTGTGTCAAATTCCAGCTGAAGGAAAACCTTGAACCAATGTTTGCCTCTTGTTAAACACCAATAAATCCAACTGCAGGCACAAAGCCACAGGAATCCACGTTTCATTAATGCTGCTGCTCCCTGAGCAACTTGATAAAATTGAAGGAAGAACAGGTCAGTGTCTGACCCTTGGGTTTTATTGTGTACCCAAATCTCAGCATCCACAGGACTCTGTATTTAACCTACCCTATATTTTATCAGGAGCCATGTTATTCTCTTCAACCCAGACACAATTAATTCTTCCCTATTTCTACAGTTACAGATCATAACACCAGGCAGATTTAATTCTACATGAGCCAGTCCATACCCAGCTGTAAAAATCCAAACTGTGTATTGGATGACAGGACACTTTGAGAGAACCTCTCTTTTACTGACCATAATTTTATTAAAACATGTCATCACCACTAACTACTCATTGAAAATCCATTTCTTCAGCTCCCTCCTCTGAGGATGGATCCACAGCCACTCCTGGACTAAATCCACCTACATCCCTGACTTCTGTATTTCTGCAATTCAAATTCACGATTTCCTGGCTAAGAAGGGTCATCGCAGTTGTACCTTTGGTTATGATTTCCATGAGTCTATGGCAAATTCCACTCTGTCCAATTTCCAGTTGTCTGCCTGAACCAGGTGTAAGAGACAAGGGCTGGAAAAAACCTCATTTTCTCTCCATCTCCAGTTGCCACAGGGCAGCCAAGAATGGAGGTGTTCAGACTCCCTTCATGGGAGAGGCAACCTCTCCTTGCCTGCTCAAGTCTTCACCAGATGAGAGGGGTGTTTTGTGTCTTCTTCAGAAGAAAAAGAAAAGGAGCCAACAAAAGGTCTGGAAATGGCAGGGTGAGGGGCATGGCAAGGACACCAGCACTGGGATTCCCACAGCTGTATTCCTGTCAGATCCAATAGGCAAGAGCTGTATTCTGCAAGCAAGTCTCTTGAAAGAGTATGTTCTATTGGAGGTGTTCTCAGTAACAAGTGTTTCTTAACAGAGTGTAGCTAGTAATAACTGGACATCGCTGAATCCTGCCACTACACCTACACCAGGACACATGAATTTACTTTAATTATATCAAGTCTTCACTGAAAGATCACAAAAGGGATTGCCAAGGATAGCCAAAGTTACAAATGGCAGTGCATAAATACAGCTTACATTCTGCTGTAAGGTGCTGGAAACTAAAACTTTTGCAGTCTCCATGCTGTGGCCCAGAAAGGAAAATCTTCTCTCTCCATGTACAGCAACTCCCAATCTCACAAGTATTTTACTACAGAGGCTGGGAACTTCCCCACTGGTCAGCAAGATGCTGGTCACTGCTGAAAGCAGGACAGTAACTCTGACAGACTCTGGTCTGATCCAATATATGGTGAAACTCCAAGAAACTGGGATCCAGATGACCATGGTGTGGTATCTCCTACTGAAAACATTTATATGCAGCTCATTTTGAAACTCACATGATGATTGTCCTGAAATCTCTGGTGATGTGTTCATCCTTCTTGGATTTCTCCGATGCACTGAAAAGTGCCTGTCCACATTTCCTTACTGATGAAAGGTCAATTTTTTATTATTTCTAAGCTTGTCTTGATGTCATTGCCTCCACCAACCATCTTCTCCAGCCATTCCCCTTTCTGATGTACTGTAGAGAGCCCAAATCACAACTCTGTAGGTCGTGTATGCTCCTTGACTAGACACCTCCAAGCCCCAGAGTCTGTCTGTAAGGAAGGCAGGGTCTGCCAGCAGATTCATCTGTCTCAGAGTTCCCAGATTCCTCTTAGGAAGGCAGCAGGCTTTTTATTAGCTAATATAACTCTCCTATTTACAAGGTTTAATGCTGATGGCAAGGAAACGGGGTATTAAGAGGCATACAGTCAACAAAACTTCAGGTTGGAAAACACAATTGAGGAAAACAATTTTTTAAAAGGCACTGCATTTGCTGTTGCCATGCTTCTATTTTGTAAAAGGCTCTTTTGTACAAAGGCAGCCTATGCTGTAGAGCAGCAAGCCTTTAATCTTACTCTACCTTGCAGTAGCTAGCACTCAACACAGTGCTGAGCCTTGTGTTTGTGATTAAAATAAAATGACCACAGTGTGCGAGCAACTTTTTTAACTAACAAAATGCCCAAAGCAGTGTAAAATTCACGTTATGTAATGACAGGAGAGCAAGAACAGCTAAATCATTCCAGGAGATATGCTTAACCAAGTGAGAAACGTTGTCTCTAATCATCTTTTCTCGAGAATGCTTGGGTACCACTTGCAACCAAAATTGTTTAAATCATCATTTTTGAGAATTCCATCTCTTCTCAAGGAAACAGGCAACTGACCCTTTTTAGAAAGGTCACCACTGAAAAGATGTTTTAAAGAGAATAAAGTAGTAGCAGAACACAAACAACAATAATGATTATAGTAACACAAAGAAGCAGCGTTTCCATGTAGGAACAAATTCCTACCTCTAACAACTTTACACAGAGCTGTCCTTCAGAACTACCACCCTTCCACTGCAGAGCAAAGGCAGCCCAGACCTCATGGGGGCTGTGAAAAATCTGGAAATTGCCCTTTTTTTGCTAATATAAAAGCCTCAAACCACTTCAACTGCTGTCAGCTGGTTCTCCTCATAACTACACAGGGTCAGCATATTGCTGCAGACTTTGTTTAGAGCATCCTGGAAAACTGATGGTGCCCCTCTGTGCGTGTACTCGGGAGGGGTGTCCAAAAAAAGTTCTCTTTTCTAATTTTCTTAGCTTTCCTGAGCAGGTCTTGGCCCTGGTGTTGTCTGTGGTGACTCCAGCCACATGCTCAACATGTGCTGCATCCCCATGGAATACAGAGGAAGATCCTAAGCCCTTTTGGAGGGCACAGCCCTCTGAAATCTGCCTCAACAGGCACCAACATCCCTCCAGCTCTGGGGTCGGCTGCAGACAAAGTTCTGTTCTAGAAGCAGCAACCTCCACCAGCACTTTGTACTCCAGTCTGTAAAACCACAGTGCTGTTTTCTAACAAAGCTATAATTTCCCCAGTGTCTTTAAAGCATGCAAAACATCAGTGTCATCCAATTTACCCAGTACATTAAGTGTTGCTTGGTTGAAAAAAAAAACTCTCAGAGGAGCAACTCTTCACGTCACCTTTCTGTGCCAGTGTTGTCTTTATTTAAGACTCATATTATGAAGATGCAAAGAGGGCTAAACCCAGAGCAAGGTGTCACCACACTGACTCTGCTGAAATTATCCATTTCCTGCCCCAAAAACATGCTGCTCAAATAAAACAGAAGACAAATAATCCAGCACAGGCTGAAATATTAAATCCACATGTAAGTCACTCAGCTGGGAACACAGCAGCTTTCAGCAATTTAGCAAGTGAGCTCAAGAAGAAAAATTAGAGCCTGCCTGAAATTTACCTCCTGAAAACTTAGAAAATTAACTAATCATTCGGAATGTGGAAGCCCACAAACAGCCCCTGCCTTTACTGTGGCACATCACTGACCCTGGAAAGAGGGGGCAATAAGGACATGAGAGCATCTCTGAATTACCTGAAAAATGACATTTCATACAATTCTGATCACAGTTTCTCCCGGACACACCCATTTATCCTAGAATTAAACTAATCCTTACCTATCCTGGTTATCATCTAAATGCCACTGCTGAATCTGCTCTCTATTAAAATTATGCAGAACACAACATAGATGTACTGAGACTAAATTTAAACTGGAGCACGCTGTAGCTCTCACTCAAGGCACACAGGCACCCTCAGGGAGCAACCAGAATCCAGACTTCCAGCTTTACACAAATGAGAGTGCTGGCTTCACATTCCCAGAGGAGAAAATTGTGGTAACAGGAGCTGTTCAGACACGGGGCTCCTCTTGCAAACACTGAGCCCGCAGCGAGTCCTGGCTGCAGTTCCACAGAGCCTGGCTGCTTCTCAAAAATAACCTGTTTGGGCAGAAAATCGGCTGCATCTCCTGTGCTCTCCTCTCTGTGCCAGTGGCTGAAGCAAAGCGTTCAACAGGACTGGTCCCAGAAGCCCTCCCGGGTGTGGAGTCAGGCCCTGGCCACTTGGGATCCCCAGGGCTTAGCATTTACAATAGCCAGCCCCCTGAGTCTGCTGATTAAACAAGTATTGTCCTTTTTTTAATCTGAAAAGCTATTAGAGTTCCAACTCCAAAATCTTCTATTATTTAATGTTATCAAATCAGAAAATCCTATTTCCTTCAGCTATCCAAGAGAATAACTTAAAATCTCAGTTCACCACCAGACAGCACCCCGAAAAACAGGCTAATTAAATGTATTTCCACTTCCTGACATTATCTTTGGCTGTATACTCCTTCCAACTGCAATAAGAAAATCAGAATGTTTCCTCAAAAAAAAAAAATCTATTTAATTTTTTTCCTTCTCTCAGGTTTCAACATTAACCTGGGAATGCAGCAACTCTTGCAGTGACCTCTTGTGGCAAGTGCTCAGCAGCACTCAGACTTCCCCCAAAAGGGAAGGATACCTCTCCCACCACCCCAACCCACCAGCTACAGAATGAAAGAAAAAAAATAAAATGAGGAGAAGAGAAAGAGGAGAGAGGAGAGGAGAGGAGAGGAGAGGAGAAGAGAAGAGAAGAGAAGAGAAGAGAAGAGAAGAGAAGAGAAGAGAAGAGAAGAGAAGAGAAGAGAAGAGAAGAGAAGAGAAGAGAAGAGAAGAGAAGAGAAGAGAAGAGAAGAGAAGGAAGGAAGGAAGAAAGAAAGAAAAGAAGAAAGAAAGAAAAAAGAGAGAAATACAGAAAAGAAAAGAGAAGAGAAAGCAGACCCACAATTAGAAATGAGACCACAAAGCAGCTGATCACATCTCAAGGAAATCCAGCTTTTCCTTTAGCTAACAATATGGCATTCTTTAAGTTTCTAAATTAATAAAATGGCACAGAGCTTCCATAACTATTTTTTTAAAGTAAAAATAAACATTTTAGATCATGCAGAACTCCCCCAATTTCAGCAGCAGTCAGATATGCTTAATCCATCTGCGCTCAGCGAGCCCACTTGAAAAGCAAGGAAAACAGGACGTCTGCAATTGAAAACTCCTCACATATGTCATCTAGTAATGCTTGTCAGTGTAAAAATCCACTTTGCATTGATTTACGTGTCAGCAAGCGCCCTGCAGTCACAGAAACTGCAGAAGGAACCCTGTGCCTTCGAAAGCCAAAGAAAGCCCTAATGACACGAGCTCCCTGGTCATCCCTGCAGTAACTTCTGAGCGGAACTGGAGGGTGGAAACTTTCACCCCACGGTGCATCCTGCTTTTATGCAGGGATTTAGGGAACTGCTGAGCTCTGCACTCTTCTCAGAGGATCCCAAGTGACAGACATCCACTAAAATTGAAGTACTTCGCTTTAAAGAACTTTCTCTCTGCAGCATGTGTGATTTAATTGGTGCCACATGAAAATGCAGCTTGTTTTAATATAGGGGAGAGAAGCCCACTTGTATCGTGTCCCATGTCCCTGCCTGTAAGACAGGAACCCTACACGAGCTAGTAAAACAGAAGAGACAAGAAACACTTATTTTATCTGTAATACCAGTGGAATAAAAATAAAAAGGTGTCTTACTGCTACAGATGTGACTCTTGTTTTCCCCCCCTTTCTTGGTAGCCTGTCTTTACAACAGTCACCTCTGAACAGGGCTGATCCTTTCACCCATCAGTCACAGGGACCCAGCAGGGCAGAAAGGTCTGTGTGAAGGAACTGCTTTTTAGGAACATGGCATAAAGCTGAAAAAGGCCAGGAATTAAATGCTAGCTTCATTAAAACTCATGCTGAAATTCCCATGTAAGCCTTTCAGAGCTAAGATTTCCTCCCAGCGTCAAAATGCAATTGTGAAAGACCCACTTTCATGAGGAAGCTTCTAAGAGTTATTGCAACAGAAACAATATCCAATAATGATGACTCTTATCATAAAGATAAGATTATATACAGTTTTTCACAAAATTCATCCCCTCTTCCAAACTGTTAGCAGTCTTTACTGCAGATTGCTGCCAAGTCCCAGAGTTACCCTTTCCACAAATTCGCGCTCTACCATAAAAGCAAATTATGCCATTAACATGCACTTAATTTTTCTGCTGATACAATTTGTGAAGGCAAGACAGACGTGCGTGGCTCAACTCACTGGATGACTCTGCCCACAGGACAGGTCAGTGAATCCCTGTCCTGATCTAGAGACTTGCCCAGTTCTGTACCCTGTGCACTTCCACAATGCTGAGCACAGGTCAGTACCAGTAGGAGCTCTGAATGCACTGAAGAAGCAGACAATAATATCAGTAATAACGGGCACAGACTGCTGAGAACATCTTGGGAGAGAACATTGCCCTTAGGATGGTACTTATTAAACGTCCCAAATACTAATGGCAGTAAAAGGCAGTCACCTTAATGTGATTTAGCCCAGTGCTCTCTCAAAACACCTCTTCTTTCAGCTCAGCAAAACACCTGGTGCTCTTAAGACCTAGGGCACAGCCAAGGCTGTAGCGAGATCGTATCAAATCTTTGTGAGCCTCAGATAAGCCTCAATGTATTTTCACTGTGCCTTAAAAGAAGGAAAAAGAAAAAGATTGCAGAGTGCACTGAGATTACCCTGAAGACAGGTCTGTGTGTCCTCAGAGCTTGTCCCTTTACCAACCACAGCAGCCCTAAGGACAGACCCTGCTGCTCCCCACGGGCTTTGGCTCTCCCAACGTGGAGCTCAGCTGCGGTGTGGGCAAAGAACCTGCAAAGCAGAGGCTGCCATGCACCACCCCATGCTTTGGGAAGCACCTGCAACCTGTGATGCTGCCCAAACACCAAAGTACAATGCTTAAACACCTAAAACACAAGCTCCAGGGTGTAGTCATCTCCAAAAGAGACCTTCCCCAGGCAAGGCGGCACCGTGGGACCTCTCCATCGCTTTGACAGCTGCTCCGTCCTTCCCAAACACGCTGGCTGGGAGAGGGGCACCCAGCAGGGCAGCCCTGCTCTCCCACTCTCCAACACAGAGGGCAAAGAGCCACGGTCACCCCGTTTCACGGCCACCCCGGTCACAGCCACCCCATTCCTTCCTGCTCTGCTCCTTGGTGCTTCGCTCATGGCTGCACACCGTGAGCGCTTCTCCCACAATTTTAACCTGATGAGCAGCCAAAGCTGAGGTAAAAAGGAAGGGTTCACAACATTCCTAAAGAGAAAGTGCCCAAATAATGCTGAAAATGCAATATATGATTGCTTTTAGCACCAGGCTAGACACCACACCAAGCCTGCACACCGTGTTCCCGCTACACCCGCTCCCAGTTCTGACTTTCCACATTTTAAAATTATTACAATTTTGTCTATAAATTTTGTTATTAGGATCCATCTCTGGTAACTCTGAGTAATTTGTCTCCATCTACACTTCATTTTGAAGCCATTGCTTCCATTTCACCTGAAGAAGAGCCTATCTGCTGAAATACCTGCCTGAATTTTTTCCAGCAGTGCCCGTAGCCTAATAGAAGTTATTACCTGTATCTACAAACCTTCTCTTGGTTGTTATGGAAAGCTTTATGATCAAGGAGTGCAATGGGATTGCATAAACGTGACAAATCTCAAAGGAGAATGTTCCTGAACCAGGAACGGGGACAGAAAGGCTTTTTTGGGGGGGATGCTGAAGATGTATTTTAAAAAACAATCATCAGTCTTTCCTTTATCCCATTCCTCTAATTGTCAATGAAAAATCCCTTGGAACCTGGTGAATCCAAGTGTAAAAACAAACCCAGCAGACAGTCAGCAGACCAAATCCTTGCCTTCTACCGAGCACTGGCAGGAGATACTTGAACCAGATTTGCTCTACTGTATACTATTAAGTTTGGATTAAACAGTACTGAATCCAATGAAAATTACTATTTCTATAAAGGATAAATAAGGCTATGTCCTGGATGACAAAAATAAGATCTAAATCATGTTTCAGCTCACAACACTGACAACTTACATGAGTTAAATACAAATTCCCAGTCTACTTTCTTCCTTGTGTCCAACAGGGGAGATTTGCCTCTCTAGCTAGCACCACGCTTAGACATCATCAGTGCCACAGAAAAAGCAGAATGAATGACCAGATCAGCATGATTTATGCTCCTAAATTAGACCAGGTTAAAAACTGGAGGGGATACGTGCTTTTAAAGTATAATGTTCAAAAGCCTTCTGAGCTTTTCCAATTTTTGATATCTCAAAGCCTTACTGAGCTTTCACCAGGGCGGATGTGTGATTTAATTAGAGCACGTTACAAAACCATGGCATTCCCAAACCATGCTCCCAGCCCTGCCACCGACATGCTGCATGCCCCAGGGAAATCAGCTGTGATGCCCCAAGCCCCCATTTACGCCACAATTTGAAGAACAGGTTGAGAAAGCCTCTGTATGTCCTCTTCCACAAGGAGCCGTGAAGTGTAATTAAATTCCACCCAACACTTTGAAATTGTCAGAGGGAAAGTGCTGTATAAACGCCTATTAATTACGCCTGCATTTAATATTCTGGGAAATAAATACACTATTGCGGGAAACCAGCTCTTGGAGACTGTGCAGCTCCAGGGCTTGACAGGGAGTCAGCTGCCGACCACAGAACTGACAGAGGCAACACGAGAAGGGAGGAAGCCCCCCCAGAAGCAGCTGATGGCTCAATACAAAGCTGGCATTTTAACACGCAACATTTTAAAACAAATTCCAACTCCTCATCCCACTCCTGCTCGTGTGGAAAACCCATGAATCACCAGTTCACTACCTGCCGTCAAAATCAACTCCAAGCCAGCACACCAGACCACACTGGTACGAATGTGAGGTGCATCCAGCACTGTGCAATACGGAAAAGTGGTAAGGAACACTTTTCAGCATGATTCCACACGCCATTGGTGTCTTGATTAATACTAAATGTGGTACCACGTCTCAATGTTCTGCTCTGCCCACCTTTCCCACTCCTGTCCCCAGGTGTATGCTGGCACAGCAGTGCTTCCCCATGGCAGGGTCACCCTAAACTTGGGCTGACCAAGGAGTTACCTTTTAGCAAATCCAAAGCCGAGCTCTCCTGCATTTGTGCAAACACACCTATGTCTCAGTAGTTAGGTGCCAGTGCAAAAACTACATTAAAAAATACATGTAACTAGCACAGGACTTGCCTAAAGCAGCATCTACATCAGCACACCCAAAGAGACAGTGGGCTGCAAACACATCGTAACTTTAACTGGAGCTGTGTACAGTGCTCTTGATCAGTGCTTTGCACTGGATGCAAGGGTGAAATTAACTCCAGCAGCAAGGAATAATTGAATACCACACAGTCCTGAAGTAGCCCTGTAAATATCCACCTAACAGAGGAGCCGTAAATGACCAACTGCAGACAGTTCTTTACCCATTTGCTCAGCCACATCCAAACCACAGTCACTCCCTCACCGCTTTCCCGGTACCTCTGCCACGGACTTTAAAGTGCCACAGAATTGCAAAAAACTTTGAACCCCCTGGATGAAAATGGTTGCAAGTCCTAATTATTACAAAACTAAAAAAGAAGAAGGGGGGAAAAAATGATCCGATGAGCGGAGAGGATGACAATTTATTGTCTCATTAAAAAAAAAAAAAGGGAAAAAGGTTCAAATTGGCAGTAGCGATAGCGATGTAAGAAGTGCGGGGAGACAGGGGAAGGACCGCGAGGGGATGCTCCGGAGGGGATGAGCGGATCCCATTCCTTGAAGGCACCGCTTTGGCACGGACCCACCAGCGTGGCAACGCCGGGGCGAGAAGCCGGAGGGACGGATGGACGGGCGGATGGACGGGCGGATGGATGGATGGCTGTATGACGGGGGGAATCTCTCACCGCTGGAGCGCCGGACGATGTTCTCCAGGAAGGTGTTCTGCGGTGCCACCAGCCCTCTCTTGCCCCCCGGCATCCTGCAGCGCCGGGCTCGGGGGCCGGGGGTGCGCGGCGGCAGCG